>QGSO01000349.1:86609-511253 GCA_011037825.1 Carya cathayensis | reverse complement strand
CTATATAGGATTTTTAGAAGGTTCGGCGCGCAGCAAACGATGGGCGGAAAGCAACGTAACAGTGCAAATGCACTGTAGCCGTGGGTCGCAAAATACCCACTTTTGAACGGGGACAAACCAAGACACCAAATTGATAGGGAATGGTCTAGGGATGTTTATGAAGCTAGTGGAAGTGAGTTTTGGCCGTGGGTGGCGGCGAAAACGCCGGTAGAAGCGAAAAACGAGCAAATCGGAGTTAAGCTCGTGGGAGCTGCTCCGGTGGCCGATCTAGGCCGGAAATGGGTGGGTTAGGTCGGCAAGAGGTAGGGGAAGAAGTGGTGAAAAGATGGTGGCCGGAGGTGGTGCGACGACGCCGGAAACGGTGACAAACCGTGCGGCTTAGATGCGCTTTTCCGGCCAAACGGCGGCACGGTTGGGGGAGATCTTTGGCGAGGTGGTGCACCGGAGGGAGGGGAAGTTTTCTGGGTGGGTGGTGGAGGCCACGCTGCCGGAAAGTGGCGGTTCTGGGCGGAGGAAGAAAAACGGTAACAGGGGAAAAACTGGGTTGGTGCCGCGACTTTGAGCGTTTAACGGTGGCTCCGATGGTCCTAAAAATTGGAGGGGTTGTAGTCTGCCGTGAGAGGAAGAGAATGGCGGGGGTGTTGTATGACACCTCCACCGGACGGCGGAGATATGGCCAGCAAAAGGTGGCTGCGCGGAATGAAAAAGTGCAGGGGAGGGAGCTTCGTGCGAGCGGACGCGGGGAAGAACGGGAAGGAAAGAAAAAGAAAGGAAAGAAAGAAGGAAAAGAAGAAAAGAAAATGAAAAGAAGGAAAAAGAAAAAAGAAAAAAAGAAAAGAAGGGAAAAGAAATGAAGTCCAAACTTCACTTCCGGGATCCAGAAACTGATCTGCCGAAAACGATATTAAAAACTTAAATGACTAAAATAAATTAAACACTACATCAAATAAATAAATAAACACCAAGAAAATATTTTAAACACAACGTAAAGCTAAAAAGAAATAAATAACTAGCAAAAACCAACTATTAAATTTTTAAAACCAAAAACGAGCTAAAATCAATTAAACAACAATTTAAATTCAACAGCCAATAAAATCCAATTAAAATCCGATAATTTAAAATAAAAGCACTATAATATTAATTAAATTAAAACCACTCCTTCAGTGAAAATACACGTAAAAACGGGTCATCACATGATGTGCTTGACTTCATTGCATAGACAACTTTGAATTCGTTTGTTATCATCAAAATCTATATGTAGATATATAATTACACGAAACTTGAAACCTTGGATTCAACAATCTCTCCCTTTTTGATGATGAGTATTTATTATCATCAAAATCCATGTGTAGATATATAATTACACGAAACTTGAAACCTTGGGTTCAACAATCTCCCCCCTTTTGATGATGACAAATACTTGGTAGAACCTGAAACCTGTATTAATATTTAAGCTCCCCCTGAGAATGTACGTTAATTTTTCAAGCAAAAATATAAATATAATACCAAGCATATATAACAAGTTTAGCAATTCAAACAACGTTACTGTTCTAGTCTAAAACTTCTTCTCATTTTGGCATCATTAAAAAAGATCCGCAGCAAATAAATGGAGTGAAGAAAAATAGTGTATTAGAAAACATTGTAGATAATAAAAAAATTAGAGCCGCCCATGACCCGACAAGTGCTGCAAAGCCTTAAGGCCTAACTCTATGAATTTAGTGTGGCTAGAGATTTAAACAATCGGCTGATGTTGTTGAAAAAAGGGATTGAGCAGAAATTTGAAGGCTCTATGTTTTTATTTAATCTTGCTGGCTTAGTAAAAAAAATTTTGACAATATGTGTCTAGCATATCTTGTATTTTTTGACTAAATAAGATTTAAAAAGATGATAGATTGTCCTGTTCTTTATGCTATATCTATAAAATCAGTCTTAAAATTCATCCAATTTGCATCAAATCTTATTCTCATCTCTATAACTCATCTACATGCATTTCTTCAACATTATCTCTTTAAGTTTTCAATTCTTTTCTCAATGGCTCATTCTTTTAATATTCCTCTGGATCCATCCATAAGGTATTCTTCACCTCAATCTCTTGTCCTTTCTACAGTTGCCATTGGTGTCATGTTGCAGCAAGAGAATAATAATTTGGCTAATAAGTCAAACTCTGATACTATCTACAACTTGGTGAGTCTTGGGACTCGCTACTCCTCCTCTATAGTTGTTTTTTCCAAGCGACTACAAGTCAGAACCCATGAGGTTGAAAAGCTTAAAGAACAAATTGTTGTACTCCAGCGAATTGTTAAAGAGTCTCACACAATGGAAGGAATCCTTCGGCAGAAGAATAAACAATGGAAATCCCTATTAGATTCTTTATTCCGCTTGCTAGTTCTCATGGATAGGGATGACATGATATTGTATGAAGAGAATGAACATCTCAAACATGAGGCTAATAACCTCAAGTTTATTTAAAAGTATTTATAAAAATTCTCTCTATTTTTATTAACTCTAGTCTATCTTTTAAGAGATATTCATAGCATGCATCATACGTATTTCTCTTCTAATCATATATAATCTATCTTCTGGCAAAAGTTTTGTGAAAATATCTACAAATTTATCGTGTGTGCTTGTGAACTATAATACTATATCGCCCTTCTGCACATGATTTCAAAGAAAATAATATCTAATTTCAATATGCTTAATTCTAGAATATTGTATTGGGTTCTTTGAAAGTTTTATAGTATTTGTATATCACATTTGATTGAAATGTGATTATACATGAGTTTAAAATTTTCAAGTTGTTGCTTCATGTAAAGAACTTGAGCACAACAACTACCCGCAGCAACATATTTTTTACTTTTTACTAAACCAGGAAACTAGTGTATGATCTAAGAAATGACATATTCCACTAGTACTTTTTCGATCAATTTTGCAACCAGCATAATTGGTATCTGTATAGCTGATTAGATCGAAAGAAGTGTACTCAGGATACCATAACCCTACGTCAATTGTACCACTAAGATATATAAAAATGCACTTAATTGCAATCAAATGAGATTCTTTTGGAAATGATTGAAAACGTGCACATAAGCACACACTGAACATAATATCTAGTCTACTAGATGTCAAATCTAATAAGCTACCAATCATACCTTGATATACTTTCGAATCAACTGGCTTACTAGTTTCAGCCTTATTAAGTTTAGTGGATGGGTTCATTGGTGTTCCAATTTCCTTAACACCTTCCATTCTAAACTTCTTGAATAATTCCTTAATATATTTTGACTGATTGATAAATGTTCTACTTTTTACTTGCTTGATTTGCAATATGAGAAAAAAGGTAAGTTCTCTCATCATGCTCATTTCAAATTCTTCCGGCATACTCTTAGCAAAAACTTGGCACATATTTTTACTGGTAAAACCAAATATTATATCATCAACATAAATCTGAATTAAAAAAATATCAACATTTTCGTGTTTAATGAAAAGAGTTGTGTCAATTTTTCCTCTTAAAAAACAATTTTCAATCAAGAAGCCACTGAATCTCTCGTACCAAGCTTTATGAGTTTGTTTGAGTCCATATAGTGCTTTTGTGAGTTTAAAAACATGATTTGGAGAAATATGATTTTCAAAATCTGAAAGTTGCTCAACATATATCTCTTCATTTATAAAACCATTTAAGAAAATACTTTTAACATCCATTTGAAAAAAATTTGAAATATTTATAACAAGTATATACAAGTAGCATTCGAATAGTTTATAATCTTGCGACTGGTGCATATGTCTCATCATAATTTATTCTTTCTTCTTGATTGAAACATTGGGTTACAAATCGAGCCTTATTTTTAGTAATGACTCCGGACTCATATTTCTTGTTTCTAAAAACCCATTTTGTTCCAATAATAGTATGATTTTTGGGTCTATGAACAAGTGTCCAAACATCATTTTTTTCAAATTGATTCAGTTCTTCTTACATAGCTAGAATCTAAGATTCATCAAGAAGTGCTTCATTAATATTTTTGGGTTCAATATGAGAAAGAAAAATGGTATGATTGCAAATATTTCTAAGAAATGATCAAGTACTTACACTTCGTGAAGATTCTCCCAGAATTTGTTCCACTGGATGATCTTTCACAAATTTTGACTATTTGGTTGCATCTTGTATTAAATTTTGATAATCTTTCCTGATGCCTCCATGTTGAATTTCCTTTATTGTGTTCTCTTTGTTGAGATTGAGACTTTCTGTTCTATTTATATTTCATGTTTCTTCATTAACGGATTTCTTGGAGAGTAGATAATTAGATTCATCAAATACTACAAGCATATATTCCTGTACAGTCAAAGTCTTTTTATTGAAAACTCTATAAGCTTTACTATTAGTATAATATCCTAAAAAGATACATTCATAAGATATTGCATCAACTTGCTTAAATTATCCCTGTCATTCAAAATAAAACATTTGTATCCAAATACATGAAAGTAATCAATGTTGGGCTTTTTCTCATTCCAAAGCTCATAGTAGATTTTATCTAGTTTAAACCTTTAACATAACTCTATTTATAACATAATATGTAGTACTTACCGCTTCGACCTAAAAGTAACTAGGCAAGTTGTTCTCATTGAGTATTGTTATTGCCATCTCTAGAAGAGATCTATTTTTCCTCTCTACTATCCCATTTTGTTGAGGAGTTCGAGGAACAGAGAAATTATGCAGAAAATCATTTTCATCACAAAAAATTTCAATATTTTTATTAACAAATTATTTTCCCATATCACTTTGGATACTTGAAAAAGTATAGCCATTTTTATTTTGAATTCTTTTGTATAACTTGATAAAGGCATTATATGCCTCATCTTTATGAGCAAGAAAGATGACCCAAATATATCTAGAGAAATCATCAACAATAACAAATGCATAATATTTTTCTCCTAGACTTGCAACTCTATTTAGTCCAAAAAGATCCATGTGTATCAGTTGTAGTGATCTAGTAGTAGAAATATGTTTCTTGATTTAAAAAAAAAATTTGTTTGTTTACCAAATTGGATTGTATTTAAAAATTAACACAAGAGGAGGGTGAATTGGATTGTATTTAAAAATTAACAACTATAAATCAAATACACAATATAAAATATAAACAAAATACGAAACAACAATAAATATAAAGAGTAAGGGTAAGAGAGAAGCAAACTCAGTATGTTAACCAGGTTCGGCCCCACTGCCTACGTCCTCTCCTCAAGCTACCCATTGAGGATCCTCAAATTCACTATTCAACCTCCTTCAAGTGGAGATAGAAACCTATTACACCTTTAAATAACATTGCAATAAAGGATCCGTGTAGAACACCCTATGCACTTGCAATCACCTTACATGGGGTAATTCAACTATTCCCTGTGTAAAACACTTTCTATACGCACAAGGGTTATACACACCCTTTACTGATACAAGAGCTAATAGTGGGTAGGTTATCAAATAATACTCCTCAATAAGTTAAATAAAAATAATACAGCGCAAACTATATATCTCTCAAAATGAATAAGTATTAAGGCTCAATACTTAGATAAAAGAGAATGAAAGCTTTGAATCAATGTTATATGCTCTTGGTATTGTAAATTTGAAACTCTAAATGATTTATTTATAGGCATATGAGACTTCATATTCAAATTTAAAAAGATTTACATGTCAAAGACAACATTATTCACTTTTTCAAAAAATTCAAATAATAATTTCTTCTTTTTTAACTGTCAAAAATAATATCATTCACTTATCAAAAAATTCAAGTAAAAGTTTTTCCTTTTTCATTTGTCAAAGACAACATCATTCACTTTTCAAAAATTTTAAACCTAATCTTTTTACTTTTCGCATATGACAAAAGGAGTACTATTTATTTTTCAAAATTTTCAGACAAAATCATATATATTTTGCATAAGTAAAAAAGAACATCAATCACTTTTGAAAATATTCAAATAAAGCATGCACGTGTGAAAAATGACAATTAATCATCTTTAATATTTTCAAAATTCAAACATTTTAATCATGTCATGCACATGTGAAAGATGACAATCAATCATATTTCAGAATTTTCAAATTTAATTTTTAGAATATTCATGTACATGTGGAAAATATATTTTAATATTTTATGATAAAATGTTAATTTTAAACTTTAATCCTAATTTCAAATTTTTCAAGAGATGTACAACATTACTCTATGAGTTTTAATGCGAGTTTGTTCCCTTATTACTCATACTTGGTTCCTTAATGTGCTTGACTTTACTGTGTAGACAACTTGAGCTTGAGACTCCTTTATTTTTTGAATTCATTTATTATCATCAAAATCCTTGTGTAGATATATAATTACACGAAACTTAAAACATTGGGTTCAACAAGCTCCCCTTTTTTACATGAAAATGTCATTTTTACATGTAACATACTACATAAGCACATGTCATAAAATATATATTTGAGTATAAAATGAAATAATTTTTGTCACAACTTCAAATGGTAAGATGGTGAATTATGCTAGTGGAATTTCTCTATCCACTCTAAAGTGAGTTAAAATGGAGAACGAAGTCGTATATGACACCTAATGCTGGGGGTGCATATATTATGATGATGAAATGTTATGTTATCAATACATTGAGATATGAGTATGCAAACAATGTTGTTTCAACATGAGTTGTACTACGGTCACCGGTAGGTACTCACAATGCAAATGAGGAGTTGTGATGATACCATATGTTATGTTTTGTTAATAATGGCTCTAATAAATAAGATATGATATGTTTTTGAAAAGATTAAGTACAAAATGTTCTCTGTAAGAAAATGTACATCAAAGTTTTTTTGAAAGATATTGAGGAATCTGGATGGGAGACAATTACGGATTTTCTGCATATCTGGCATGCATCTCACGTTTATAATTAATTATACATATTTTATCCTCGTGCAAGTTGGTTGTTTAACTTACTGATATGTCAAGGAATCTCACTGTGGTAATCCCACTACCATTCCCCCTGAAATGGTCAAAGTTGCGTTAAGACCAACCTTTGACGAATAGGGTGGTGATGAACCTTACCCCTTCAGATGATTGAGAACAAGTCTGAACCCAACAGAAAGATAGAGTTAATAGTAATGTTCTTATTGATGATCTTATTCACTATGGAGCTTATTAGAGAGATGTTTTGATCTACCTATTTATGGAACATCGTTGAAGTTGTCTGTAATAAAGAAATTCTATCTCCCGGCCAAAAACCGCCGCTCGAGCGAATTCAAGCAGATTCAAACGCTCGACTGCAGCTCGACAGTGAGCTCGAGCAGGTGTGCAGGAAAGGAGATCGCTCGAACAGAGGCATTTGGCGGCTCGAGCGAAGTTAGGCAGAGTCGAACGCTCGATGTTCGCTCGACACTCCACTCGAGCGAATATCGTATTTTACCGATTATGGTTTATTCCGCCGTCAGAGTATATATATGCTTTTTCACATCTTATGGCCGGACTTTTGGCCTGGAAAACTCGATTTTGATGAGAGAAACACTTAGAATTCATTTTTTCCATTGATTTTCATTTAGATTCGGAGAAGATGATTCATACAAGCGACCATTCACACAGCTACACAATTTCCACTGAATCATTCACTCACACTGCAGCAGATTGAAGAACTCTTTGAGGGGTCCAATTGCTACTGCAGCTCAGCCTCCTCCACCACTTTGAATTTTCATCTCCATTCAATTGGCTTGATCTTTTTAATTCCCTACTTGCTATTTCATTTCAGTTTTAAATTTCTGGATTATTTTGGAGATTTTTGATTTAGACGTTTGAGCAATTTATCTGTTATTCATTTAATTCATGTTATTTATTTTTCTCGTTTCGTTAAGCTTTCATTTTAATAGTGATTACAATTTTTATGGTTTAATTTGAGAATTTGTGATTTGAATATAATGATGAACCCTAGAACATTGATTTTGGGGTTTTTCAATTTTCAGTGCATGTTTTGTCAATTACTTTCTATTCTAGTTTAATTCTTAATTTAGTCTTATTAATTTCTGAGTTTAATCTATTAGTCCTTTACATTTCAATCCGACAATTAAAATAAAAAAATATGAATCTAGTCCAAGACTAGTGTCCTCTTCCATCCATTGCACATACCATCATTTTATTTTCTCTTTGTGAAGTTTTCCACAATTTTCAATGAGTTTGATTTTTAAGTAACTTTCCCTGAAGAGACGATTTAGGAATTTATTCCTAATTATTACACGACATCCTCCTGCACTTGGGATAGCATTAGTGCTACTCATTTTTGAGTGAGTCAAGTTTTCGGCGCCGTTGCTGTGGATAGTAATTTAACTTAAATTTAAACTTGTTATTTTTTTTTATGCTCTTTAAACTGATGTTTCATGTCATGGGTGAGAGACAATTCAAATAGGTTGCTTAGAGTCACATCGAGTGTTGAGAGTAGTATACACAGCTCAGAGATAGATAGCTCTTCTATCTTTTCTATGAGTGAGTCAAGGTGAGGAAATTGAAATTGAACCAGAAAACATGGTTGCACTTGCACCACGCACTCTTAAGGACTATTTGCAACCCACTCGCACCACTACACCTTCATGCATTGTTTTACCTGAAAATGCACCTAATTTCTCTATTAATCATGGCATGATGTCAGTGATACCTCAGTTCCATGGGATGGATTCTGAGAGTCCTTACCAGCACTTGACAGATTTTGAGTTGGCTTGCACTACTTTTATTACTAGGGCTATTACTGATGAATTCATTAGACTTCCTTTATTTCCCTTCTCTTTAAAGGATAAAGCGAAGATTTAGTTTAATTCTTTGAGACTTAATTCTATTTCTAGTTGGTCTGATATGCAGCGTGAATTCTTACAAAAAAAATTTCCTTTTCAAAGAACTCAATTTTTGCAAGAGCAAATCAGCCAGTTCAATCAGAGACCTGATGAGACCTTTCAAGCCAGTTGGAAAAAATTTAAAGATTTGGTGAACATTTGTCTACATCATGGTTTTGAATCTTGGAGGCTGGTGAGTTATTTTTACACTGGTCTCACTCCAGAATGCAAGCAGTTTGTTCAGACAATGTGCAATGGGGAGTTCTTTAGCAAGGAACCTGATGCAGCTCTATCATTTTTTGACTATCTTGCTGAGAGCGCACAATAGTGGAACACTCGTACTGATCGAGTTCCATTAGCAGCACAGCCACTGAGGGCTATTTCTGGAGGGGGCAGATATGAGCTTAAGGAAGACACTGATGTTCAAGCCCGAATAGCTGCATTGACTAGAAGACTGGAGGTCATGGAAATGGAAAAAGTGAAGGCCGTGAAAGTAGTAGAGGCATGTTCTATATGTGCTGATTCGAACCATAAGACCCAAGACTGCCCGATTATGCCAGTATTTCAAGAAAGTTGGTCTGACCAGATCAATCAGCTAACTGGGTTAATAGAGCACAGAATCAGCCTTTCTCCAACACATATAATCCGGGGTGGAGGAATCACCCAAATTTCTCATGGAGAAATGATCAGCCTGGTTGGTCCCCACCACCTGCGCAGTAGCCATTTCATCAGGGTGCTCCTCAGCACTAGTATCAGCCATATCAGAGTTCTCAGAGCTATCCTTTTGTAGCTCCTCCTAGATTTCAGCCTCATTTAGCTGCACAGAGTTCTCAGCCTTCATCATCTGCAAAGAAGACTCTAGATGACAGTATGGCACAGATGACCAATACACTTAAGCAATTCATGCAGATTCAGGCCACCACAAATAATCAAAACACTCAGGCCATAAATGAGTTGAGAGGCACTATTAATAAGATGAGCACGACCTTGAGCACCTTAGAGAAAGGGAAATTTCCAGCACAGCCTCAGCCTAATCCTCAAGTATATAGGCAACAACAATAGCAAGTGAATAATGTCTCAGGGGATGTTATTGAGACAACGAAGGCAGTTCTTCCTTTGAGAAGTGGGAAGGAAGTTCCCCAACCAGAGATGCCTATAGACACACAGGTAGTTGCTCCTACACCTGAAGATGTAACAGAGACTGATGAAGTTGAGAAAGAACCAGAAATAGTAAGACCAGAGCTAAAGAAGCCTATGAGTGCAGATGCTGAGACTAGAGGGGTACCAACCTGTGGTTCCCTATCCTCAAAGATTGGCAACTGGCCAAAAGAACAAATACCACACGGAGATTCAAGAGATTTTCAAGCAAGTGAAGATCACTATTCCACTCTTGGATGCCATACAACAAGTGCCTTCGTATGCAAAATTTTTGAAGGACTTGTGCACAGTGAAGAGGAAGCTGAATGTAAAGAAGAAAGCTTTCCTAACGGAGCAAGTTAGTGCATTGATATTGAGCGAGACTCCTCAGAAGTTTGGAGATCCCGGCTCCCCCAACATTTCTATTATGATCGGTGAATCAAGCATTGGGAGAGCTTTACTTGATTTGGGGAGTAGTGTGAACTTGCTACCGTTCTCATTATATGAGCAGTTGGGATTAGGTGAACTGAAAAAGACCTCCATCATGCTACAGTTGGCTGACAGATCAGTTAAGGTACCGAGGGGTATTGTAGAGGACGTGTTGGTCTAGGTGGACAAATTCTATTACCCAGTAGATTTTGTGGTTCTTGATATGCAGCAGCCGGTCTCCACTATTTACCAAGCTCCTGTCATCCTAGGAAGACCATTCCTAGCTACATCAAATGCTTTGATTAATTGCAGAAGTGGAGTTTTGAAACTTACCTTTGGGAACATGACACTTGAGTTGAACGTTTTCAATGCTTGCAAGATGCCAGCACATTTTGATGACACAAGTGATTTGAATGCTGTGGAGAGTTTGACACCAACAGAGTTTATTTGCTCAACTTCTCCCTTCTTTGATGATAATTATATTTTTCAGACACCTGAATTTTTACTTGATGAGAAAATTGATCATATCAATGAAGATGACTTTGATTTTTTTGATTGTTTTGCAAATTCTTCTTTACCACTTGAAGTACAATTTGCGGGAGCAAGATGGAAGCCCCAGTTTGAAGCTCTACCACCGTCGACATGCTTAAATCTTTAGAGGAAGAAGTTCCCCAGTTGGAACTGAAACCACTTCCTCAAGATTTAAAGTATGTGTTTCTTGGTCCTGAAGAAGGCACTTTTCCGGTGGTGATTTCCTCAAATCTAAATCAGAAGGATGAAGCCCAGTTGATTGAAGTATTAAAAAAGCATCGAGGCACAATTGGTTGGACAATAGCCGACATCAAAGGTATTGATGCCGCTGTATGTACCCACAGAATCCATCTTGAAGACGATGCTAGACCGGTTCGTGATGCTCAACGTAGGCTCAATCCTACCATGAAGGAAGTTGTGAAAGAGGAAGTGTTTAAACTACTCGCAGTGGGTATCATTTACCCTATCTCAGACAGTAAGTGGGTAAGTCCAACTCAAGTAGTACCAAAAAAATTTGGTTTGACTATTGTTAAAAATGATAAAAATAAGTTGATTCCAACTAGAATGGTTACTGGCTGGAGAATGTGCTTTGATTATAGAAAACTTAATTCAGCCAGTAGGAAGGATCATTTTTTTTTTACCATTCCTGGATCAAATTTTAGAAAGAGTAGCTGGCAATGCATATTATTGTTTCTTGGATGGATATTCTGGTTACTATCAAATTGTTGTAGCGCCTGAGGACCAGGAGAAAACTACTTTTACCTGTCCTTTTGGCACTTTTGCTTTTACTAGAATGCCTTTTGGTTTGTGTAATGCTCCAGCCACTTTTCAGAGATGCATGATGAGTATTTTTTCTGACATAATTGATGATATTTGTGAAATATTCATGGATGATTTCTCTGTTTTTGGAAAATTCTTTGAGAGTTGTTTGCATAATTTGGCACGTATTCTCCAGAGATGTAAGGAAAAAAATCTTTTACTTAATTGGGAGAAATGCCAATTTATGGTTACTCAGGGCATTGTATTGGGACATATTGTTTCTTCTGAGGGTATAAAGGTTGACAAGACTAAAATTGAATTAATATCTAAACTTCCTATCCCTAGGACGGTTAGGGATATTCGTTCTTTTCTTGGTCATGCTGGCTTTTATAGGCGGTTTATTCAAGGGTTTAGTTCTCTTGCAAAACCTTTGTGCACTCTTTTACAGAATGATATTGAATTTGTTTGGACTGATGAGTGCCAAAAATCTTTTGATACCCTTAAGAAATCGCTAACCACTGCCCCTATTGTGCAACCCCCGCAGTGGGACCTTCCTTTTGAGATTATGACAGATGCTAGTGATTATGCCTTAGGGGCTGTTTTGGGACAGCGTGTGGATAATAGGCCATTTGTGATTTATTATGCTAGTAGAACCTTGAATGATGCCCAGAAAAATTATACCACTACTGAAAAAGAATTGCTTGCAGTGGTTTTTGCACTTGATAAATTTCGGACTTATATTCTTGGTTCTCCTGTTACTATTTTCACTGACCACTCTGCTCTTAAGTATTTGTTGGCTAAGAAAGATGCAAAACCACGCTTGATTCGCTGGATTCTATTACTTCAAGAGTTCAACATCAACATTAAGGACAAGAAAGGAGTTGAAAACGTGGTAGCTGACCACCTCTCTAGATTGTCATCATCTCCTTCTTCAAATGTCAGCCTTCCTCTTGATGATAGTTTCCCGGATGAGCAGCTGTTTGTGGTTGATAGAGCTCCCTGGTATGCTGACATAGTCAATTATCTGGTGACTGAGCGAATGCCTTCTGAATGGTCCACCCAAGATAAGCGTCGATTTCTCTCTGAGGTACGACACTTTTATTTTGATGATCCATATCTTTTTAAATATTGTTCGGACCAATTGATTCGAAGATGCATTCCTGATGATGAGTTTTCTTCAGTTTTGAGATTTTGTCATATGGGTGCATGTGGTGGTCATTTTTCAGCAAAGAAAACAGTTTCAAAAATTTTGCAAAGCGGTTTTTACTGGCCTTTCATGTTTAAAGATGCTTATAATTTTTGCAAGGCTTGTGAGCCTTGTCAAAAATTGGGATCCATTAGCAAAAGAGACATGATGCCTCTTTCCCCTATTCTTACTTTAGAAATTTTTGATTGTTGGGGAATAGACTTCATGGGACTTTTTTCGGTTTATTTTGGAAACACATATATTCTATTGGCTGTGGATTATGTTTCAAAATGGGTGGAGGCCATTGCTTGCAAAACAAATGACCAACATGTTGTCCTAAAATTTTTGCAATCTTTGTTTGCTCGTTTTGGCATGCCAAAAGTTATTATAAGTGATGGGGGTTCTCATTTTTGCAACAAACTATTTTCTACACTCATGAAGAAATATGGTATCACACATAGAATTTCTACCCCTTATCACCCTCAAACAAATGGGCAAGTTGAATTGGCAAACAGAGAGATAAAAATTATTTTAGAGAAAACCATCAAGCCTAATAGGAAAGATTGGTCAGTTAAGCTTCTTGATGCTTTGTGGGCTTATAGGACAGCTTTTAAAACAAATCTAGGGATGTCTCCTTATCGATTAGTTTATGGTAAAGCTTGTCACTTACCTATTGATATTCAGCATTGAGCTCTTTGGGCCATAAAACATGTTAACATGTCACTTGATGAAGCTTCAGGGTTGAGAAAATTGCAGATAAATGAATTGGATGAAGCTCGTTGGAATGCTTATGACAATGCTCAGTTGGCAAAGGAACGCATGAAAATTCTGCATGATCAGAAAATTCATCCAAAGCATTTCACACTTGGCCAGGAAGTTCTCCTTTACAACTTGCGCTTGCATATTTTTCCTGGTAAGTTGAAATCCCGATGGAGTGGGCCGTACATTGTAAAGACCGTTTATCCTCAAGGCGCAGTAGACATTGTCAATCCAAAGAATGGTAATAGCTTCACTGTCAACGTACAACGTCTAAAGTCATTTCTGAAGGTCTTTGATCCACATGAAGAGATCTTGCTTGTGCAAGACCCCAGGGAAGTGTTTTGAGTTGTTTTTCCTTCTTTACAGTTTTCTTTACTTGCATTTTTTTTTAATTTGTTCTTTTGCATTGATTTTATAATTCATGTTGATTGTTTGTTTTGCTTGCTTAGTTTTGTGCACTTTGTTTTCTTTCGTTCAATTCATTGAGGACTATGTCTCTCACTAGTTGGGGGGTAGCATGTGTGCACAGTCTTATAAAAAAAAATACAAAAATATAAATAAAAAAAATAATATGATGTCCATTGATACATTTATGATTGAGCATCTTGGTGGAGTAGTTGAGCGGGATCATTTGTGAAGATTTATTTTCAAGTTTAAACATAGCGCATGAATTTTGATGCATCATATTTTGTTGATATGTGGCTTGAAACATCGGGATGTTATACCTATTGAGATGAAACTTGATAAGATTTTTGTAGAACGAAAGGCAAAGTTTGAAGGACATTTTGCACATGCTTACGCTTGTAGTGTTCCTTATTTATCATTCATTGATTTAACACTGGAGAAGTAAACTGCAGGACTACCGAGCCATGCCAAAAAGAAAAAGAAAAAAAAAGAAAGAAAAGAAAAGAAAAGAAAAGATAAAGGATTTGGAAAAAAAAGAGAGAGAGAAAGAAGGAATAAAGGCGACTTAGTGAACTTTCCTAAGTAAAAGGGCTAGAAACAGTTACCCAAGACTTTGGGGGTTGAGTGTCCAACCTTTAAAAACAGAGCTGGCGTGAAAACTGCTAGTCCCTTGGGTTTTGAGGTAGTTAAAATCAGTAATGATTAATCTTAAGGTTGAAAAATCCTATGACAAATCATGGCTAGTAATGAGGAACACACAACCAGTTTAGCTCCGCACACACATTTGAGTTCTGAGACATTTGCCTTAATTCTATGTGAAAGATTGTTGAGATAGTCTTGGTGGGTATAACCCTTGGGGGTTGAGTAGTAACGTGTCACTTTTGTGAGAATTCATAATTGTGTTCGATTGTTTCTGTTTGAATTTCGATCTTTATGCAATATTCATCTCAATTAATTTTCACTATTTTGCTCAAGGATTAGCAAAATGCTAGTTGGGGTGTGATTGAGCTGAGTTATTGCATTTTTAATGCTTTTGGAACCAATATATCTTAATTATTTCATTACTTTATCATTGGTTTTATATGGAAAAATGAATAAATCAAAATTGTGATTTTAATTGATTAAAAGCATGAATTTCTGCTTAAATTTTACCAACTATTGATTACTGTGGATTCTGGTCCATATAAAGCCGCCGCTCGAGTAAATTCAAGCAGATTCAAACGCTCGACTGCCGCTCGACAGTGAGCTCGAGAGTGTGTGCGGGAAAGGAGATCGCTCGAGCGGAGGCATTTGGCCTCTCGAGTGAAGTTAAGCAGAGTCGAAAGCTCGATGTTCGCTCGACACTCCGCTGGAGTGAATATCGTATTTTACAGATTAGGGTTTATTCCGCCGTCAGAGTATATATATGCTTTTTCACATCTTATGGCCGGACTTTTGGCCTGGAAAACTCGGTTTTGATGAGAGAAACACTTAGAATTCATTTTTTCCATTGATTTTCATTCATATTCGGAGAAGAGGATTCATACAAGCGATCATTCACGCAGCTACACAATTTCCACTGGATCATTCACTCACACTGCAGCAGATTGAAGAACTCTTTGAGGGGTCAAATTGCTACTGCAGCTCAGCCTCCTCCACCGCTTCGAATTTTCATCTCCATTCAATTGGCTTGATCTTTTTAATTCCCTACTTGCTATTTCATTTCAGTTTTAAATTTCTGGATTATTTTGGAGATTTTTGATTTAGACGTTTGAGCAATTTATCTGTTATTCATTTAATTCATGTTATTTATTTTTCTCGTTTCGTTAAGCTTTCATTTTAATAGTGATTACAATTTTTATGGTTTAATTTGAGAATTTGTGATTTGAATATAATGATGAACCCTAGAACATTGATTTTGGGGTTTTTCAATTTTCAGTGCATGTTTTGTCAATTACTTTCTATTCTAGTTTAATTCTTAATTTAGTCTTATTAATTTCTGAGTTTAATCTATTAGTCCTTTACATTTCAATCCGACAATTAAAATAAAAAAATATGAATCTAGTCCAAGACTAGTGTCCTCTTCCATCCATTGCACATACCATCATTTTATTTTCTCTTTGTGAAGTTTTCCACAATTTTCAATGAGTTTGATTTTTAAGTAACTTTCCCTGAAGAGACGATTTAGGAATTTATTCCTAATTATTACATGACATCCTCCTGCACTTGGGATAGCATTAGTGCTACTTATTTTTGAGTGAGTCAGTTATATAGCTCTAAAATGGGATATGAGTAAGGCGTATGAATGAGTGGAATGAGATTTTCTTGCAGCAACGTTGTCTAAACTGGGCTTGCAAATAAGTGGGTTAATTTGGTTCTACATTGATTTACTTCTTCCTTTTTCTCAATTTTGATAAATGGTGTTCCTTTTGACAAGTTCACTCCACAAAGGGGATTAAGACAGGGTTGTCCATTGTCACCTTACTTATTCATCCTTTGTGCTGAGGTCTTAAGTTCCCAATTGAATGCTGCTCAACAACAAGGTCTGCTTTTTGGTGTGCTTATAGCCAAAGGTGTGGTGAGGATGAGTTATTGCTTTTTTGCTAATGATAGTCTATTATTTTGTAAAGCAAATGTGCATGAATGGATGAGACTTAATAGCATCTTAGATGTTTTTGAATCTGCCTTGGGACAGTTTCTCAATTGAGATAAAACATCCATTTTCTTTAGTAAAAACATTGGTCACTCTACACAAAAATACTTAATGGAGATTGCTGGATTAAGGGGTTTTTCAAATATTGATAAGTATTTGGGACTTCCTTCTTTGCTTGGTCGATCTAAGGTGGTTGCTTTCAATGGTTTGTGGATAGAGTGAAAAGTAAATTGATGAATTGGAAAGCTTAGTTTCTCTTTGTGGCTGAAAAGGGAATCCTTATAAAAGTAGTTTTGCAAGAAATCTCTACCTATTGTATGAGTGTGTTTTTATTGTCTAAATGTCTATGTAAGAAGCTGAACTCCTTGATATCAAATTTCTGGTGGGGCCATCAAGATAAATGTGCTAGAATTCATTAGAAGAATTGGAGATCATTGTGTATGGGGAAGCAACATGGTGGGCTGGGTTTTAGGGATCTAGAGTGATTTAATTTAGCTCTTTTGGCTAAGTAGGCTTGGAGAATGTTAAATTCTCCTAACTCCCTTCCAAGCAAAATTTTCAAAGCAAAATATTTCCCACATTCATCAATTACTGCTACTATATTGGGATCAAGGCCTTCATACATTTGGAGAAGTATTTGGCCTGCATTACCCTTACTAAATGAAGGAATGATGTGGAGGGTTGGTGATGGCAAACAAGTGGTTACCACAAGCTAGATCCAATTGAATTCAATCCCTAGTGCACATGTTATCTGAAGATGCTTTGGTTGCAGAATTGATTGACACAAGTGTTGGTTGGTGGAACATGGATCTCCTTCTAGCTATCTTTAATTAGGTTGATATTTCTCAAATTTTGCAGATTTAGGCCTCGTTTGTTTTTGCGACTGAAAACCAAAATTTTGAAAACTTTTGAAAAGTTTTCGTACTGTGAGAGGTTTTACAAAAACAAATACACATTTTGATCTATCAGTTTTCATCTCAAAAGATCTCAAGTTTCTTCTCAAGTTTTCATCTCATCTCATCTCACCTTATTTCAATATTATTTCCTCCAATAATATATTTTAAATAAACAGTATATTAACATGAATACACACTGCAAAAAAAGTAAAAGCTATACCAAATGTGCAACAAAATATTTAATTAAAAATAAAAATATTTACACATAAGGTAAATAAATAAAGGAAGCAGCAAAAAAAAATTATACCATTGGTAAATAAATAAACAAAGGAAGCAACGAAATAAAAAAAATAAAAATTGACCAAATGGTACATTGCAATTATTTCAAAATAAATAGTACATTGCAATTTGAGGCTTCACTTTGTTGAGGGAAAAATGAGTTGATTGGCATATTCTTGTGAAAACCTATGTAAAATAGTATTATAATAAGTGTTGAAGTGAAAAGGCTTGAAGTGTGCTCATTATTGGTCAAAACAGATGTCTTCGCTCGACACTCGCTCAACATAGTGCTCGAGCGAACTCAGGCAGAGTTGAACGCTCGACACTGAGCTCGAGCGAACTCAGGTAGATTGGAACGCTCGATACTCACTCGACACTGAGCTCGAGCAAACTCAGACAGAATGTGTCGTTCGATCTTCGCTTGACACTTCACTCCTTTGAAGCATTGGTAAATAAATAAATAAAGCAGAAAAAAAAAGCAAAAAAAAGTTTGACAAAATGGTTTTTTTATTTTTTTTTGCCAAAACAAGGAAGTAGCAAAAAAAAAAATTGCACCATTTGTAAATTAATAAACAAAGGAAGCAACGAAAAAAAAAAAACAAAAAAAGTTTTGACCAAAGGTTTTTATGTTAAAAAACGAAGCAGCAAAAATAAAAGGGTGCACCATTGGTAAATAAATAAACAAATAAAATAGAGTAAAAAGTACTACAAGTTTTTATCTTATCTTATCTCATCTCTGAAAACAAACGAGGCCTTAGTGATTGCAGAAGATGTTTCAGACAAGCTAGTGTGGAGTAGTATTTCAAATGGACATTTTACCATGAAAAGTGCTTACCAATTATATATGTAATATATGTAGCTGTCTTATGGCAGTAGAGGGGAATCTTCTAAACAATTTGAATCTCATTACCTATGGAAGAAGATCTGATCTTTGAAAACAACAAATGCAGTCAAAGTATTCATGTGGCGTGCTTATGTTGATGCTCTCTCCACCAAATTAAATCTCTGTAAGAAGAATGTGCTTGCTGATTTTGTATGCCCTATATGGTTGCAAGAGGATGAATCCCCAGGAGGCCAGGACTCTTTGGTCCTGTCCTTCAACACAAGATGTGTGGTTACTTGGATCAAAGTCTTTCCAGAAAGCTTTTATTACTGATATTGCTTTTGATAAAACTTTTACTCAGATGATGGAGAGGTTACTTTCACAAGATCTAGTTTTATTTGCTGTCATTGCTAGATTAATTTGGATGAGAAGTAATACATTGATTTATAAAGGCTCTTTCTTATATCCTGCAATTCTTTATAGCAATGTTGTGCAAGACTACTCTAACTAAATGGTAGCTATGCATACTATAAGGCAACAAACGTATATAAAACAGTCACAATCTCTTTATTGGGAAGCTCCTCCAACAAATTGGGTTAAAGCCAATTGGGATGTAGCCATTCAACTAATACTCGAAAGATTGGTATGGGTGTTGTTTTTTTGGATGACACTGGTCATGTTCTAGCAAGTATGATGAAACCTCTAACTTTTTGTGTGTAACCATCTATAACTGAAGCAAGGGGTTTATTAGAAACTACTTATTTTTGCAAGGATCTTGACCTGTAAAATGTTCTTTTTTAAGGAGACTCATCCAAAGTTGTTGATGCCATTTTATACTAGGAAGAACATGATAGTGTCTTCAGTTGCGTGACTTCAACTCTACGAAAGATAATTGAAAATTCATATCGGAGAATAAGGCATGTTAAGAGGGATGCAAATGGGGTAGTACATAGACTTGCAAAGGAGGCTGTGACTCTCACATTTGAGTTGCTGGATATTGATTCTACTGCTAGTTGTATTTACAATCTTGTATTGGCTGAATGCCAAACTTTGTGATTAATTGAATGTCTATTATTCTGGTTTAAAAAACAAAAGATAAAAAGAAAAAACCCATTCTATCCTCGGTCTTCTAAACGAAGTAGAAAACGATATGCACGTGTGTCGATGGTGTTACACTGTTACTGTCATCAGCACGTGTCTTTAGGCTTGATTTTGATTGAGAAATGAGATAAAATAAAATAATTTTAGATGAAAAATAAAAATAAAATAAAATATTATTATTATTATTTTAAAATTTAAAAAAATTATAATAATAAGATAAAATCAGTTGAGATAAAGTTAGATTACCTCTCAATCTAAACCAGGCCTTAACATCATATGAATTTTTGTTTGAACTGAACTTAAAAGTTCCGAAGACCATAGCGGGGAGATATCCGTAATTACTTACGCGGCCACAGCTTCAATGGCTCCAATAGTCCAATGTTCGAAATTTTGAAATCCCGATCTCGAACGGTCCGCAACTTTCAACATCAAATCATCTCGACCGTTCATCTCAACCTCTCTCCACCGCCCGATCTCACCACCTCCCTCTCTTAACCCCCTCCCCCCCGAATTTCAAAATCCCACGCCCACACTCCATTTCTCTCTCCTTCCCAGACGAATCCCAGCGGTCGAGAGTTCCCCAAAACCCTTTGTTCCACTTCTTCAGCGAATCACAGAATGCCGTTCATCTCGGATACGGCGAGCGCAATCAAGAGCCGGTTTGGGTTCCATGACCATTCCTCGTTGGACTCCACGCCATCGGTCCGCAGCACTCCAACTATTCTGAAATCTGCGTCGGAAGAGAATCTTGTGCAGTCTTCTTCGGCAGTTCGGAGTATCAGTAATTGGGATGGGGACGAAGGGGGAACCACTAGCAGTATCGGACCGTCGAGCCAAAGTTTCGACTTCTGTGAGGACCCCTCGTTCTGGAAGGATCACAATGTGCAGGTAGTAAACGCGAAGGCATTGTTGAGCTTTCTAGTTTGCTTTAGTTGTTTGACTCCTAGGTAAACTCCAAACTCTCCTTGCCGAGTCTTGCATCACGGTATCGGGCTTGAATGGGATGAAGATGGAGGCCCCATTCTATACAAACTCATCTCGAGTTAGTCCTCCAGTTTCTTCCAGTTCCGTCCCAAAGCTCCAATTTCATGCTGCCAATCATGTGAAGCTTCTTTAGAGTTCTAATTAATAACGGTCATTAGTTGATGTTACTTGTCGTTTGAGTGGGTGTTGTATAATGGAGTGCAATTAGAAGGAAACGCATAGTAATTTGTAGTCTTTTGATTTAGATCAAGATTTCTATGAGCTGAAAGAAAAAGATTGCAAAAAGGCCATTGAAGGAATTTTTCTTGTTACTGAAATCAGAACTCCTAAATTTCCTTTATTAAATATGCAGGTTATCATCAGAATCCGTCCGGTTAGTACTACTGAAATATCCCTACAAGGTTACAGAAAATGCGTTAGGCAAGAAAGCTGCCAGACTATCACTTGGACCGGGCATCCTGAGTCACGCTTCACCTTTGACCTTGTCGCAGATGAGCATGTTAGCCAGGTACTTTTAGATTGTTATCGTTTCTTTTGCTCTGAGTTATCTTTTCCATGCCATGGACTTCATTTAAGTGATACAACAGGAGAGACTATTCAAAGTGGCTGGATTACCGATGGTAGAGAACTGCATGGGAGGCTACAACAGTTGCATGTTTGCTTATGGCCAAGTGGGTTCCGAACCAGCTCATTTTTGTGTTATTCTAGTTTGTTTGGTTAGGTTAAGAAGGTTGTTGGATAGTTCAGATATCTTCCATAATTTTTTTCCTGGACCTTGTAACAATTATTTTGCTTGAAAACTTTCTAAATTATTAGGAAATGAGTCCCAGATAATCTGTTCTTAATTTATTTGCCTTCTTTTTTATTTTTTTATTAATTAGCGATTTTTAAAATTTTTTTCATCTTTAGACTGGAAGTGGAAAGACTCATACTATGCTTGGAGACATTGAGGGAGGCACTCGAAGGCATAGCGTCAATAGTGGGATGACACCTAGAGTCTTTGAACATTTATTCTCCAGAATTCAAAAGGTATGTGCCTTCCTACTATAGGTTTTAGATGGAAGGAATTATGTTGTGTCTGTGTGGGATTACAAGAGTCCTTTTGCTTGACCTCATTGTATGGATTACCTGTGAAATGATTTTATTTTTCTTGAGAAGCAATATATTGAAATCTGTCGTCTCTAAATCATTTATGGATGTGTGAGCTTTTTTTGTCTAATTCTATATGCCTGAGCTTTTGGATATGCAGATAGATAGATAAACTCATAAACCTTTGACCATAATCTGATTTTTCAGTTATTTTATTGCTTCTAAGGTGCTTCATTGATATAAGATTTAGTTCTATAAGTTCCATTGTATTTTTTTTGCAAGAGACAAATGCAATGTTAATTCCCCAATTTTGGTATGCAGGAAAAAGAAGCTCGTAGGGATGAGAAGTTAAGATTTACTTGTAGATGCTCATTTTTGGAGATATACAATGAACAGATTCTTGATCTTTTGGATCCATCATCTAACAACTTGCAGGTATGGGTAAATCTTCTGCTGAATTTTTTTACCAACCAGTTATGCCCACAGAAAACCCACAGTATAGTGATGGAACTGCCTTTCAATTTCTGGAATGTCCCCGTCGTTACATATATGATGACTTAAAAATATAATACGATGTCTCTTATTGAATTGATAAGGCAATTAAGAACATTTTAAGTCCTTTTGAGTTGTTCCTTGTGTTAGTACAACTATGTTGTTAGAAGATTGAAATTTTTTATGCCTATGTTACAGATAAGAGAAGACATTAAGAAAGGGGTTTATGTAGAGAACCAGAAGGAAACAGAAGTTACAAGTGCTAGAGATGTTATACAACTACTTATTCAGGTAAATAACACCTTTACAACCTACTCTTTTCCATGTTCTGATTCAATTGTTTATAGTAATATAGCGCTCTTAAATATTTGGAGTCTAAAATAATTATATCCTTTAAGTCAATTATATGCAAAAAATAATATTATTTTCACTTTTTCTATATAGTTAAAAGGATTATAAATGTCCTACACACAGTTTAAGTTGAAGACTGTAGATTTACTTCTCTTTGATATATACTTTTTTCAAGTTTTTATAAGCCTGATATATAGAGGTTCTTGCTATTAGTTGGCACACAACTTTTATATTGCTCCCTGTTGTTCATATGTTTCCAGGGGGCAGCCAACAGAAAGGTAGCCGCTACTAATATGAATCATGCTAGCAGTCGTTCTCATAGTGTATTTACCTGTATCATTGAAAGTAAGGTGAGTAAATTTTTGGAATATTTTGATTTGCCATTTTATTGTTTTGTTCACACTGTTTTCCAAATGTTACATTGGTTTGATAAAACATGTTTCTTATCAGTGGGATTCCCAAGGTGTAACTCATCATCGATTTGCTCAGCTTAATCTTGTGGATTTAGCTGGATCTGAAAGGTGATCGGATGCAAAGAACAATTTCTTAGATTGTAACTAAGATTATCGTAAATAATTTTAACTTATGCCTTCATGTTGCTGTGTATTTTACTCACAGGCAAAAGAGTTCTGGTGCTGAAGGTGAACGTCTCAAGGAAGCTACTAATATTAATAAATCTCTTTCGACATTGGGGTGTGTTGTTGCCAGTTTCATCTATAGTTCAGATTTTTTTTTCATCAATGGTTATTTAGAAGCAGGTTATTACAATTTGTTCATACAGTTGGTATTATTATCTACAGGCTTGTGATCATGAACCTAGTGAATTTATCCAATGGAAAGTCTCTCCATGTTCCTTACCGGGATTCTAAGCTAACTTTTTTGCTTCAGGTAGGTGGTGAAACCTTTGAGATGATAATTTAAGATGTTCTGCTACTATTTTTGATACTAATTGCTTGAAGTGGAGAGCATATTGGTTTTTGAACAAGATAATTTCTTTTGCATTAATTTTATGTTGGCAAAACTAATGTTTTGCATTAATTTAAGTTGAGAGTTTCGTAGAGCTGTTTCATAAGCAATATAGAGCCAACGGCTTAATGTTGCAAATATATCTGTAGTCACTATACCAACTGAAAGTATACTGTAAGCTCTTGTTTTCAGGCAATTTATTTTATAGGTAAAATAAAATTTTGTTGATAGAAGAGAACAGGTATAGTTCAAGTACACGGGGAGGTATACAAATAGAACACCAATCTACAATTTAGGAACTAGAAATGGATACTAGAAATTCTGTTGTTTTCAGGCAATTTAGGCTTATTTTTACGTGAAAGCGCTTCTTTTCCATGTTTTCTTCAACTGAAGCTGATCCAGTCTTGTAAAGAGAGTTAGTGGATGGAATTTGCAGTTAGTTTGCTATATAATTTTATCACGTATGTGAAATATTGTTGTCCAGGTGGTTGAAATTCTAGGTTTAAATTATAATGAAGTAATTGCTTATACATATATATGCTTTTTATGGAAAAATGATATCTTTGTCTGTATTCATTGTATATATCAAAGACATGCTGCAATGATTTAAATTTATCTGATAAATTTTTTGGTTTCTTTTCAGGATTCTCTTGGAGGAAATTCAAAAACAACTATCATTGCAAATATCAGTCCTTCTAGTTGGTCTGGGATTCTTTCTTTATTTTAAATATCTGCCTATTATCTACTAGCTTTCCTATCTAAATACATTTGTTTGAAAGACTGTTGTCTTCCATGAACACATTGTTCTATCGAAGTGCATGAATTTCTTGTTGTCATATTTCAATAACCTTTAATTATTCAGTTGACTTTGTTTATATATGACTTTGTTTTGGGTCCTCTACAGCTGTTCCTTGGAGACACTGAGCACGCTGAAGTTTGCACAACGTGCTAAATTTATTAAGAACAATGTATGTGATAAAGAGACTTGTATCTATTTCTATTTTTCTACTCTGGTTGTCTAAAAGATGAAAAAAAGTTAAATTGACTCATTCATTTGAAACTACAATCATGATTGATCTTATTTAAATTTGATAAGACATACTTCTGGGTCTCATGCTTTATTTGCTTACTGAAAGCATTCAGTTATATATTTTCAGGCAATGGTGAATGAGGATGCATCTGGAGACGTTATTGCCATGAGGATGCAAATTCAACAACTCAAGGTAAATTGCAGATTTTTTTGTCCATTTGATTTCTGGTGTTAAACCGATATGTTTTTGTTACATACGTCACTCGTGCTGATATTTTTGCCTAGAGGTCTCTCCTTTTAAGTTTTTGAACTAAACTGGTCACTGTGCATTGTATTGAAATTATAATTTTTATCACACACCATTCAAACGGTGTAACTTTGATGAAAATTTTTGAATTGGTGTTATCCAGTGTCCTTTTATTTTTCTTTGTTTTTATTTTTCATTTGGGGGTGGTGGCTGATTTTATTTTCGACATAATTGTTTTAGTTCAAGGTGCGGATGTTGAACTCCTTAACACTGCTATCCCAGTTTATCTACTCTACTTCCATAGCAATTCCTTTCTGGACATTTTTTTTTTGGAAAATTAATTGATTGTTTTTGGGTTAGTATAAGCCGCAATCAGGTGTTAGTGGGATGGCCCTCCCACTACCTACAAATTCGTATCTTCTCCTCTGATGAAGGTGGAAATCAGTTGTATGACCCAGTAGAGACTTAACAAACAGGGTAGTCGGTACCTTCATAATACTGGCTCTTTTTGAAATCACTTGCATTTTTAGAACAAATGATAAAACTTGCTCCTCACCATTTATAGCAGTAATAGATGACCATATTATTCTGTATTGTTTCTGGTCAGTGAATTGGTCAATTGCTTCATCAAAACTATGTTCTTTTGTTGACTGTTAATATGAGTGCCCAAGACCAACTAGGTTTGTAACTTATAGACTTCTGGTGATCTGTAATCATTCTCATGTGTATGATTTGTGCATTTTCAGAAAGAAGTATCTCGCCTTCGAGGGTTAGTAAGCGGATCAGAAAAACAGGACAATGATACATTGGCGGAAAGCTTTCCTGGATCTCCAGGATCCTTAAAGTGGGAAGGATTATATGGATCTTCTAGTCCGCTTGCCTCTGGCAAAAGGATGTCTCGAGTATGCGCTATTCTTTCTTAAGCTTGAGAAATCGTACGGTTTATAATTGTTGATTACTAAGTAGTTATATTGTTTTCTCAGAAAAAAGATTATGAAGTTGCCCTTGTTGGGGCTTTCAGGAGGGAGAAGGATAAAGATATTGCATTACGGTCTCTGACTGCTGAAAATCAGGCCGCTGTGCAGCTGGTATATCTGCTAACCTCTGGAAACATTTAACATAAGTGAAATGCTGTAGACAGACTACATGGACGGATGCACACGGACTAAGGCAAAAAAAAGCTATTTTGCCTGCTTCCATATACATTCCATGCATGCCATGTGTGTGCAGCAAGACTCTTAATATAATATTGTAGGTTAATTAGGTAGGTAATAATACAGTCAGCTAGAAATGGCTTCAGCATTGGTAAAAGACATTTTGCTGAATGTTAGACCCTTGGATTGAATTCAGTGGTCATGGTATTCAATAAGTTCTGTTACTTCTGTATGATGTATTGAGCATTTGTATATAATTGGATTCCTTAAGTTATGATGTGAATTCAAACTATTCTTGATATTAAACCATCCTGTTTTGGAGTGATATAGGCCAAACAAAGAGAGGACGAGATACAGGGCCTAAAAATGAGGCTAGGTTTTCGAGAAGCTGCAATAAAGCGGCTAGAAGCGGTTGCCTCTGGGAAGATCAAAGCTGAGACACACTTCCTGAAAGAAAAGGAGGAACACTTGAAGGAAATTGAAATCCTTCGTGCCCAGGTTGACCGAAACCAAGAAGTGACCAGATTCGCCATGGAAAATCTCCGGCTAAAAGAAGAAATTAGAAGGTATGTCATATTATGCTGTTTGAATCTTACTGTTTCACTCAAAATTTTATTTATTCTTTGTTGTTTTTTCGTCCATTGCTGCAAGCAGAAAATTAACTTAACATGTTTTCATGATAAAACTGTAATGATTAAGAATGAAAACATTAATGGCTAGCATTATAAAAGTTATGCATGATCCTGTTGTAGAAAACTGATGCTTCTTAGTTCTATTTGGAGAAACGTACAGATTTTAGGATCAAAGATTAGGTGTTTGCCTCATTTATGTCAACGAATTTTGTGTTTTTGTAATTTATTATATATTTGGTTTTTTCTTCATGTTAAGGTTTTTTAGTGGCATTTTTATCGAAAATTAATTTAAAATTCCAAGGCTTTATACCTCTGCTGCTTATACTCCTTTAACCTACAGGTTAAAGTCATTTTATGAGGAAGGTGAACGGGATATGATGAATGAACAGATTCTGGTGTTACAAAACAAGGTAAAAAATTGCTCGACTCATTTCAAAATCCAGAGCAATGTTTTCTGGATTTTTTTTTTAATTTTTTTGAAGTGAAAATGTTTTCTGGAATTAAATGCATGTCTTGTGCGTAAATTTTCAGTTGCTGGAAGCACTGGATTGGAAACTCATGCATGAGTCAGACCCCACGATTGTTCAGGTTATTTCCATCCATTGTCTTGAAATGTTATGGTAATCTTATTACTGCAAGTTTTCATTTTAACTGAAATATCTGAAAATTTTGATGCTGTAGAAAGAAGTTTCAGATGTGGCGATGGAAGAAGTTCAGGGTGATGGTAATCTATTGATTTCCAATCAGGTGAGATCAAGTTTCATCTTATTCTTTCTCAGTTGTGTCCAGTAGCTAATCTCTCCCGACTCTACTTTTGAAATACTGTTGAAGAGTGAGCTGCTCTCTTTCTGTTTACTCCTCAAATCTGCATGATTTAATCCAATGCACAGACATCCTAAAATATTTACTTTTGTAAGACTTTCACGAACTATGAAGTATTGCATTGATATGTATGTGAACAGTAGTCATATAACTTAAGACTTAAGTAGAGAACTTCAACGAGAAAGGTGAAAGAACTTATGCCTTGCAAAAAGATGTCTTCTTTTCCATGTCAATAAATATGCAACAGTTGCTGTTGATCGCTTTATTCTTGATTTTGGGAAGCGATCAGGGTCTATACCAGTTTCATGCTTCTTCCTTGTCCATGTGGTAGGGCATTCCGCACCATTTTCAACTGTCCTCATAGTCACTGAGTGAAAACGACTCTTTGAAATTGTAGGATCACGCTAGAATGACATTGGACAAGACTTCTTACCAAAAATGGTTTGTCATGTGAAGTTCATCCTGAATTATTTGTCCACAAATTATGGAAATTTAAGACACTATTCCAGTAACCTTGGAAGGAGAATATCTTTTCTAAATATCAAACCAAAAGCTCGAATCCTTACCAAAAGAATAAAAAATAAAAAAAGGAAGAAGGAAAAGTCCATTTACTTGCCAACCTGTGTTCAATTACAAATTGGCAAATCATTACTACCATTGATGAAGACCAATCTTTTAGGTTGAAAACATAGGTATATTCCATATAGGTAAATTGTCACAAGTATTTTCTTAGCTTTGGGAATGGATTCAGCTTCTTTACATCATGATTGTACTCTCCCATGCTTGCATAAAAAAATATTTGCATTCATAAACATTAATACAATGCTTTTTACATCTTTCAATACAGGAGGGAGGATCAGCCAGGAGGTCTTCAATTAGCGAGGAGAATGAATTCCTCCGCATGCAGGTAGAACATGTGCTTCTTTGTTTGGCAATTTTCTTTCTTTTGGTTTTGAATTTATCTTATTTGATAGAAATGGTTCTTATCTCATTGAATACATTAAATTTCATCTATCACAGGCTATTCATAATCAAGCAGAAATGGACACACTGCACAAGGAACTTGAATTTTGCATTGAAGAGAGAGAAAAAATGGAAAGGTAATGGTGTGATGGGCATATTGCAGTATTAATTTTAATTTGATGTTTTAATAGGTAGTAAACCAATTGCTACGTTATACCTTGACCTACTTTAATTTCTGGCCAATGATTGCTTCTGCAATCTTTGTCTTTTTCCATTAGTTTCATAGTGCATTTGTTCCTTTGTCACTAAGAATGAAATAGTGCATGTCAATTCGATTGTGAATTGTATTAATTGTCAAATCTTTCAGGCATGTCAATGATTTGGTAGTAAAACTTGAGGAAGAGAGAACTTCCAGGTCCACAAAAGAAGGAACACTGCAAGTTGAGCTTCCTCCTCTGTCAACCAATGCTCCCATTATTAATTTGAATGACCAAATGGAGCTGAAAACAATGGTTGATGCCATTGCTGCTGCAAGTCAAAGAGAAGCTGAAGCTCATGAGACAGCAATTATGTTATCTAAAGAGAATGATGAACTGCGGATGAAGCTCAAGGTCTTGATTGAGGATAACAACAAACTCATTGAATTGTATGAAAGGGCTGCTGCTGAAAGTAACTACAATAGTACATACAAAGCTGAGAGGGCTGAAGGTGGAATTGAAGTTCACAATAGTGACAGTTTCACTGAACTTGTAAAAGAAAAAGAGACGGGGATGAAAGAAGTGGTTGAGAACCTAGAGCATCAGCTTATAGAAATTAATGAAGAGAATGAAAAATTACTGGGTTTGTACGAAAAAGCCATGCAAGAGAGGGATGAACTCAAAAGAATGCTTTCTTGTGGACAGAGAAAAGTTGAAAACAAATTAGAATTTGATTGCCCAGAAAAGCTTGTAGAAGTTGATGGTGTGGATCGCATTGAGTCAGGTGAACCCCCCATGTCTTTGGAGGTTA
Organism: Carya cathayensis; assembly: GCA_011037825.1. NCBI lineage: Eukaryota > Viridiplantae > Streptophyta > Magnoliopsida > Fagales > Juglandaceae > Carya > Carya cathayensis. The sequence goes on along the minus strand of QGSO01000349.1, from coordinate 481,748 downwards.
GAGATTCAACTGTGGAGACTGCTCTCCCAGACTCAAGCCTGCAGGATAGAAGTCATGCATTTGTGAAACCTAATATATCTGGAGGCGTGGAAGTTCTTCAGGCAGAAAGTGATTTTGCAGAATTAGATCTGCAAGTTGGGTCCAGCCAAGGTTTTGGGAATTCCCAAATAATGATAGAAAATCAAACTGATTCTTCTTGTCTGTCAGATGGGCCTCCTTGCGTTGTTAGAGAAAACACGTCAGTGGAGGAAAGCACAGAGTTAGTTGAAGCTACTATATCTAGTGAAATCAAAATTTCTGATGAAGACACTGTCATGTCTGACCTACATCCTTTAGATTGTCATGCAGATTCTGCACATCAGACTAATGTTGGGAACTTTTCATATATGGAAACAGACCCATCAAATCTTAGTTCAGCGAAGCTCTCAGATCTGAATTTGGTCAGAATGAAGCTGGCAAGGGCAGATGAACAACTATTAGATTCTGCTAAAAGTATTACTATGCTTGGCTCACTTGAGAAACAAATTAGTGAGGTTGAGAAGCTCTCAAGAAAAGTTGAAGAAATGAAAGATGGACTTGAGGATAAGAGGCAACAACATGAATCACTTAAACTCACTACTGCAGAAATGAAAGAAAGAAGGGCCCGTACTGACAAGAAGTTATCCGCTCTCAAATACTCTCTAGCAAGCTTCTCTTCGTCTGTAGTATATTTTGAACAACGAGAAGCCCGGGCAAGATCAAGAGTAACTGCTTCAACATCTTACTTGGACCGAAAGAAAGATGAATTGGCCTGTCTTCAGACCCAGAAGGATGAAATTGAGAAGGCACATAGGAAGATTAAACAGACTGAATTTGAATTAAGGAACAATCTTGCATGCTTGAAAACAAAATTGGAAGAAGAAAACAGGAAACAAGTGAATGAAAAGGTTTTATTTGCCACAGAAAATATTGAGAAAATAGATCCCTCGCAGAAGTTATGGCATCTGGGTGGCAAAGCTACTGAATTGCTCAAGTCGGAGGAAGAGAAAACCAAGTTGCAAACTGAGATGAAGCTCTCTCTGGAAAAACTTGGGGACATGAGAAGGGAATCTGATGATTTGAAATCAAAGCATGAAAAGTTCGATTCTGAGATGCAAGCAGCTCAAGCGGAGATGGAGAAACTTTTACTTGCTGTGGAAGAGAAGGAGCTTGCACTTCAGGGTGTAATACAAGAGAAGGCGACACTTTTGGAGATTAGAGAGAATGGGAAGACTGAGATTGAAAAGATGATTCTTGAATACCAGCAGCATGTGTTTGAAGCAGATTTGAAGGAGTCTGAGACGAGAATTATTGAGGAAGAAATACAGACGGAGTTGAGAAGGATAGAAGAATTAGAAACAGCCAGGTCTACTGCCACCGAGGAGATTACCCAATTATTGGAAGGCCCTTGGTGTAATTCATGCTGCTTTTCAGAAAAGATGAAAGAAGAGCTGCAAAGTGTCCGGGCGTCTGTTATTGAGGCAAAGTCATTGCTGGGTGAAGGCAAGTGAAGTGAAAGTGTCTTTTGCTTTACTGTCATTACAGTGTACTGAATATTCCATGCAGATATGCAAAAGCTGTGGTTAAAGCACTCGTTATTATCCACAATCATTACCATTCTTATGATTCTGTAATGAGTAGTTTTCAGTGTTTTTTTCTTTTCTGTTAATAGACTTGAGGTTTTATAATTACCGAACATTGTAGCATGACATTCCTTCAAATATGTACCTGGAATGTTCTGACAGAACCAGAACATCAGTCTGCTATGTCTCTTGGCAGCAAGGATCCAGGGACTACGATTGCAAGGGAACTTTCAATCTCCTTCAAGTATATTGTTATATCCGTTTGAAAAAATCTATTTATCATTTTTTTTATCATCTTTTCATTATCTCATGATATGGCATTAGATGGTAAATAAAATATAATAAATAATCTTCAACTATTTAATGACACATCTTGAGATGATAAGAGGATGATGAAAATTGAGATAATGAGTAATATTTCTCCGTTTGTTTATTCGCCTAAGAACAAAACAATTATCTACATGCACAAGATTTTAAGTTTGTAATTGTCATCTAGTTTAGTGGGACTTGAAACAATTGATTGGAAAGATTGCAATTTTATGTTTCCTATTCTTTGGCATGTTTTATAATTGGTATAAATTTATCAAAAATTTTATGTGCAGTCACTTTTCTAATCACATCAGTGGAGTGCGCAAAAAATATACAAAAGTGATTGTATGTAGTAGAACTCTAAATTTATTTGCAAGCTTATTTATAAACACACTAAACACATTGATATATATATTTAGCCATATAAATTAGTACAAAATTAAATTTTATTTTTCTTTTTTATAATTAGTAAGAGTAATTTACCTACACAATGCGAAGAAATAATTAGTAATTTTTTTTCATTGGATATATGGTATCGTTTTGATATCAAATATAAAAGTTTTTGATATATGTGCAAAATTTTATAAAGAAAAGGATTATTACAATTATTTTAGACGATAAGTTTAACAAATTCCATTCTCTTAAAACTTTTACTAATACAGTGCAGGGCTCCGACTTCGATAGAGTTGGATTAGTCACTCCAATATCCGATTTTGACTTTGGCTGGAGGTCAGTTTGAGCTCCGATGCTGACTTTGATTAGATTCTGATTCAGACTTTGATCAGAGCTGCTAGAGGCAGAGATCGGAATTAGAGCCCAATTTGGAGTTGGACCAGTTCACTTGGTCGGGCTGGATCTTTTCTTAACCTGTTTTTGGGCTTGATCCAATTTTTATACCCCACTGGTTTTATATTTGAGTCTTGCTAGTCGGCCGGCCGCCTAACTTATACAATTGGTTTTGCTCACTGAATGTGGCCATGCCATGTGTTTGCCACCTAGATAAATTATTACAAGTAAAATAGCAAAAGACATTCGATTGTTTGAGGCAAAACCCTAGGATGAAGTTTACATAGCAGCCCTGGAAAATTCCAAACCATATCACAAATAGTCTTGGCATTCAAATATGCATTTTGCAGTTCCAATGACAAGGGCAGTTCTCTGTACGCTTAATGATTTAACAATGTTGGTAACCCAAGATAATTTTTGTAGAGTACAAATTACTCGAAATTGCACATGGAGCATTCCAGCTTGAAGAAAAGATGACACCCTTACACCGAAGCTACTATGGGGAGGAAATTTACATAGCCACCCTAGGAAATTCCATGAACAAGACTGTTCTTTTCATTTATAGAATTAAATGTTGCTGGAATGCTCCACAAACAAATGGGTCCTCCGAAATGGTTGCTTTAGCCAAAATCGATATGGGGTTACTTCAGAGTCTCAGACCCTTTTGCAGAAGGACTCAGTTGGGACCCTTTTCTACTAGGGTTTCTCGTGCTGGGGGTATTATGCCCTTTCGGCCTTCAGCTGTTTGTATTTTTTCTGTTTTTCATTTAACTAGGTGGCGGGACACGTGGCATTGCTACGTCAAGTGGGCAAAAATAGAGGTATAACTGAAGGAGGCGATTAGCATTATTCTTTATATATCTACATTGTTAGTTTTATAACCCAAATAAGCTAAAAAAGTCCAAATACTCAAGAGTCAAGACCTAAATCCATAATGTAAATTAAAACATATGATTATCCATAAAATTATAAATTATATTATTATAAACCATCTATAATAAAAAATTAAATATAGATAATAGAATGAAAAATGTTCTAATCGGTCAAACTGTTAAAGGCTTAAAAATAGCTTTCAATTATTTGTTGCCATGTAGTCCACCCATGGGGTCAAAAATGGAACCGCACGGTACACAATCGAAAACCAAATCCCCCTTCCCACGGAAACCCAAATACCTCACCCCTCTCCTCTCTGTAAATTCCCTCAAATGAGGCTTATTCCTAGTTTGATGCCTCTCCCTGTACATAATGTTAGCAGGATTGTTGGTTTTTCAAGTCCTATACATATGTTGATCATAAACAGTAAACACCATCTCCAAGGTCTTCAACACCTTAGAGCCAAGGCTCTCTGGTTAAATTCCTTCAAGCTCCAAGATGCGAACTAGACTTATACTAAGGGGATTTTGCCAGTACGGGAATTCTTGCAAATATTTTCATCCCAAAAATGATTTGTCAAATGTGAATGCTCAAGGTATATCTTGGGGTTGTAGGGACTATCCTTTTTTCTTTCTTTTTTAGTTTCCCTAAACACTTATCATCAATTGGCGAAAGAAATTGAGTGCATCTTTCTCTTCATAAATAATATTTTTCGTGTTGCTTGGAATTGCAAGGAGAAGTTTCAGAATGAGAATTTACGAATCTTGGCAAGTCATAACTCTCCTCTGGGTGATATAGATTTGAACGTAAGTGTGGGGAATTTTTCTCTTTTCATTTGTGGGTTTTAATCATGTGTGGATTTGTGTATTGTGTATTTTCTCAACTTTCTTATGTGTCTTTGTGTTATTGGAGGGTTGTTTTTCTACCATTACCACTTGGGTTGTTCCAAGGCGTTTCATATAATAAAATCATAAACATTAAAATACAATTGCGTAACAACACTTTTCATAACATGGGCTCGTTGTGTGGTAGAGAACATCTTTTCTAAGGCAAGCCAGATAGCATGGGAGGTTTCCAGACCAAAAACTTGAGTGAGTACGAATTTAGATAGTTAGCAAATAAGGGTGCTTAAAATGAGTTGGTCCTGCTCATACCAAAAATCAAATTTAGGATTTGGTTGGGGTGGATCGGAGTAGGAAGTGGAAAGAAGAAATGGTGGTGGAGTAGGGTGGCTGCCATCAACGTAACCAAAGAGATTTTGTCCATGGATATAGGGAAGGAGCTAGCCTTTCCAGCTAAGATAATTATCACGATCATGTTTAGAATTTGACTATGAAGCATATGGTTTTAATATTTAAGGTTTACTTGATAAAAGTTTCAGATTTAGTGTGTTTGTACTAAGTCAAAATCATATGATACTCGGTTTGGACTTAATGAGCATGTCGATTGCTTTGATGATAATTTTTGTGATTTTGGTTGTTGTTCAAGCATGATGATCACTTAGGTTGGATCTATAAATATGTTAAGAGTGATTTTATGGACTTTTGGAGTCCTTAGAGTTTATTGGAAATGTGATAGACCAAGAACATCAAGGAGTTGTTCTTTTTGTCCAAGACTTGGTGTTTTGACACTTTTCTTGACATAAGGAGTTTAGGATTTTGTGATGTGATTATTTTGATGTATTGGTATGATTTTAGAGACTAGGAAATGATTTTTAGTGTTGCATAAATCAGTTTGTAGTTTGAAAGAATTACAACAAAAATTAAGACTTTTGTTTTTATATGAATCGACCAATGCTTGGTTTGTGTAGTTATGTTTTGTTTTAAATCTTTCTGAATATATATTTGCCTTTAAGAAAACATTTGCACTAGGAATGTAAAGTTTGATAGAATTTGGAGTTAGTATGCAAAATCCGTAATTTAGGAGCAAAATGATAATTTTTCCACAAGTAGAGGGGTGAAATGGAAATTTTGCAAGTCATCAAATTTTATGTTTCTAAGTGTTAAGTAAGATATTAGTTGCCCAGATGACTAACACAAGAGGGTGGGTGAATTGAGTTGTATTTAAAAAAATAACAATTATAAATCAAATATACAATATAAAATATAAACAAAATACCAAACAACGATAAATATAAAGAGTAAGGGTAAGAGAGAAGCAAACTCAGTATGTTAACGAGGTTCGGCCCAACTGTCTACGTCCTCGCCTTAAGTTACCAATTGAGGATCCCCGAATTCACTATTTAACCTCTTTCAGGTGGAGATAGAAACCTATTACACATTTGAACAACACCGCTACAAAGGATCCGTGTAGAACACCCTCTACACTTGCAATCACCTTACACGTGGTGATTCAACTATTCCATATGTAGAACACTTTCTACACGCACAAGTGTTATACACACCCTTTTACTGATACAAGAATTGATAGTGGGTAGGTTATCAGAAAACACTCCTCAATGAGTGAAATAAGAACAATACAGCACAAACTATATATTTCAAAATGAACAAGAGTTAAGGCTCAATGTTTAGAGAAGAGAGAATGAAAGTTTTGAATGAATATTGTATGCTCTTGGTGTTGTGAATATGAAGCTCTCAAATGATTTATTTATAAGCATATGAGACTTCATATTCAAATTTAAAAAGATTCACATGTCAAAGACATCATCATTCACTTTTCAAAAAATTCAAACCTAATCTTTTTACTTTTCGCATATGACAAAAAGAGCACACTTTACTTTTCAAAAAATTCAAACATAATCTTTTACTTTTTCTATATGACAAAAGGAGCACACTTTACTTTTCAAAATTTTCAAATAAAGACATCTACCTTTTGCATAAGTCAAGAAAAGCATCCACCACTTTTGAAAATATTCAAATAAAACATGCACATGTGAAAGATGACAATCAATCATCTTTCAAAATTTTCAAATTTAATTTTCAAAATATTCATGCACATGTAGAAAATGTATTTTAATGTTTTATGATAAAATATTAATTTCGAGCCTTAATCCTAATTTCAAATTTTTAAGAGATTTACAACATTACTCTATGACTTTAATGTGAAATTGTTCCTTTTTTGCTCATGCTTGGTTCCTTGATGTGATTGACACTATTGTGTGGACAACTTGAGCTTGAAACTCCTTTATTATTTGAATTCATTTGTTATCATCAAAATCCATGTGTAGATTTATAATTACATGAAACTTGAAACATTGGATTCAACAATCTCCCCCTTTTTGATGATGACAAATACTTGATAGAACCTAAAACCTGTATTAATACTTAAGCTCCCCCTGAGAATGTGCGTTAGTTTTTCAAGCAAAAGTATACATATAATTCCAAGCATATATAACAAGTTTAGCAATTTAAACAATATTAATGTTTTAGTCTAAAACTTCTCCCCCTTTCGGCATCATTAAAAAGGATCCATAGCAAGTAAATAGACTGAAGAAAACGGTGTGTTAGTAAACACTGTATATAGTTGAAAAAAAAAATGGAGCCGTCCGTGACCCGACAAGTACTGCAAAAGCTTGAGGCCTAACTCTATAAATTTAGTGTGGCTGGAGATTTAAACAATCGTATGATGTTGTTGACAAACAAGATTGACGGTTCTGAGTTTCTATAAAAAAATGATCATTTTCACCCATCAGATACAAAAAAAAATTACATTGCTCCTTGATCTGAGTTCTGTTTTTCATAACGATAGAATGACCGAGCAATTCTCTTCCATTAATGTTCCAGACTTGAATCAGGAATCCTTGACGCATCAACCATCAATATTTTCTAGTATGGCTGATTCTGAGATTATTGCAGAATAAAAAATGCTCAGTAGTCAATATGCTGCCTTTGTTATGATCATGTCTCGGAGGTTAATGGCGAGGGTGAGTGAGATTGATCATCTTAACATTCAAATATCTGAGTTACGACAGAAGCTTGCTAATAAGGATAGAGAGAATAAAAGGTTAAAGCAAGAAAACAAAGACTTGAAAAAATTTACAGATTGGTATGCTCATGATCTGCAACCACGAATAGAGGAGCTGGAATGAGAAAGGGTTCAGATACAAGGTCAACATCGGCAGATAACAGCAGAGGTTCATCGTTTACTAGAAAAATAGGGACAACCTACTGTTAATCTCGCTGGCTTAGTAAGAAAACTTTTGACAATATGTGTTCAGCATATCTTGTATTTTTTTGACTAAATAAGATTTGAAGAGATAATAGTTTGTCTTATTCTTTATGCTATCTCTATAAAATCAGTCTTAAAGTTCATCAAATTTGCATCAAATCTTATTCTTATCTCCATAACTCATCTGCATTCCTTCAACATTCTCGCTTTAAGTTTTCAATTCTTTTCTCAATGACTCATTCTTCTAACATTCCTCTAGATCCATCCATGAGGTATTCAACACCTCAACCTCTTGTCCTTTCTGCAGCTGCCATTGGTGCTATGTTGCAGCAAGAAAATAATAGTTTGGCTAATAAGTCAGGCTCCGAAACTATCTATGACTTGGTGAGTCTCGGGACTTGCTACTCATCCTCTATTGTTGTTTTTTCCCAACGGCTACAAGCCAAAAACCATGAGGTTGAAAAGCTTAAAGAACAAATTGTTGTACTTCAACGAATTGTTCAAGAGTCTCACACAAGGGAAGGAATCCTTCGGCAGAAGAATAAACAGTTGAAATCTCTATTGGATTCTTCGTTCTGCTTGCCAGTTCCCATAGATAGGGATGACATGATATTGTATGAAGAGAATGAGCGTTTTAAATATGAGGTTAAGAACCTCAAGTTTATGTAAAAGTATTTTTAAAAAAAAATATTTCTCTATTTTTATGAACTCTAGTCTATATTTTAAGAGATATTCATAACATGCATCATACCTATTTCTTTTCTAATCATACATAATCTATCTTTTGGTAAAGGTTTTGTGAATATATCTGCTAACTGATCGTGTGTGTTTGTGAACTCTAGTACTATATCGCCTTTCTGCACATGATCTCGAAGAAAATGATATCTTATTTCAATATGCTTAGTTCTAGAATGTTGTATTGGGTTTTTTGAAAGATTTATAGCACTTGTATTATCACATTTGATTGGAATGTGATTATACATGAGTTTAAAATCTTCAAGTTGTTGCTTCATGTAAAGAACTTGAGCACAACAACTACCCGCAGCAACATATTCTGCCTCAGCAGTAGATAGTGCAACAGAATTTTGTTTTTTACTAAACCAGGAAACTAATGCATGACCTAAGAAGTGACATGCTCCACTAGTGCTTTTTCGATCTATTTTACAACCAGCATAATCTGCATCTGTGTAGCTGATTAGATCGAAAGATGTGTGTTTAGGGTACCATAACCCTAGGTTAATTGTACCACTAAGATATCTAAGAATGCGCTTAACTGCAATTAAATGAGATTCTTTTGGAGATGATTGAAAACGTGCACATAAACACACACTGAACATAATATCTGGTCTACTGGCTGTCAAATATAATAAGCTACCAATCATACCTCGATATACTTTCGAGTCAACTGTCTTACCGGATTCATCTTTATCAAGTTTAGTAGATGGGCTCATTGGTGTTCCAGTTTCCTTAGCACCTTCCATCCCAAACTTCTTCAGCAATTCCTTAATATATTTTGATTGATTGATGAATGTCCCACTTTTTACTTGCTTAATTTGCAATCCGAGAAAGAATGTAAGTTCTCCCATCATGCTCATTTCAAATTCATCCTGCATAGTCTTAGCAAAAACTTGACACATATTTTCATTAGTAGCACCGAATATTATATCATCAACATAAATCTGAACCAAAAGAATATCATCATTTTCGTATTTAATGAAAAGAGTTGTGTCGATTTTTCCTCTTGAAAAACCTTTTTTAATCAAGAAACCACTGAGTCTCTCGTACCACGCTCTAGGAGCTTGTTTGAGTCCATATAGTGCTTTTGTGAGTTTGAAAACATGATTTGGAGAAATATGATTTTCAAAACCTGGAGGTTGCTCAACATATACCTCTTCATTTATAAAACCATTTAAGAAAGCACTTTTAACATCCATTTGAAAAAGTTTGAAATCTTTATAACAAGCATATGCAAGTAGCATTCGAATAGCTTCTAATCTTGCGACTGGTGCATATGTCTCATCATAATCGATTCCTTCTTCTTGATTGAAACCTTGGGCTACAAGTCGAGCCTTATTTCTAGTAATGACTCCGGACTCATCTTTCTTGTTTCTAAAAACCCATTTTGTTCCAATAATAGTATGATTTTTGGGTCTAGGAACAAGTGTCCAAACATCATTTCTTTCAAATTGATTAAGCTCTTCTTGCATAGTTATAATCCAAGATTCATCAAGAAGTGCTTCATCAATATTTTTAGGTTCAATCTGAGATAGAAAAGCAATATGATTGCAAATATTTCTAAGAGATGATCGAGTACTTACACCTCGAGAAGGTTCTCCCAGAATTTGTTCCACTGGATGATCTTTCACAAATTTCAATTGTTTGGTTGCATCTTGTATTAAATTTTGATGATCTTTCCTGATGTCTCCATGTTGGACTTCCTCTATTGTGTTCTCTTTGTTGAGATTGAGACTTTCCGTATTATTTATACCTCATGTTTCTTCATCAATGGATTTCTTGGAGAGTAGAGAATTAGATTCATCAAATACTACATGCATAGATTCTTGTACAGTCAAAATCTTTTTATTGAATACTCTATAAGCTTTACTATTAGTAGAATATCTGAGAAAAATACCTTCATCATATTTTGCATCAAATTTGCCTAAATTATCCATGTCATTCAAAATAAAACATTTGCATCCAAATACATGAAAGTAACCAATGTTGGGTGTTTTCTCATTTCAAAGCTCATAAGGGGTTTTATCTAATTTAGACTTTAGCATAACTCTATTTATAACATAACATGCAGTACTTATCACTTCGACCCAAAAATAACTAGGCAAGTTGTTTTCATTAAACATTGTTCTTGCCATCTCTTGAAGAGATTTATTTTTCTCTCTATTACCCCATTTTGTTGAGGAGTTCGAGGAGCAGAAAAATTATGCACAAAACCATTTTCATCGCAAAATGTTTCAATATTTTTATTAACAAACTTTTTTCTCTTATCACTTCGGATACTTGAAATAGTATAGCCATTTTCATTTTGAGTTCTCTTGCATAACTTGGTAAATGCATTATGTGCCTCATCTTTATGAGGAAGAAAGATGACCAAAGTATATCTAGAGAAATCATCAATAATAACAAATGCATAATATTTTCCTCCTAGACTTGCAACTCTATTTGGTCCAAAAAGATCCATGTGTATCAGTTGCAGTGGTCTGGTAGTAGAAATATGTTTTTTGGTTTTAAAAGAAATTTTTGTTTGTTTACTAAATTGGCATGCATCACAAATTTTGTCTTTAAGAAAATTTACCTTTGGTAAATCTCTTACAAGATTATTTTTTGAAAGTTTAGAAAAAGTTCCAAATTGGCATGACCTAGTCTTCTATGCTATAGCCAACTAATTTCATTTTGAACTGAAAAACAAATAGCATCTTGTGAGGTAATTTCTTCAAAATCGATTGTATAAACATTGTTGCTTCTAAAAGCAGTAAAACAAATATTATAATCATGATTATTCAAAATAATGCACTTATCCATTTTGAAAGTAACTGTAAATCCTTTATCACATAATTGACTTATACTCAAAAGATTATATTTTAGACCTTCAACAAGTAGAACATCTTCAATTATGAGAGAAGATTTATTACTAATTTTATCTATTCCCACGATCTTCCCTTTCGAGTTGTCTCCAAATGTCACGTGCCCTTCTTCTTTAGATCTAAAATCAAAGAACTTAGTCTTGTCTCCCGTTATATGTCTTGAACATCCACTATCTAAAAACCATTTATTTTTGCTTGTGGAGGACTTCATGCATACCTATAAAACTAATTAAAATGATTTTTCTTGGTACCCAAGTTCTTTGGGTCATTTATTTATTAGTATTAGAAGAAACAAGATTTTTAAGTATCCATATGGCCTTAATAGTCATTGTATGCTTTCTTCTAATAGGACAAGCATGATAATTATGACCATTTCTATTACAAAAATTGCAAATAGCATGTGGCATATATGAAGAACTTGAGTGATTATAATAGTATTCTTTTTTGACAAAATTAGAATGAAAAGAATTTTGAATATTGGACTTTGATGTAGAAGGTTATCAAAGAAGTTTTTATAAGGTTTGTATTAAAAGTTTTGGCATATATCCCAAACTTGCCTTGTCAAAAACACATTTTTGACTACCAAGAAGTTTTTCAAATTTTTTTTTTCCATTCATAAAGTTTTCAACAATATTTTCTAAATCAGTTTTCTTCTTTTTCAACTTAAGATTTTTATCTTTCAAAACAATACTTTCTTTTCTTAAAATATCAATTTCGTTTGTTAAAAAAGAATTTTTCTTTTTCAAAGCAGTATACTTGATACCCAATTTTTCAAATTCCTCATATACCTCTCTAAAACATTTTACGATTCTTCATATGAAAGATCTTCAATATTATCAAGATTTGTTATCTCAATGTCATCTTTAGCCATAAGACAAAGATTTGCTGATTCTGCATTGCTTGCTTCACTATCTGAGCTACTTGAATAATCATTCCATGTAACTTTCATTGTTTTCTTGCCTTTGTTTCGATCTTTCTTTAGCAGAGGACAATCTGGTTTGATATGACCAGGCTTATTGCATTTATAACAAATTAAAGTGTCATTTTTACCTGAATCTTTCTTGGAAAACTTTTTGAAGGATTTTCTCGGAGGAGTTTTATTTTTCTTTAAGAACCTCTGAATTCTTCTTGTTATCATTGCAACTTCTTCATCTTTGTCGTCATTTTCCTCATCTTCATCATTTTCACTTTCATGAGTAACAACTTTAAGTGTCAACCTCTTCTTTGACTTTCCTTCTTCTTCTCCTCTTTTTAATGTGTACTCATGGGTGATAAGTGACCCGATGAGTTCATTCACTTCGAGCTTCTTGAGGTCTCTAGCTTCAAGAATCGCTGTCACTTTTAATTTCCAACGTTTTGGTAGAGAGTTGAGAATTTTTTTTACTATCTCCACTTTGGAATAAACTTTGCTAAGAGCTGTCAAGCTGTTTATGATGTTAGTAAAACGAGTGTACATACTAGAAATAGATTCATCATCATTCATCTTAAACATTTCATATTCATGAGTAAGAATATAAATTTTTGATTCCTTGACTTGAGAAGTTCCTCCATAAGTAACTTCCAAGTTATTTTAAATTTTCTTTGCCATAACGCAAGTCATTACTCTATGAAACTCATTACCATTGAGAGCATTACATAATAAATTCATAACAGTTAAATTCAAAGTATAAAGTCTATCGTTTTCACGATCAAACTCTTCTTCTTCATTTTTGACCTTTACTCCATCAACCACTTTTGTTGGAACATAAGGTCCATTTACAATGCATTTCCAGATTTTTCGACCTTGAGCCTGAAGAAATATTCTCATTCTAACTTTCCAGAATGAGTAATTGTCTCCACAAAAGAGTGGAGGCCGACTGCTAGATTTACTTTCATCAAATGAAGTTGCAATGTTAGCCATAAGATCTTAACTTAAAAGATAGTTAATCTTATAACAGAGCTCTAGCTCTGATACCAATTGTTTCTGATCATAGGCTGCACCTATGTCACCCAACAATTGTACCTACTAAACTAGCCGGCCACCATTTCTACCGGTGCATCGTCAATCATGGTCAGAGAATCTTACTTCGGTGACATAGTCACAAGCGAGAGTTCCCATGAGTGATCTGCCTGTATGAATAGTACATGTCAACTAGCTCTGATACCAATTGTTGCCCAGATGATTAACACAAGATGGAGGTGAATTGAGTTGTATTTAAAAAAATAATAATTATAAATCAAATATACAATATAAAATATAAACAAAATACGAAACAACAATAAATATAAAGAATAAGGGTAAGAGAGAAGCAAACTCAGTATGTTAACGAGGTTCGGCCCCACTGCCTACGTCCTCGCCTCAAGCTACCCTTTGAGGATCCCCAAATTCACTATTCAACCTCTTTCAGGTGGAGATAGAAACCTATTACACTTTTGAACAACACCGCTACAAAGGATCCGTGTAGAACACCCTCAACACTTGCAATCACCTTACACGTGGTGATTCAACTATTCCTTGTGTAGAACACTTTCTACACGCACAAGGGTTATACACACCCTTTTACTGATACAAAAATTGATAGTGGGTAGGTTATCAGAAAACACTCCTCAATGAGTGAAATAAGAACAATACAGCACAAACTATATATCTCAAAATGAACAAGAGTTAAGGCTCAATACTTAGAGAAGAGAGAATGAAAGCTTTGAATGAATATTGTATGCTCTTGGTGTTGTAAATATGAAGCTCTCAAATGATCTATTTATAGGCATATGAGACTTCATATTCAAATTTTAAAAGATTCACATGTCAAAGACATCATCATTCACTTTGCAAAAAATTCAAACCTAATTTTTTTACTTTTTGCATATGACAAAAGGAGCACACTTTACTTTTCAAAAAATTCAAACATAATCTTTTACTTTTTGCATATGAAAAAAGGAGCACACTTTACTTTTCAAAATTTTCAAACAAAGACATCTACCTTTTGCATAAGTCAAGAAAAGCATCCACCACTAATATTCAAATAAAACATGCACATGTGAAAGATGACAATCATTCATTTTAATATTTTCAAAATTTAAACCTTTAATCATTTCATGCACATGTGAAAGATGACAATCAATCATCTTTCAAAATTTTCAAATTTAATTTTCAAAATATTCATGCACATGTGGAAAATGTATTTTAATGCTTTATAATAAAATATTAATTTTGAGTCTCAATCCTAATTTTGAATTTTTAAGAAATTTACAACATTACTCTATAATTTTAATGTGAACTTGTTCCATTTTTGCTCATGCTTGGTTCCTTGATGTGATTGACTCCATTGTGTGGGCAACTTGAGGTTGAAACTCCTTTATTATTTGAATTCATTTGTTATCATCAAAATCCATGTGTAGATTTATAATTACACGAAATTTGAAACATTGAGTTCAACAATATTCTAACCCTTAGAATCATCTCATTTTAATCCATGCTATTTCACGCCTTTTTACGTACGTTATGCTACAGGTACAATAAGTTAGCCTCTAACTTATTTCCTAGTGTATTTGTGTATGTGCGATGGTAAGCTTATTATTGTCATATTCTTGTCACTTATTATTATTATTATAAATTGTTTAGTATGTCATTCCATGTTAATTATTTCAAGCACATGCTCATCTGTTACATGCTACGTTATGCTATATCATCTGTCACACATTCATTGTTATATGTCACGCCATGTCCCATGCATAGATTATGTCATGAAAAACAGTTCTTTCAAATTAGTGGAGTCTTTTATTTTTTATCATGACCCTAAGTGCTAGAATTGAGTTTTATCCTAGTGGAACTCCATTCTCCAAGTTGGAGTGTTTAAACTAGTGTGGAATTATTTAAGTTGACAAGGTAAAGATCAACATGTTTCGAATGAGATCTAAATAACTGATGTTCAAAGTGAAGTCAGGCAGCCAATGCCGGTGGTGCCAACCTCAGTTTTAATTTAGTATATTGACGTACTCATAGTTAGTGTAGATGCCTGTGATGGGGACTTGTGTTGCATCCACGACTCATGGGGACTTATGATGTGGTATCGGCAGAAGCACACGACTCATGAGGACTTGTGTTGCATCCACATTTTACTTTTAATCAAACATGTATATATCCATGTCAGTTTTTAGTTCAGTTCAAGTCAATTTTCAGTTCAATTCATGTTAAGTTCAGTTGATGTCAATTTTCAATCCATGTCAAGTTTCTACTTATGTCAGCACATGTCATGCTATTGGCCAAGTATTGTCATGCATATTCATGTACCTCTCACGACGCATTCATGCCGTTTTACTATCATTCATTCATTTGTACACTGCTAGTTAAGTTAGTAGTTTACTTACTAAGATTTATCTAGGATACGGTGCCATGCTTAGATCACATGGAGAAGCCAATGCCTGACCAATTAATTTGAACACACCTACCCATGACCCCCGTCCCCTAGGAGAAAAATATATCAACTATCACAGATTTAGATCCCAATGATATGTACTCCATGCAACCATAATTGCAAACAACATCACACAGCCTACCAAAGTGGGCTGAGGTTGTACAATATCTAGTTTATCTCTCTATGTTGTCCATTGCACAATATTTTTCTTTTATTTTTAAGTTCTGTTCTATAGATTTTTTTAAAGGGATATTTAAGAAGCGCTTCAACTTAATTATTGATCTTTTGAAGCCCTCTCTAATATATATTTTTGGAAAATGTTTTAGATACAAAAACTCCTAAAAAAGTTGTCCAACACACTGATGTTTGATTGCCAATTGTTAACTCACAAAAAAAATAAAAAAAATGTAATTTAAAATATGGCTAGAAAATGCTTTAATACCGTCTTCCTCTCAAAATCACATACTACCCCAATTCCAAACCCTCCATTCCCAAACAGACCTCGATCCCCAAACACAAGTAGACGCTTACCACCACCCAAGATCAATCCTTTGCCATTGAGATTGTCATTCATCGATAGCCTCATCGCCAACAGATGAATGCTGGCGTCGATAACAACCAAGCTCATAATGAAATGACCGATATAAAGTTCTCAGATTCTGAGTGTAAAACTCCGCTTAGGACTACCTAGATCAAGATAGCAACATCATCAAATATGGAGAATTTGACAATAATTACCCATGACATTGGATAATGGAAGTTATGATCCTTAAGAAAAGTGAGCTTTTGAACCATAATTTGGCAAAATAATTTCTACCATTGCTTTAGTTAAGATTTTTAGAGATTTATAAAGCAATAAATATTTTCGTGAAAATGGGTTGCCAAAAAGTCAATAATAGGATGACAAGTGGCATGAAGATTGGTTTGGTTGGGGGAATAGTATATATGTCAGCAGCTACAAATGCCAAAATAAGAGAGAAAAATATGAAGAGGGTAGTTGTCTGAAGAATCCTCTAACCAATCTGCAGCCATATCTGCAAGATTAAGCAGTTGGTCCACATATTTCTACAGAACAAATTAAAAGGCCTTAGAAACATTAATCCATTTTCCTCTAGCATGGAAACCTGCCCAGTAAAGCATTCCAGAGAATTATTTCCTAGCAATATTAATTCAGAAAAAAAATCAGAAGTGACTAACACATGGCCGGGATTAAACATTTAAACATATTTATACAAATTCACTAGTGGTGACTTCTTTAAACATTTAAAAATGAAAAATAAAAAATACACTAGCGGTCAAACCTAGCTAGGAGGCAAATCCAAGAGGCCAACTAGCATTTTCCTCCCTCTAATAGGCTCTCTTTCTATCTCCATCCATCTCCAACAATTAGGTAGAAAAGGTAGTGGCCTAATTTTGATGTACAATGTGTAACTAAAAACACATACCAAGAAAATAAATAAATTGAAAAAAATTCACTTTTTACATGACTATGCACAACCAGCATTGAGTTGCCGGCTGCTCACATAAATTCTACATCTTGATCATGTCGTTCCAGGACAATGGTGGCAAGAGCAAGTCTATACGCTGAGGATCTTAGATTCCTAACCAGGACATAGATCTCCTTCCTCCGCTTTGTGGACATGTTCTTCCACTGCTCCTCTCTAAGATGAGCAAGTAAGACTGCCTCGCATAAAGCCTCTGCTGCTGGCTTCTTGCTGCACACAATTCGGACTGGATATTGTTATTACAAAAACATAATACAATGGAAGACAATTACATGTGTAGAAAAGATGCATATACTAACCTCCCTCGAACAAATCCAGTTGTCACAAAGCCGATTGGCCACCGGTGAACTTCCCATGCAACATCTTCTGGTATTTGGAGTTCCCACTTAGCAGAAGATTGCTCTTTGAAATATGATCTGACAGCAGATTGAGGCATTTGAAGTCCTCCCTTGTCATTCCCCTGCCTGCACAATAACAAAAGTAAAAATACTTTCAACATAATAATTCTGACTGGAACCATACTGGGCAAAAAAGAGAAATTTCAAGAATTAACTACCTTGAAATAAACAATGATACATCCGTAAGTTGAGGTGCGCACACAACTGCTCCCTCTTCAAAAACACCTTCCTTGTAAGCATGGAGAATAACTCTAACAAAACATAGTTTACGATTATAACTAGATTGGGTAACTCCCTTTAGGCTGAGGCCAAACATGCTTTCATCCTTCATTAACTTAAAAATGCTCGTCTTGTGGTCCGGTAGTTGAGGAAATAGAAGCAAATGATCACCTTGGATTTCTCTCAAGAAATCAGTCAGCATAAAGCACGTCCTTGCTACCATTCCATCAAATGAATTGCTATGCTGAACAAATACCGAGCTAGCATTATTTCCAGAATTAGAGATGGCCAATGAATTCCCATCAATGATATCTTCCTCATTATAAGTTACCCTCTTTCCAACTCTTCTGGGTCCTGTGTTGAAAGCAAGCCGGATGGTGTCCCATGGGGGTGGAATGGGAACTTTCCAAGGTCTGACATCAGGAGGACAGCGTTCTGCTTTTTTAGTAGACGCAACATTTTCCATTGCCATAAAACATGAGTATGCATTGCAATCAGGAAAATCCAAAGGGAAAAATGGCAACCCCATCTGCAAGAGAGAGAACATTACTATCAATGATTTATAACCCAGTACCAAACACTATAGTTGAAAGGTTCAAGAAGACTTACTTCACACGCAATCCAGTGCTTCTCTCTCAACCCTATTGCATGAGCCCCCTTAGAGACAAGAGAAGCCCAAAAGGCCTTGACCCAACTCAAGGGGAGCACAATGGACCATCTAAAAGAAAATAAAACAAACACATAAGAGGTATTAAATATTAAAAAAAAAAAACAGTAGTTAAAATATTTCAAGCACATCAAAAAAATATTTTTTAATCATGTTAGCATGCATTAAACAAATGATACGAATAACAATAAATAACCTTGTGTTCAATCTGCTGCTAGTGCTAGTCATAATGCTTTTCGTCACGTAAAAAATTAATGATGGATACAATATCTTTATATTCATAAAATAAGTTTTCACCGGTGAAAGGCTGAGTACATGCTGAATCTGCTGATGAAGAGGCCAATCACAGAAACTAAGGATCTTAAATTTGAATTGCTTTTCATATTGGCCTTTTCCACATTTGAAGTATGGGCATACCAAAATTTTTAATTAAAACAGACCTTTCATAGATAACTGATCATTTTACACTGACGATGCACACAGACTTATTCCATACTTGTAAGTTAACATCCGCAGTTTTGCACATGTTAAATGTGGAGTCAAGGATAAAGCACAAGATTTTGTACTGCAATTTTATACTTGTAACACAAAGACGGAGACTTTACTAGGAGAAAGGAATTACCCGAGAAACAAGCCCTTTGGGTCATTATTTTTCAAAAGCATAATAGGACAGGATGTTGAGCACTGCACCTTGGTTGGAGTGTTCAAGATTCCAAAATTTGGAGTATCAAGGCAAAAGTTTTCCATCCGCAACCTATGTTTTTCCATGCACAATATACTCTCTTCCAAAGGGGGACTTACCCCACTGCTACTCTCCCATAAATCATTATTATAAATAATGCCATTTTCTTCAGGTTTTGACCAAAATGATAAGAGCAACTCCCTGTTCTTGTCTACTATTCTTACTGATGCAGCAAGCTCATTAGCTTCAGCTTCCGGTACACTGGACATGCCAGTAGCCAGTGACTTAGGAACATCTGCAGTTCTTGTCTCAGACGCTATGCGAGGATCCCAGACTCTAAGTGGCAAAATTGCACGAGTACAAAAATCATCCTCATTTTCGGGTACAGAAGACTTTTTAAATTGAGAGTCTCTGTTGGACTCTGTGGCTGAATGTTTCTTCATTTGCCCAAATTTTTCTGAAAAACTGCACAGAAAATCATCCCCATTAGCCATCTCAAACTTCTTAACTTGATGCAAAATGTTTCTATCTTTGAATTACTCACCAAGTAACAGGATGTAATATCTTTTGAAGGAGCTGAAATGCCTTTAATCCCGATACTTCTAATTTTGCAAGTCGACCTTCAAGTGAAAAACAATTGATCAAGCAGCCTCTCTCATCCATCTGAAGATAGAACAAATGAAACAAAAATAATATCAAATATTACAGGAGTATGTGACCTAACATTAGCCGGTTCTCTATTTGACTATCTATGAGTCTGGAAAGGTGGAAAATCAACTGCTGGAAGACATAAACATCTTGGTGTGACATGGTACAACAAAGTATGATCTTGATTGAGTATCTTATGACATATATTCTGCATGATGACAGAAAAATTAAAATATCAACATGAACGTGTTCTTGACTGCAATGTAAGGAGCCCTTAAAACACAACATTCACTCACAGGTTTTTATTTTTTTTTAGTAAGTATCATTCACTCGGGTTAGATGTCTGGAGTACCTCAATCACATCCCAGAGTAACAAGATATATGTAACATGTATACATATATCTTGATATAGCACTGGTAAACATTATAAACCTGTTTATGAGGAGCTACGAACTTGGTATTATGTAGAGGACCCCCCAAGTGACACCTTATTGGAGATTGGGAACTTCAACCCACTGAGTTTCAGTAGGCATGGATTCCAAAAATATTGCAAATATGATAATCTTATAAAAAAATTTATATTGTGTACCTCCTTTTGGCAAGCTAATTTTAAAGCATCAAGTCCTTCACTCACAGCAGAAACATGTATCCACACCCAAATTTGGCGAGAGGAAGAACAGCACCCACTACTCTCTGACCTATTGCCTCCATCACTATTATGATTCATAGCATCACCACATCTACTCTCCTGGCAAACAGATCGCCACATATAGGTCACAGGAGCAATTGACTGAGAAACAGGTGCTCCAACATGACAAAGCTGCAAAGAAAAAGTTCATATATCTTATTCCTCAAGTAATACTTATTCATAAGAGAGAATGAGATTACCTACCATCGTACTTCCATATATGGAGCCAGAAATAACAGAGTGAGAAATAGCTTCAGAAAGAGCTGAAGGGGAAGGCATCATCACCATTTTTAGAACGGACATTAAAGAATCCTAGAAGCATACGCCAAAGATTAGATTATGAATCTCGCAACAGAATATAATTGCCCTGCTGCAGTTTTATTGGGCTCGTGGTGTTTGAATGACTCTAATGAGAACTGATCAAAGATGTTGCTTCCTCAATCAAAGAGGACTGATTTAAACTAAAAACTTGATTAGAATGAGGAAAGAAACTCTCAACTATAAAATAAAAACTAACAAATATAAGGAATTACTGTTTACCTCAGGACCCTCCAATTGGACAGCAACATGATAGCTTGCATCATGTACAAGGACCCCTTGTTTAAACCACTTCAAGACTGCCCTAGAACCTCTTCCTCTACATGATAATACAATTTAAAATCTAAGTGAGCTAGTAAAAGTTAGACACATATTGCCCCTCGTATACGGAAGAGAACTAAAAGAAGCTTAAAACACATACACACTGATTTTAAAAAAACACGCGCGCGCACATTTTTGTCAATCCATCCGATTCAAGCTCCTCCAGAAAAATTTGATAAACCAAGGAAAAAATTTACATGAAAGTATGAAGTCTCCCAAAATGATAACAGAACAAATAATAATAATGCATTACCCGCCCTGCAGACCCAAAGGAAGGTAGAAGCCCCAGAGCTTTGACATTATGAACCGCTTCGTATGCCAGACATGTGTTCTCAGCCTCTTCGTACCGTCTCCAGAAGTACAAAAACCTGTTTCTGGATTCATTCGGAGCTCAACTCTCCGACGAACGTGCCGAGGGACCTTCTTCTTATCATCTTTCTCCAAAGCACCATCCTTATTAACTTCTCCTCCTACCTTCTGCCTCCTTCTGCATCTCTTCCTCGCAACTTGATTGTTGAATGCAGTCGTTCTCCGTCTCTTATTCCTCCGAGACCCGAAATTATTATTCAATCGATCCGCTACAATTGAGTGAAGAGCCTCAAGCTCAGGACCTCGAGACTCTGTAAATTTCTTGACGTTGATTTTGCGTGGAGTTAGAGTAGATTGAGACGGTTTGCTTCCTTCAGATGCCATCATCATTTACTAAAACTTAACTTGCCGAAATTCTGAATCCAAAAGGCCTTGATTTCAGAATCACAAAATCGGAATGTGGTCAGACTGATAAGATTTAGGCGCAAAAGGCAACCAAAAAAAAAAAAAGGCAATCTTTTTTAAACAACCCAAAAAACCGAACCAAGCAATTCCAGCTTTACCTTCAAGTTAACATCGCAATTTTACCAACCAGGCCAGTTTAGTCTCTCACAGTTTAATAAGAAGATAAAAAACAGTGGAACAGAGGACTCTGCTACATTCTACTTCTCTATTCGACACAAAAGAAAATTAAGGTTTTTTCCAAAACCTCTCTCTGTTTCCGTTTCCAAACCATTTTATAATTGGCGAAAAAATTATGAGACAGCAAAAATATTATTTAATAGATAGATATTATTTAAAACTAATAAAATATTCCTTAATTTTTCATTGAAAGTATAACAAAATAATTTTACTAAAATCCGATCTAAATAGACAATGGAAATATTAACTAAAATAGTAGGCTCAATAGTATACATTAAAATATACTTTAAATCCCATAAATATATATATATATATTTTGTAAGAATGATGTCTATGGGTTCATGATTATTCAATTAAATAAAGCCCATATAAATGATAACATAGTGATTTTCTGTAAAATACAACCAGCCCAACTAATTTAAAAACATAAACTTAGTTTAAGCACCAAGGCCAGTCCAATACAAAAGACCACGTAAATTAAACAAGTTCAAAACATACACTGTCATGGGCTCTTAGTAAAAGCATACTCACATTTAGCCACTGTAAACTCCCGTAAGGTTTGAAAATATATTCAATGTGACCAGGACATCTGAGAAGAAGGGCAGCAACATAAATTGTAAATCCCAACGTTTTGCTAAGGATATCCTCAAAAATGCCCATGCGTGTATATCATGGAAAGACCAAAACCAAAAAGAAGCCTACTGGAAATTACAGAACACTGGAGAGAAAAAAGAAATCGTGCGATAACAGGGGACTCACCGATAGAGAGAAAGCTGATCGAGTGACGGGGATGTGGGTGGCTGGCCGAGGTTCACGGTGGAGACACTGGAGGCTTTTCTGAACATGGTGGCGCGTCATAGAGAGAGAGAGTTTAGAGAGAGAAACTATCAAACGGAGAAACCCATTAGGAGAGGGGAAGGGTTCCGGCGTGGGCTTACCAGGAAGGTGTGGGTTTGACGGAACTTGGCTGGCCGGCAGCTTCTGGGGTACTCAGTGGGGGTCCAATGTCCTCTGAGGTCGACGGTGGGCAGCGGCAACAACACACAGGCCAATAAATCACTGCCGAGAGAGAGAGAGAGAGAGAGAAGAAACGCGGTGAAAAGAAGGGGATTACCGTCGGTGTACTCTGTGGTGGATTCCGGCGAGGTGGTGGTCTGGTATGAAGAGAAATTGCTATGGGGTTTCTGTTTTTGATTTTTTTTTTTGGGGGGGGGGGGGGGGGGGGGGGGGGGGGGGGGGGGGGGGNNGGGGGGCCGGTGGCGGGGCGCGGCTTGTTGCAAGAATCGGTTTTGGCCGTGAGGGGCAAAACAATGTGAATAAACTCTGAGGATTTAGCCAGGGTTTTGAAATTTCATTCTAACTACAATTTAGGAAACCACCACCACTGGAAAATAAACTAAGGTGTCAAATCATATTAATGAGTTGTATTCGTTAGGGTTCTACAAAACTGAGTGCACTCCAACCAGCTACCACTCCACTGAACCAATAGGGAACCAATTGGCCGGCGGTGCAATTTTTTCAAACCGGACGTCGATTGTTTCGGCAACGGTTCGACTCTGGACTAAATCGTTGAACCGGCCGACGTCAATTGTCTATTTATTTTTTTGAAATATACCTATTCAAAACGAAACCGTTTTAAATAAGTGTTGTTTGAATGAAACAACATCGTTTTAAATTTGTAGTTAAAAAATAAAAAAACGCTACCATTTGGCTTAGGCCAAACAGTGCCGTTTCATTTTAGGGTTTAAACACTCTCGTATACTATATCTCTCTTCTTCTTGTCGCCCCCACTTTGCACTTTGCAACCTCCACTTCCAGTCTCTCTCTCCTTCTTCTCGCCTCCACTTCACAGCCTCCCTTTTGTTCTTCTTCTTCTTCTCGACTTCACCTCAACACCGTTCCATTGCGAGTCTGCGACCTCCACTCTCCACATGGATTTCTTTCATTGTCGTCCCTCTCTCCCTCCATCCATTTGCGCCGTTCCATTGAGGTACCGATTAAATTTTTTATTTTTTATTTGTTATGGATTAATTCTTTAACGGTATTTCCTTTGATATTTGTTGACTTAATTCATTTTGATCCAACTTATATAGAAAAAATTGGTACGAATTAATTCGTTTGGTTTCATTTGTTGTGAATCTGTGATATGTTATGTCTAAACCAAAACCGCACTGATGAACCATTGTGAACCGATGAACCAATGGTAATCGGTTTTATCCCCATTCTTTAGCTGTTTTAGTTGGCATTTCTCCCTTAAATTCACGTCGGTTTTGGTTTTACCCAAAAACCGCATCAAAGGGGTTGGTTTTCACCCATAGTATTCGTGTCGTGCCAAGACGTGTATATTATATCACATAGGTAAATTCGAACCTGATCCGTTAAGTTTATCGTGTCAAAATATCAAAACTTAACATGATGCATTAACATAACAAACCGTGTCGTGTCAACCCGTTTCAATCCGTTTATATAAATGGATTGAATAAACCCGAAATTAACTAATTTGACCTTATTAATTTTAATATAATTTTATATAAATGTTAAAATCACAATATTTATAAAAATTATAATGTCAACTACAAGTCTAAAATTATAATTTAAACAATAAAAATATTGAAATTAAAATTCTAAAAATATTAGTTTTAGATATAAGGGTATAATTGTAATTTTAACTTTCTTAACAAGTCATAATAAGTTATAATATGTCAAAACGTGTTGACCCGATATCAACGCGTTAAATAATAATGTCTTAATGGGTCAACCCGTTTTAGCCTGAATCCTTTTAGACTAAACCCGAACTCGCTATTATTGTGTTGTGTTCGTGTCGCATTAACGGGTCGTGTCACATATTGTTATCCCTAACTGAAAGTCTTGACACATGAAGTGTGGAAGATTTCCCATTCAAAAATAATTATCATTTCAAAGTAGATATATATATAACTAAAAATAAAGATAATAATTATAATAATAATAACAATATTATAAACAATAATCCAATTTTAACTCCTAATTAAAATCACCACAAGAAGGTAAACACAATTTTATTAAAACAGTATAAATACTAAAACTATAATTTGTAATAATAACAACAACAATAATCCTAAATCCAAATTTTTAGGATCCGTATGTTACAATCTTCCTCTCTTAAAAAAACTTTCGTCTTCGAGATGTAATGTACTCAAATCTCCCTCCCTTATTGAGAAATTTTGTCCTCGATATATTAATAGGAGGGTCTTTACCATTATAGAAATCTAACAAATAAGGGGGAATATAGATGTGGGGAAAGCTTCCATAGATATTCATGGAAGCTGCCCATTGCGCAAAGGGTTGCAGCTTTCAAAGGAATATTGCAGCATGTTTCTGATATCATTGATTAGAGGTTGAATAGTCCAATCTGAATTTTTATTAGGATCATTCACAGCTTGCAATACAACTAGGGAGTCTCTTTAGAGGAAGTGGGTGTTTGTCCTACTCCTCTTTTGGAGGATGGTAGGTGTTAGTACTCTTCCTCATTGGGAGGAGAGAGTGTGGTTGTACTCCTCCTCCTTGGGAGGATGGAGCGTGGATGTACTTCTCTTCTTTGGAAGAAAGGTCTTTGCAACTCTGCTTTAACAGAGCGCTTTCTCTTTTGACAGCTGTCAGGAGAGAAGGTAAGAGTTGACTTCCTCATAATGTACTGATTCGATATCATGTGTGCTGTTGTCGCTGACGCTGTATGTTTACTTAGCAGCTACGATCTTTGAAATGATGAATGAAGCTCTAATGCATATTGTTTGGCTACTGTTCAACTCTCTTAAGATGTAAGTCTAGGGACTCTCCAATTATGGCTTTCTTGTTTCTTATAAATCTTTAAAGTACAAATACACAAAACTTTCAATGTTTGGGGTAAAAGACTCATGAACAATCTTGTTCCTTAAGAACCAAATGTTTCCATGGCATTAATGGCAAAGATTTGGAAATGATGTTCTTCACTACTTGGGATGTTGAGTCTCTTTGAAGGGGAAATAATGTATTTTGTCCAATGGCTAATTTCATTTTTTGCAAAACAGGAAATATTCAAAGGCCAATGGGAGTGTCTCTAGAGGATTCTAATGCATGACAAAAATAAATGAGTTTGTGTTTCTACTTCACTGTTGCAAATAGGACTGTAAGATTCCTCATCATTCAAAGGGAGAAATCTTTTCAACAAGGTTTTTATGGGTATAATGTTGCTCAGAATTTTCAAGCAAAGAAGCTTAAGTCTATCCTATATCTTGATTTTCCAAAGTTTTTTCCATGTACTGGACTGCTCATGAAGAATGTTGGGATTCATAGTAATAGCTACATATGCAGATTTTATTGAAAATCTCTTTGAAGAATGATGCATCCATATGAGTCTATCATCCAACCTATGGAAATCAATTTGAGCCAAAGCGATTTTCATAATCTCAATCACAGAATCTTGATGGAACAATGCTTGCAACATAATAGTATTTCATCTTCTAGGCTCTTCCATAGTAAGTTTAGAGACATAGAGACAAATCTCTTTCAATAGAAGTAGACTTTGAAATGGGTTGGAATGTGGGATGAGTGGGTATCTAGAGGTCAGACCAAACTCTCGTACTTATGCTATTATTATCCTGGAAGCACACACTATTTTTGAGAAAATCCCTTTACTTTAGAATGCCTTTTCAAATCCATGAGTCAAAGGCCTTTGGATGTGATGCAAAAATATGGGAGTTTTTCAAGTATTTATCAGAAAGTGCAGTTTTTCAGATGGCATTAGTACCATTTCTCATTTGCCAACCTAATTTGCACATGAGAGCTTTGTTGAAATCATATGTCAATCTTAGACCAGCCCTATAGATTTAGGCTTGCATATTGACTTCCATGATTTAGGAGTGAAATTATGAGATTTTGCAAGCGAAATCCCCACCAAAAATTTTCAAAATCTCAAAAAGGCTTTATCAATATTCTTGGTGACTAATCTTGGAATCAAGAGAGTAGACATTACATAAGAGGGAATGAAATTGGCTAGTGATCGAATTAAGGTAGTTCTACTAGCCTGAGATAATAACTTAGCTTTCTAGCCTACTAATTTCTAAGATATTTTTTCTTGGATCTCTTCAAAATGAATTTTTTTAGAGGCTTTGAAAGAAAGGGGAAGGCCAAATATTTTATTTTGGATGAGGCTATTTTGAAATTAAAGAAATCTTTCACCTCTCTCTTTCTCTGTGGTAGTGTATTATTATTAAATTGAATGGAAGATTTACTAGAGTGAACTTTCTGGCCTACCCAAGATGAGTATTTTTCCAAACAATTTAAAAAGTTTGGGGCATTTTGATTAAATGCTTTCCCAAAGAGTATAAGATCATCTGCAAATCCAATGTGAGAAAGAGAAGGGCTAGTCCTATTGACCTTAATACCTTTGACATGACCTAGATTTTCCTCTTTAGAGATGAGTCTAGTGAAAACTTCAGTTCCAAGGATGAAAAGTAAAGGGGATAAAAGATTTGATCCCCTTGTCTAAGTCCTCTAGAAGGATGGAAAAAGTCTCATGGATTCCCTTTTATGATCACTGAGTAGGAAACAATGGTGATGCATTCATTGAACCAAATAATCCAATTTCTGTGGAACCTTAGGGTCGACATTATATTGATAATAAAACTCCATTCCATAAAATTGAAAGCTTCCTCCATGTCTATTTTGATAGCCATGAGCTCTATATTTCCTCTTTTCTTCTTGAGGTGATGAAAGACCTCTTGAGCAAGAATAATGTTTTTTTGAATTACTCTATCAGGAACAAAAGCTAATTTGGTGGGGTGAAATGATCCTTGGGAGATTTTTTTGAGTCTATTTGTAAGGATCTTTGCTATGACTTTGTACAAATGTTTGAGATACTAATGGCCTGTATTGATGCATAGTGTTGGGGTAGTTTGTGTTGGGAGTTGTCATTGGGATGGGAGCAATATGAGTATGGTTCAATTCCTTTAAGAGTTTTTCATTAATAAAAAAGTTTTTTATGGCAGCATTGAAGTCATTTTTTATATCAAATTATAGACTGGCCTGTGAACCCATCAGAAACAAGAGCTTTTTTGAGGGAGTTTGCTTTAAAATAGATAAAATTTCTTCATTAGACTGTATCTTACAGAAAAAATTATTATCCAAATTAGGGGTGTAAGCGGTCATCCGGACTAGTAAAATATTGTGGGTCGAGACCATTCGGTCTGTCCTGAGGTCTATAAATTTTGGAAGGACCAATCGAGCAATGGACTAAACTCCTTTATATTTTTTAAAAATATTTTTAATAATTTAATATATTATTTTTATAAAATACACATAAAAGCGGGTCATCACAACTGGCAGGGAAATGATTGGCTGGCGATGCAATTTATTCAAACCAGAAGTCGATTGGTTCGACCCTGGGCTAAATCGTTGAACCGGCTGACGTCAACTGTCTATTTATTTTTTTGAAATATACCTATCCAAAATGACGCCGTTTTAAGTAAGTGATGTTTGAGTGAAACAACGTTTAAAATCTACAGTTAAAAAAAAAAAAAAACTAAATGAAACGATGTCGTTTGGCTTAGGCCAAATAGTGCTGTTTCGTTTTAGGGTTTAAACACTTCCGTGCACTATATCTCTCTTCTTCTCGTCGCCCCCACTTTGCACTTTGCAGCCTCCACTTCTAGTCTCTCTATCCTTATTCTCGCCTCCACTTCACAGCCTTCCTCTTCTTCTTCTTCTTCTTCTTGACTTCACCTCAACACCGTTCCACTGCGAGTCTGCGACCTCGACTCTCCACATGGATCTTCTTTCGTTGCCGTTCCTCTCTCCCTCCATCCATTTGCGCCATTCCACTGAGGTAATAATTAATTTTCTATTTTTTTTAATGGCTTAATTCTTTAACGGTATTTCTTTTGATATTTGTTGACTTAATTCATTTTGATCCAACTTATATAGAAAAAATTGGTACCAACTAATTCATTTGGCTTCATTTGTTGTGAATTTGTGATGTGTTATGTCTAAACCAAAACCGCATTGATGAACCATTGTGAACCGACAAACCAATGGTAATCGGTTTTATCCCCATTCTTTAGCTGTTTCAGTCGGCATTTCTCCCTTAAATTCACATCGGTTTTGGTTTTATCCAAAAACCGCATCAAATGGGTCGGTTTTAATCCCTAATATTCGTGTCGTGCCAAGACGTGTATATTACATCACATAGGTAAATTCGAACCCGACCCGTTAAGCTTATCGTATCAAAATATCAAAACTTAACATGATCCATTAACATAACAAATCGTGTCGTGTCAACCCGTTTCAATCCGTTTATGTAAATTGATTGAATAGACCCGAAATTAACTAGTTTAACCTTATTAATTTTAATATAATTTTATATAAATGTTAAAATCACAATATCTATAAAAATTATAATATCAACTAAAAGTCCAAAATTACAATCTAAACAATAAAAATATCGAAATTAAAATTTTAAAAATATTACTTTTAGGTATAAGGGTATAATTGTAATTTTAACTTTCTTAATGAGTCATAACAAGTTATAACGTGTCCAAACGTATTGACCTGTTATCAACCCGTTAAATAATAATGTTTTAATGGGTCAACTTATTTTGACCCAAATCATTTTAGAATAAATCCAAATCTGTTATTATCGTGTCATGTTTGTGTTGCATTAACGGGTCGTGTCACATATTGCTATCCCTAACTGAAAGTCTAACACATGAAGTGTGGAAGATTTCCCATTCAAAAATAATTATCATCTCAAAGTAGATATATATTACTAAAAATAAAGATAATAATTATAATAATAATAATAATAGCGATATTATAAACAATAATCCAATTTTAACTCCTAATTAAAATCACCACAAGAAGGAAAACACAATTTTATTAAAATACTATAAATACTAAAACTATTAATTTATAACAACAACAACAATAACAATAATCATAAATCCAACTTTTTAGGATCCGTATGTTACAATCTTCCTCTCTTAAAAAAAATTTCGTCTTCGAGATATAATGTACTCAAATCTCCCTCCTTTTTTGAGAAATTTTGTCCTCGATATATAAATAGGAGGGTCTTTACCACTGTAGAAATCTAACAAATAAGGGGGAATATAGATGTGGGGAAAGCTTCCATAGATATTCATGGAAGCTGCCCATTGCACAAAGGGTTGCAGCTTTCCAAGGAATATTGCAGCATGTTTCTGATATCATTGGTTAGAGGTTGAATAGTCCAATATGAATATTTATTAGGATCATTCACAGCTTGCAATACAACTAGGGAGTCTCCTGCAATAATAAGTTTCTCGACTTGCTTCACCTTTGCTTCTGTGATTCCTATGTACATTGCAGTGGCTTCACTCTGATTTGGATTTTGACTTTGGATGAACTTTGTTATGATAAAAATTGGAGAGCCGTCCTCTAATCTGCATATTGTTGCTGTTGTGCTACCTGTGTTTCTTACAGCTACATCAAATGATAGAATGTAACGATCTTTAGGTGTAGCTCTCCAATTATGGCTTTCTTGTTTCTTATAAATCTTTAAAGTACCATACACAAAACTTTCAATGTTTGGGGTAAAAGACTCATGAACAATCTTGTTCCTTAAGAACCAAATGTTGTCCATGGCATTAATGGCAAAGATTTGGAAATGATGTTCTTCACTACTTGGGATGTTGAGTCTCTTTGAAGGGGAAATAATGCATTTTGTCCAATGGCTAATTTCATTTTTTGCAAAACAGGAAATATTCAAAGGCCAATGGGAGTGTCTCTAGAGGATTCTAAGTGCATGACAAAAATAAATGAGTTTGTGTTTCTACTTCACTGTTGCAAATAGGACTGTAAGATTCCTCATCATTCAAAGGGAGAAATCTTTTCAACAAGGTTTTTATGGGTATAATGTTGCTCAGAATTTTCAAGCAAAGAAGCTTAAGTCTATCCTATATCTTGATTTTCCAAAGTTTTTTCCATGTACTGGACTGCTCATGAAGAATGTTGGGATTCATAGTAATAGCTACATATGCAGATTTTATTGAAAATCTCTTTGAAGAATGATGCATCCATATGAGTCTATCATCCAACCTATGGAAATCAATTTGAGCCAAAGCGATTTTCATAATCTCAATCACAGAATCTTGATGGAACAATGCTTGCAACATAATAGTATTTCATCTTCTAGGCTCTTCCATAGTAAGTTTAGAGACCACTAGAGACAAATCTCTTTCAATAGAAGTAGACTTTGAAATGGGTTGGAATGTGGGATGAGTGGGTATCCAGAGGTTAGACCAAACTCTCGTACTTATGCTATTATTATCCTGGAAGCACACACTATTTTTGAGAAAATCCCTTTACTTTAGAATGCCTTTTCAAATCCATGAGTCAAAGGCCTTTGGATGTGATGCAAAAATATGGGAGTTTTTCAAGTATTTATCAGAAAGTGCAGTTTTTCAGATGGCATTAGTACCATTTCTCATTTGCCAACCTAATTTGCACATGAGAGCTTTGTTGAAATCATATGTCAATCTTAGACCAAGGCCCCTTATAGATTTAGGCTTGCATATTGACTTCCATGATTTAGGAGTGAAATTATGAGATTTTGCAAGCGAAATCCCCACCAAAAATTTTCAAAATCTCAAAAAGGCTTTATCAATATTCTTGGTGACTAATCTTGGAATCAAGAGAGTAGACATTACATAAGAGGGAATGAAATTGGCTAGTGATCGAATTAAGGTAGTTCTACTAGCCTGAGATAATAACTTAGCTTTCTAGCCTACTAATTTCTAAGATATTTTTTCTTGGATCTCTTCAAAATGAATTTTTTTAGAGGCTTTGAAAGAAAGGGGAAGGCCCAAATATTTTATTTTGGATGATGCTATTTTGAAATTAAAGAAATCTTTCACCTCTCTCTTTCTCTGTGGTAGTGTATTATTATTAAATTGAATGGAAGATTTACTAGAGTGAACTTTCTGGCCTACCCAAGATGAGTATTTTTCCAAACAATTTAAAAAGTTTGGGGCATTTTGATTAAATGCTTTCCCAAAGAGTATAAGATCATCTGCAAATCCAATGTGAGAAAGAGAAGGGCTAGTCCTATTGACCTTAATACCTTTGACATGACCTAGATTTTCCTCTTTAGAGATGAGTCTAGTGAAAACTTCAGTTCCAAGGATGAAAAGTAAAGGGGATAAAAGATTTGATCCCCTTGTCTAAGTCCTCTAGAAGGATGGAAAAAGTCTCATGGATTCCCTTTTATGATCACTGAGTAGGAAACAATGGTGATGCATTCATTGAACCAAATAATCCAATTTCTGTGGAACCTTAGGGTCGACATTATATTGATAATAAAACTCCATTCCATAAAATTGAAAGCTTCCTCCATGTCTATTTTGATAGCCATGAGCTCTATATTTCCTCTTTTCTTCTTGAGGTGATGAAAGACCTCTTGAGCAAGAATAATGTTTTTTTGAATTACTCTATCAGGAACAAAAGCTAATTTGGTGGGGTGAAATGATCTTTGGGATAATTTTTTTGAATCTATTTGTAAGGATCTTTGCTATGACTTTGTAGCAAATGTTTGAGATACTAATGGGCCTGTATTGATGCATAGTGTTGGGGTAGTTGGTCATTGGGATGAGAGCAATATGAGTATGGTTCAATTCCTTTAAGAGTTTTTCATTGATAAAAAAGTCTTTTATGGCAGCATTGAAGTCATTTTTTATGATGTCCCAATATTGTTTATAGAACTGGCATGTGAACCCATCAGAAACAGGAGCTTTTGTTGAGGGAGTTTGCTTTAAAATAGATAAAATTTCCTCATTAGACTATATCTCACAGAAAAAATTATTATCCAAATTAGGGGTGTAAGCTGGTCAGTCCGGACTATGTAAAATATTGTGGGTCGAGACCATTTGGTCTGGTCCTGAGGTCTATAAATTTTGGACAGGACCGGATCGAAGCTAATGGACTAAACTCCTTTATATTTTTTAAAAATATTTTTAATAATTTAATGAGTTAATGATGTAACTTTCATCTAATTTATTAGCATTGACTATATAAAATAATTTTTTAATGAGTTAGTTACATAATTTACATTAATTATTCACTTAAATTTAATTTAACAATTTAAATAATTTTTTATTAACTTATTTGGGAAAAAAGAAGAAAAAATAAAAAAAATCATTGGATTGGACTGACCGGATTGGTCGGACCGGTCTCTATGGATGTCTGGTTCGGGAAAAATGATGGCAAAAAATTTTGGTCCATCAACCCCCAGACCGAACCGGATCAATTTACACCCCTAATCTAAATTAGAAACTTTGTCAGTAAACAAATCTTCCATTTTAGATTGAAAGATTGGTTTGCATGTCTGATATATTTCTTTGAAGTGGTTAGAAAAATTATTTTGGATGAGAGTTTGGTCGATTGTCCAATGATGAGAAGCGATTTTCAAGCTCTCAATGGATTTTGATCACCTTCTAATGGTGATTGACATGTGAAATGTGATACCCCGTTTTTACGTGTATTTTTACTGAAGAAATATTTTAATTTAATTAAAATAATAGTTCTTTTATTTTAAATAATCGGATTTTAATTGGATTTTAATTGCTGTTGAGTTTAATTTGCTGTTTAATTTATCTTAGCTTGTCTTTGGATTTAAAATTAAATAGTTAGTTTTTACTAGTTATTTATTATATTTTAATTTTACGTTGTGTTTAAAATATTTTCTTGATTTTATTGCTTTTAAACTTATTTTCGTTGGATCAGTTGTTGGACTCCAGAAGTGAGGACTGGATCTCATTTCTTTCCCTTCATCTTTTCTTTTCTCTTTTCTCTTTTCTCTTTTCTTTCCTTTTTTTTTTCTTTTTTCCTTCCTTTCTTCCCGTGCGTTGGCCCCTCCCCGTGCGATTTCTTTCTCTCTCTCTCTCTCCTCTCCCTCGCGCCGAACGTCCAACCGCCCAGACCTGCCGCTCGCCGGCTCCGTGCCCCACACCACCACCGCCTTTCTCTTCCCCTACCTCCGGTGAACCACCCCACCAAATTTCATCCCCAACCGTGCCGCCGTTTAGCCAGAAAAGCAAATCTAAGCTGCACGGTTTTAGCCCCGATTTGCTGCCGTCACTCCACCTCCGGCCACCACCTCTTCACCACTTCATCACCGGCTCCTTGTCGTCCTAACCCACCCATTTCCGGCCTCGATCCGTCACCGGAGCAGCTCTCACAAGCTAGTTTCCGATTTAGGCGTTTAAGCCCTTCCACCGCCATTTTTGCCACTACCCACGGCCAAACTCCACTTCCACTAGCTTCATAAACACCCCTAAGCCATTCCCTATCAATCACAAGCTTTGGTTTGTCCCCGTTCAAAAGTGGGTTGTTGCCAGATGACTAACACAAGAGGGGGGGTGAATTGAGTTGTATTTAAAAAAAATAACAATTATAAATCAAATATACAATATAAAATATAAACAAAATATGAAACAGAATAAATATAAAGAGTAAGGGTAAGAGAGAAGCAAACTCAGTATGTTAACGAGGTTCGGCCCCACTGCCTACGTCCTCGCCTCAAGCTACCCCTTGAGGATCCCCGAATTCACTATTCAACCTCCTTCAGGTGGAGATAGAAACCTATTACACCTTTGAACAACACCGCTACAAAGGATCCGTGTAGAACACCCTCTACACTTGCAATCACCTTACACGTGGTGATTCAACGATTCCCTGTGTAGAACACTTTCTACACGCACAAGGGTTGTACACACCTTTTACTGATACAAGAATTGATAGTGGGTAGGATATCAGAAAACACTCCTCAATGAGTGAAATAAGAACAATACAAGCACAAACTATATCTCTCGAAATGAATAAGAGTTAAGGCTCAATGTTTAGAGAAGAGAGAATGAAAGCTTTGAATGAATGTTGTATGCTCTTGGTGTTGTGAATGTGAAGCTCTCAAATGATCTATTTATAGGCATATGAGACTTCATATTCAAATTTAAAAAGATTCACATGTCAAAGACATCATCATTCATTTTTCAAAAATTTCAAATCTAATCTTTTTACTTTTTGCATATGACAAAAGGAGCACACTTTACTTTTCAAAAATTTCAAACCTAATCTTTTACTTTTTGCATATGACAAAAGGAGCACACTTTACTTTTCAAAAAATTCAAACCTAATATTTTACTTTTTGCATATGACAAAAGGAGCACACTTTACTTTTCAAATTTTTCAAACAAAGACATCTTCCTTTTGCATAAGTCAAGAAAAGCATCAATCACTTTTGAAAATATTCAAATAAAACATGCACATGTGAAAGATGACAATCAATCATCTTTAATATTTTCAAAGTTCAAACCTTTAATCATGTCATGCACATGTGAAAGATGACAATCAATTATCTTTCAAAATTTTCAAATTTAATTTTCAAAATATTCATGCACATGTGGAAAATGTATTTTAATGCTTTATGATAAAATATTAATTTTTGAGCCTTAATCCTAATTTCGAATTTTAAGAGATTTACAACATTACTCTATGATTTTAATGTGAACTTGTTTCCTTCTTGCTCATGCTTGGTTCTTTGATGTGCTTCACTCCATTGTGTAGATAACTTGAGCTTGAAACTCCTTTATTCTTTAAATTCATTTGTTATCATCAAAATCCATGTGTAGATTTATAATCACATGAAACTTGAAACCTTGGGTTCAACATGGGTATTTTACAACCCACGGCCACAGTGCAATTTCATTGTTACGTTGCTTTTCCTTCATCATTTACTGCGCGCCGATCCATCGAAAATTAATATATAGCGCTGTAAGTATTTTCCAAACTTCGTTTTAGATTTAAATATATTATTGCCTTTACAATAATTATTTGTGATCTGGTTGGTTATTCCGGACTGAGTCCGAGGAGTCGGGGGTCGGTTGGAATTGAGGAAGGAGTTGTTTGTTGGTTGTTATTGATGTTTGGATATGTTGTTAATTTGTGTGATTTTAATTGCATGGCATTGTGCATGCATATTCATGTGCATTTTATTGAAAATGGGATTTTCATGAGTTAAATGGATTTTTGGGTGCGTGTGTATCACGACCCCAAGCCGAGATGGGGTATTATCTCGGTGGAGCTCCTCTGGTCACTCGGGAGCGTAATATACTGAGTGACGTCCCTGGGTTGTCGCTGGGCACAACGGGAGCGGGCGGGATGGTAACGCTCTCGTATCGACTCCGTGGCCCCTCTGCTGGCGGGGGCTAGAGGATGCTTGGCTACTGCTAGTCCCTAGCAATTTTCATGTCAAAACAATGAGAGAGACCAAAGAAAATCACACATAATGGCTATCAAGTCACACTTTCCAGATTCCCATATCAAAACAATCTAAGGAATCCAATAACCCAACAAGATCAATCCACCTATAGCAATCCACTGAGTGTGTGTGTGTTCTCCAAGCCATAACCATCTTACCACTAACTTTGACACATGCAACATCAAGAACGTCTCAAGCAAAAGGTTCAACTCCATAACTCACGGGTATATAGTGTTTCGTGTAAGGGCTCTCTCTATGGAGTTGACAATGGGTGTACACACACTCTCATGGGAAATGAGGAATTATGTACAAGCAACAAGAAACATTAGATCTTATGATAAGAAACACTACAATGAGACTTCACCACTCTTTCCAAAAGCTTACTTAGGATCAGAACGGTCAACACAAAGGGTTGTAACGTGGCTTGGGTTCGGGGCTATATGAAAAAAAAAAGGGATGAAAAAGGATTCAAAAACTTCCAAGTACATACAAGGGGAATTTTATTAAATACTCAATAGACCACACTTCTCACTTGATGTACTCTCCAACTTTTCAGATCATCAAATAATAATGCTTTTCCTTCTTCTTCCTCTTCTCTCTTTTTTTTTTTCAACAATATGATGGCCAAACACATGCCAATTTGGTATTTTTTTCATTTCTACCAAACTTCTTTTTCTTTTTTTTTCTTTTTTTTTCACAATGACAAAACAAAAGAAAGAAAATATAAATTCCACACCTAGTATACACTTGGAAGTAAAAAAAGGGTAAGAAAATCAGTGTATAGGTTATACTCCAATGTGGAGAGGCATGGATGATATGGGCATATGAAAAGAAAAAGCTACATGTGTTTATTGGCTCAAAGTTGGCTACTAGGGGTCTATGATAGAAAGGGATAGCTTGAAAGGCTCAAACGTTAATCCTAAGTTGACCTTCGTCATATCCCAAGTATATCCACCATCGTACCACAAACCATGTAATGATGTTCTCAAAAGAAGTGCCCAATTCAACAGATCAATAAACGCTTATCACAATTTACTGCATTTGTATGCTCTCAATTCTCTCCAAACTCACATGAATACTTAAGCAAAAGAGTTCTCTAGCTACATGTATCAAACCACCGTCTTACCACAAAGCTTGGATAAGTGCATTAAGGGTTCTGTGAATGCTTAAGCAAAAATGATTATGGTGGGTTTGGTGAATTCACGAAGATGGTTATGAATGAGAATGAGTACACATGTGAAAATGATGCACGTGTGATGCAAATTAAAAAAAATTGACACATGAAAATATGCCACAGAAATCCAACAAGCATTTTAAATACTGAATTTGCACCACCACCCCCCAATTTAAATGAAACATTGTCCTCAATGTTTAAGAATCAAAATTGAATGGGAGTAACTGAAAATGGTAGAATACACCTGATGAGTGACGTGGGTAGCTCCGCTACGCACACAATGATGTAACCTGAACTGACAGAATAAAACCTAACTATAAAGAAAACAAAGAAAACAACAGTAAAAAAAAGGAAAAGAAAGAAAATAAGAGAAAATAAAAAAAATCAAAACAAATAAATAAAGAAAAACATACCTGGATGGTGTGGTCAAGATTGATAGACTGGATCCACAAGTGGAATGTCTTCCACTTCCGGAACTTGCCTATCAATTAATACTTTAAGGCGTTGACCATTTACTTTAAAGATCCGACCATCCTTAGGATCTTCTATTTCTACTACCCCATTCACAAAAACATTCTTTACTACAAAAGGGCCAGTCCACCTAGACCGAAGTTTTCCTGGGTGCTTATGGAGTCTAGAATCATATAAGAGCACTCGATCATTAGGCTTAAACGTTTTTCTTAAAATATTTTTATCATGAAACACTTTCATTTTAGCTTTATAGATTCTAGAGTTCTCATAAGCATCATTTCTCAACTCCTCTAACTCGGTCAACTGAAATTTTCTAAGCTTACATGCTTCTCTCATGTCAAAATTGAAATGCTTGATGGCCCAATAAGCTCGATGCTCGAGCTCCACAGGTAAGTGGCAAGGCTTCCCAAAAACAAGCCTATAAGGTGACATGCCTAAGAGAGTTTTGAAAGCTGTACGGTAGGCCCAAAGCGCATCAACTAATCTTAAAGACCAATCTTTGCGATCTGGGTTGACCGTTTTTTCTAAAATTTGCTTAATTTCCTTGTTTGCAAGTTCTACCTGTCCACTTGTCTGGGGGTGGTAGGCAGTAGAGATCTTATGTACCACCCCATATTTTTTCATCAAAGCCTCAAAAGAACGGTTGCAAAAATGTGTACCTTGATCACTAATGATAGCACGTGGTGTACCAAATCGAGATAACACATTCTCTTTGAGAAATTTAATTACCGTCCTATTATCATTGCTCCTGCAAGCTGCTGCCTCTACCCATTTTGACACATAATCTACTGCCACAATAATATACTGATATCCAAAAGAAGGAGGAAATGGTCCCATAAAATCAATGCCCCAACAATCAAAAATTTCAATCACTAAAATTGGGTTTAAGGGCATCATATTACGACGGGATATAACTCCTAACTTTTGACACTTTTCACATGAGCGACAATAGATGTTTGTATCCTTAAATATGGTGGGCCAATAAAATCCACACTGCAGAATTTTTGCAGCAGTTTTCTTCATTGAAAAGTGGCCCCCACAAGCTTGGGAGTGACAAAATTCCAAGACACTAGCAATCTCTTCATCAGGGATGCAACGCCTTAAAATTTGGTCAGGGCAGTATTTGAAAAGAAAAGGATCATCCCAATAGAAATTACGTACCTCGGTTATGAACTTCCTCTTATCCTGAGCGCTCCAATCCGCCGGTATCTCACCTGCAGCCAAATAATTCACAATATGAGCAAACCATGGTAGAGAAGTAATAGATAGTAAATGCTCATCGGGAAAATCATCCCTGATT
The DNA here is from genome assembly GCA_011037825.1 of Carya cathayensis. Taxonomy (NCBI): domain Eukaryota; kingdom Viridiplantae; phylum Streptophyta; class Magnoliopsida; order Fagales; family Juglandaceae; genus Carya; species Carya cathayensis. Next base: position 442,414 of record QGSO01000349.1, on the reverse strand, counting down.
GGCAGGTGGTCAGAGGTGTCCTCAAATGTGAGCCTCGAGAGATGGTCAGCCACTACGTTCTCCACTCCTTTCTTGTCTTTGATGGTGATGTCAAATTCCTGCAAAAGTAAAATCCAACGTATTAATCGTGCCTTAGCATCTTTCTTTGAAAGAAGGTACTTAAGGGCTGCATGATCTGTAAAAATAATAATAGGAGAACCAATCAAGTAAGCACGAAACTTATCCAAAGCAAACACTACAGCTAGCAACTCTTTTTCAGTGGTGGAGTAATTCATCTGAGCACTATTTAGAGTTCTACTAGCATAGTAAATAACAAAAGGCTTTCCCTCCCTTCGCTGTCCAAGTACAGCACCTACAGCAAAATCACTTGCATCACACATAATCTCAAAAGGTAAAGTCCAATCAGGTGGCTGCATTATGGGTGCTGAGGTAAGTTTGCCAATTAGCGTTTTAAAGGCCTCTTGACAATCTTGTGTCCACTCAAATGGGGCATCTTTAGATAAGAGGTCACATAGTGGTCTAGATATGGTGGAAAAATTCTGTATGAACCTCCTATAAAAGCCCGCATGACCAAGAAAGGATCTCACGTCCTTTACTGTCCTAGGTGTAGGCAACTTAGAGATTAATTCAATCTTAGATTGATCTACCTCTATCCCCCTAGAGGAAATAATATGCCCTAACACAATGCCTGAAGGTACCATAAAGTGGCATTTTTCCCAATTCAAAACTAATTCCTTCTCCTCACAACGAGTCAACACCCTCTCTAAATTCAATAAGCATGCATCAAAAGTAGATCCAAAAACAGTCAAGTCATCCATAAAAACTTCCATGCAATTTTCAATCATGTCACTAAAAATGCTCATCATGCAACGTTGAAAAGTAGCAGGTGCATTACACAATCCAAATGGCATTCTACGAAAAGCATAAGTACCGAAAGGACAAGTGAAAGTGGTTTTATCCTGGTCTTCTAATGCAATTTCAATTTGATAATAACCAGAATAACCATCCAAGAAACAATAGAAGGGATGACCAGTCACACGCTCAAGAATTTGATCAATAAAAGGGAGAGGAAAATGGTCTTTCCGGGTGGCAGCATTCAATTTTCTATAATCAATGCACATCCGCCACCCAGTCACAAGTTTTGTAGGGACTAGCTCTCCTCGGTCATTTTTCACCACAGTAACACTTGACTTCTTAGGAACAACCTGTGTAGGACTTACCCATTTACTATCAGCAACAGGATATATGATTCCTGCATCTAATAGTTTCAATACTTCACTCTTCACCACTTCTTTCATAGTAGGATTAAGCCTACGCTGGGGGTCTCTACGAGGGCTAGTTCCTTCCTCCAAATTAATTTTATGAGAACAGACAAGGGGACTAACACCTTTTATATCAGCAATGCTCCAACCTAAGGCTGACTTATGCTTACTTAGGATCTGAATTAATTTCTCACCTTGAGACTCAGACAATTCAGATGAGATAATAACAGGAAAAGTATCACCTGGACCAAGGAAAGCATGCTTTAAACCCTTAGGCAGAGGTTTCAGTTCAACTTTGGGTGCTCCCACACTTGAAGGAATTTGTTTTTCCTCTTTCTTAGGCAACTCCTCAAACTTCGGTTGCCAGGCCCGAGTGCCATAATCCTGAGTTCTATCAAAGATAGCACAAATATCAACTACATCAGATGGATTACTGATAGAATCAAACTCAGAATTAACAAGAAAATACTCAAGGGGGTCAAAATCATGAGCTATAGAAACTCCTCTTTCTATGAGTGAGTCAATCATGTATGTCTGGTGGCTCTCATCATCATCTTCTGGTTGTTTTGCAATATGGAAGATATTCACCTCGAGAGTCATGTTTCCAAAAGAAAGCTTCATGAGCCCATTTCTGCAATTAATAAGAGCATTAGCAGTGGCAAGGAAAGGCCTTCCTAAAATCACAGGAATTTTAGAAGTAGTATCAACAACAGAGCTAGTGTCAAGGATTAGGAAATCAACAGGATAATAAAATTTATCAATTTGAATTAGAACATCCTCTACCACACCCCGGGGTACTTTGACTGAACGGTCAGCCAATTGTAATACCACAGTGGTTGGTTTGATTTCTCCCAACCCCAACTGTCAAATAAATAGAATATGGCATTAGATTCACGCTAGCTCCTAAATCTACAAATCTTGCCCAAACTCATGATTTCCAATGCTGCATGCAATGGCTTGGGCAACCAGGATCCTTGTACTTGGGAGGAATTGATGCTCAATAGAGCACTAACTTGCTCTGTCAGGAATGTTGTCTTCTTCACATGGTGCTTCCTCTTAACTGTACACAAATCTTTAATAACTTTTGCATAAGTAGGAATTTGTTTAATAACATGCAAAAGAGGGAGGTTAATTTTTACCTGCTTGAGATTCTCCAAGATTTCATTGTTAGGATCCAAAGTTCGCTTATTCAGTTTTAAAGCTTGAGGAAATGGTACCTTAACTGGGCTCTTTATTACCTCGGCTTCTTTGGGCAGCTCGGCACCACTATTGCTTTGATCCTCTTCCACATCCTCTGATTTGTTCGTTGTTGGAATATGTAATGACTTACCACTTCGTGTCACAATGGCATTCACATCCTTCAAATTCTCTTGTGCCATGTGTTGACCATGGGGTACGGATTGAGCTTGAGAAGGAAACTTACCTCGCTCATTCACACTCAAGGAGCTCATCAATTTGGACACTTGGCTCTTTATCTCCTTATTTTCTTCAACAACCTGCGTAATCAAAGATTCAAACTTTTGGTTAGTCTTACCCTGTGCCTCAATAAAAGCATGCAAAGTGTCTTCTAAAGGACTCCTAGAAGATGAAGGTGCATGATATGGTCTAGGGGGTTGTGCAGGTGGCTGGTCTTCAGACTTCCATCTAAAATTGGGGTGATTACGCCATCCCGGATTATAGGTATCAGAGAAAGGTGTAAAAGGCTTCTTGTACATCCCTAAGGCATTACATTGTTCCTCATACATCCCTCTCATCTCAGCAAATGTGGGACACTCTTGGGCAAGGTGATCTACCCCACCACATACAAAACATGGTCCAAAAGACTCTGCATGATTAGCCATGTGTGTTGGCTTTAAGTCTTTATTCTTCAACACTTCTAGCTCCCTAGTGAGCATCTCAACCTTAGCCTTTAGGTTATCTTCTTCCCTAAGATGGTAAATTCCACCACCATTTAGGTTTCCTGCAGGTCGTGACCTATTTGTGCTATCAGTAACACTAGGTCCAGTCCAAGTGTGAGCTTTTTCAGCAAGCTCATTGAGGTATTCTATGGCCTCATCAGGATCTTTCTGTAAGAACTCACCATTACACATCATCTCTACAAATTGGCGCTCTCTAGGTGTAAGTCCCTCATAAAAATAGCTCACTAAGCGCCAATTCTCATACCCATGGTGAGGACACATACTCAATAGCTCCTTAAATCTCTCCCAAGACTGATACAAAGTCTCACTGTCCTTTTGTGCAAAGGTGGAGATTTGCCTTTTTAAAGCATTGGTCTTATGTTGGGGAAAGTATTTATTAAAGAAGATCTGAGTCATCTCATTCCATGACCCAATAGATCGTGGTCTCAGTGAGTATAGCCAACTCTTAGCTCTATCCTTCAAAGAGAAAGGAAAGAACTTAAGTCTCACAATGTTATCAGTTGCATTATGACTATGAAAAGTCGCAACTACTTCCTCAAACTCTCTAATGTGCACATATGGATTTTCATTTTCCAAGCCATGAAAAGTAGGGAGTAACTGTATCATCCCTGTTTTAAAATCCAATTTGCGAGTATTAGCTGGAAATATGATGCATGATGGTGTGGCTGTGCGTGTAGGATGGAGGTAATCTTGAAGGGTCCTAATGGGTTGATCTTCGTGTTCACTCATTTTTTCAGAATAAGAAAAATTATCAAATAAATGACTAGAAGAAAAAAAAATTATAAAAAGAAAAAGAAAATAAAATAAAGATGCAATAAGCTAAAAGAGGGAACGAAGTTACCGCCTTTACAAACTGCTGAAAAGAAAAATTATCTAACAATTCTTCTACTGTCTCCCCGGCAACGGCGCCAAAATTTGATTACGCCCAAAGAATAACGCGGTAGTTGTAGCACAGCTTTGGGGTGTCGATTCCACAGGGAGACAAATTAAAAGAATAGTAGATGTCACTAAGGCCTTAATCTTTCACTATTTACAAACAAATCTCAAATTTAACTAAACTTCATGGACCTCATATTTTTCATATTATAACACCATCTATACCTTTAGAATTGTAAAATTAAAAGTGAAACTAGCTCAAACATACACAACCCATGGCATGCACTCTAGTTGATGCCTAAGTGTACTTTCAACTATTGATTCCTATGAATGCATTTATATACAATTTTCCTAAATCACAACTAATCACTATAGTCCTTAATGACATGATAGAAGCAAATTCTTTGGTGAGCAAGTTCATCCCAACACTTAAATCATGGCTAAAAACCTTAATCTTCACTAATCTGTCTTTAATCAAGCATGATGCTCTTAACCTAAATCATAAAGGCATGCTTTCAAAATTCACCCAAAAAATGTATTTTTATTCTTATCCCAATCACAAGGCTTTCTAAATGCTTAATGATCAATCCTAGGTGAATAAATCAAAACTTCATGCCTTAATCATAACTTAATTAAAAACCAAGCATGCTTGATGATCAACACAAGATAGAATTAAAGCTTATCATGGCATGCTTCCAATTTCAAATTCAAACCTTCAACGATCATTCTAAGACATTAATAAATCATATCATAAAATGCTAAGACATGCCATAACCAAAATTTTCACTTAAAACAATTTAAACTCCTAAACCATTCTTCATGAGTTTAGAATCAAACATGGTAACATTTTCTAAACTCAACCAAAATTCATTCCAACACTTGAAAAAAAAAGACTTGACATGTAAACTAAGATCTAGGGCAAGAAAACTTACAATTTTCATGGCTAACTAAAGCTTCCAACACAAGAACACCAAAAACACTTAAGAACTCTCAAGAACTTCACTCGAGAAATGCTCTCGAGACTCAAGAGAAGGCTTAGAGAAGAGGTGTGGAGGAAATGAGGGGGTGGAGGGGCTTTTTATAGGCAACAAAGGGGGAGGGGATGTTGGTTTTGGCTCCAAGGAAGTGAATGTGAGTGGTGAAGGTGGGAGGTGGAGTGTTGATTTCATTTTCCAGATTTTTCATGGCTTGGTAAGCTAAATAGTGACCTAAAGTGTCATCATTTCATCATGGGAAAGATCTAGAAGACATCCATGGTTGTTTGATTCAGATTTTTGAAACAAAAATCCACAAGATAAGCAAGCCAAAGGTTTTGGGTTTCCTTCAAAGTTGTCCAGATTTTGATCCCTCTTTTGTCCCATCCTCTTGGTCTGGTTTGTAGGCATAATTACCATCATTGAGTGCCTTTCTCAGGTGGGTAAAGAGGCATGAATGGTGGCATGGGGTGGTGGCTCAATCATGGGTAGAAATGAGGTTGAAATTCAACCATCTTGGTTCTCATACAACTAGTGCCCAAGGTGAAATCGGTTTTGGTGATTTGGTTCTTGAAACCAAATTCGTCCAAGGCTTAGCCTGGATTTAAAGGGGTCTCATGAGGTGTTTAAAAACCATAGTGCCCTTGAGAAAAAGGCAAAAAAAAAAATTTGGGCTTAAGGGCAAAATTGTCCATTGCACACATGTGTGCCGATTGGTGTAGTTTGGGGTTTGATATGTCATTTTGCTTAATGACATGTGTGAAGGATTATATAGGGCCCTAATATGATCTAATAATGATATAATTGATTAATGAAACAAGAAAATTTCAGATCAAAAAGGCTAAAAAGATGAAGAAAGAAAATTAAGTTTAAAACCAAGTTTAAAGATCACTAATTATAGGTAAATTGATTAATGGTTCTAACCAAATTTCAAAACTTAATTTCAGTTCAAGGAATCACTTAGGGTATGCTATGGGCTTGAGGAAAGCCATGGTATGGTGTATTGGGCTTCAATTTGAAGAGTGAAAAGAAGCAAAATAAGACTTTGGGCCTTGTTGGGCTTAAAAAGGCCATGACTATGAGTTGATGGTTCATAGGCTTTGGGTGTGAGTTGATGGGGAGGTCTTTGTTTCAGATTTGTGGGGCCTATCTATGGCCTCAAAGGCCTACTAGGTTAGGTCCTAAACTTTGGGTCTGTCCTCAATTGGGCCAAAGTCTTTAATCTTACTAAGTTAGGCCCAATAGCCTTATGCTTACTAAGTTGGGTCTAGTAAGTTAGGCCCATAGTCTTGTGTCCAATAAGTGAGGCCTAAAATCTTATGTTTTCCAAGTTGGGTTTAAGGCCTTCGCGTTTACTATGTTAGGCCCAATGGCTTTATGTCATATACAATAGGCCTATTTTCTAGTGTTCTCCAAGAAAGATTTAAAACTTTATATCTCCCAAGTTGGGTCTAAGACTTTTTAATATCTAATCCTTACACCATTACATCCTTATTGAATTAGAGTCCTAAAGTGTCAAGTCCATCAAGTTGGGCCAAAGGCTTAGGACAGCCTAAGGCTTAGTGTCTATCCTAAGCCTTTATACCCAAAGAGCTTGGGCTAAGGATAAACCAATTTCTTGGGCCTTCCTAAGTCTATAAAAAACTTAACCCAAATTACTTAGTCTAATAAGGTGACAAAATATCAATTATGCTGCCAAAGGCATGTGGTCTGTTTGACATTACTCCCAACCTCCAAAATAGAGATCTGGAGTTCGAAACCCCCCTCCCCAAATGTATCAAAAAAATATCCATTTTGCCAATTGTCATTCTAACATTGGCCTCTTGGCACATTTTCTCAAAATTAATTAAACACTAAAAATTTTTGATTTTTTTGTTCATTTTTTTTATATTCTTAAATATTTAAAAAAAATTCACAACATCACTTAAAAAAATTTTCTTAATCACTAAGTAAAAAAAATAAAAATAAAAATAAATAAAAATATTCGGTAGCTTTTTTGGCTTCCGAATTCGAGAGCTTTAGCATTTTGTAGATATATATATATATATATATATACTAGTAGATGAGCAACGTGCAATGCACGTTTACCTAGTTGGGTTAATTGGTTATTTCAAAGAAAAAATAATATTTTTCATGAAAAATTAATCCTGATAAAAATTTTAATATATAGGGAAGAAAATCTTAATTCTACCATTTTTTTTTTATAACAATAGTTAAGTGGAGTATAGTAATTACATGTTTGCACATATCAAAATAGAAAAACATTAGTTCATAATTCAACATAAAGTTTAGGACAAACTTGGTTCAAGTTTAATAAAAATATCAATTCAAAATGTGTTTTTTTTTTTTCACATCATTATAGCTCTGGGCCATGTTATAGGCGATCAATCGAGACTACGTTGAAGTTTTTGTGTTGTTGGTTGAACTTGTTTGGGTCTGCAGCAAGTTAAATAATCTAATATTTTTGTGAAGTTTGTACTGCAATATTCTCAATATATGGTAAATGCTCCTCCATAATAAATATTTAATAGCATCACATGATTAATAAAGACGTAAAAAATTAATATGCAGAAAATTGAAATACTGTAAATCAATATAAGTTTTATTATGAACGCAATTAAGTTTATTGAGATTTTTACTTTTGAGAATAAGAGTTATTTTTCTATGTCGACTATCTTTTATAGTATGTTGTAGATAAAAATAACATTTCTTATGGAAGAAGTGATAACAAGGGGGTGATGAAATAGGCTTTATTTTTTTATTATACACTCAAACAAAATATGACATTATATGTAAATTTAAATCATGGCAAGCGTAAAAGTAAATTAAAAGGCAAACCAAAATAAATAAAAATGACAATCAAAAACATTAAAAAAAAAAGAATTAAAGCTATCTAGTTTTTTNACATTTTTCTATCTATAAACCCGGGACATAATATATTAGAGTTCTCTCTCAAAAAAGCATCAGTTTAAGGGAAATTATTAATTACCAGCTCAGACTTAGTTCGTAATTAGGAACATAATCACTTGCTAGTACTTGAGATGCGCGCCCCATGAAACATATATAGGATAGAAGTTATATATATACATGATCAAAACATGATATATATATATATATATATAATTTCCTCTTTCATTTTTTCTTTTATTTGAAAACTTCCACTACGAGAAAAATATTAGATGATTTAACTTTAATGTATTGAGAATAGCAGCTAGAATTTGAACTTAAATCCCAAGCAATCTGACCAATCAAAGCTCATACGTAAATTATGTAGAATTATTTCTACGTCCTCTTTTTAATTAATTTGCATAAAGTTACTATGTAAGTATATATGTTAATTTTCCACGTACGTTATCATCATCTCTCACCTGCAACGGCCATTGGTATATTAAAAATATACTCTAAGGACACTCAAGCAAACGGATGTTAACCCGTTCGGCCTACTCCGATATGTCTGTATCTTTTCATGGGAACCGAGTTTTGCTTTCTCCTTGTCGTGTCACTCAGCAAACAGCTAGCAAGTAATTAATCATATGGCCAAACAGATCAAAAGTGGTCGGAAGTCCCAGTTGCTGTGAAGCCAACTTCCACACCGTGAGTCATCCTTCCACTTAAAACCGACGCCATAACTCGGCCACAACCCAGCCCTCTGTCGTCCCGTAGCGTCACTACACCATCGTAACACCCCTCTACTCAGCCACCGTGTGATAGCCACTGTCCAACTCCACGCACGGCAACCACCTGAACGTAGAAACAAATGTATGCACCTCTGTTTTCGCTGCTCAAAACAGAGCATGGTCAAAGGAAGCAAGACCCCACGTACCTCCATCGTCAGCCAATTTCTCGTCGGAAACGTGTCCACACGACACGGCCACAAATCGGTCGTGCTATTCACGGGATGAGGAAGTTTTGGTTTTTACCGGCTGATCAATCTCGGCTTTCGTGAGATTGGCGACGAGACCCTTGATTTGGATTCCTATCCTGCCGAATGGATGTAAAAATAGATGCCTTAAAAGTCATTGTCAGTGATTTCGATTCGATACCAGACAGATACGAGGAAAGGAAAACAACGGAAGGGAGGAGAAAAAATGAAAGGAAAAACCCAGTATCCAGAGGCTCTGATTGGTTAGTGAGAAAATGAAATGGCCGAAGCATTCACTGGGGACCCAAGTCACACGGTGAGTTTGAGATTGGCGACGAGACCCTTGATTTGGCGTTTGAAATCGGAGATGGAGATCGAAATAAACGAACGTGCATAATTAATGGACATCTTTTTCTTTTACAGAATACGGACCGGTGTTCATAATTAGATTTAACTGTGTTAACTAGGGCTATGCTCCGATTCCGACCCCGCGGAATCGGTAGCCCGACTTCCGATTTCGACTTTTGTCGGAGTTAAAATCGTGTTCCGAATTTTGGTCCGGTCGGAATTCCGAATTCTGATTCAGATCAGAATTCAAGAAAATGAAAAGAATTAATCTATAAGCTTTTATGTGTGGGCTTTAAGTATGTTCAAATTAGGAATTTGCTCACTAGTAAAGAAACAAGTCCTAATCCAATTAGGAAGGATTGTGTTAGAATGGACATATATATTTGTCATTATAGTCAAATAATTCACATTTGAATAACAAGAATTGAGTTTTTTTTGTAAGTAAAAGAATTCAATTTTTTAATAAGAATTTTTTTTAAGACAGTCCTGTGTGTCCTAGTGTAAGCTTTCTTTCTTTCCCTACTTCTCTTTTCCTAATTACCATCCATGTCGCTATTCATATACTTTTCACTAAACTTAGAATAGCCATCATATTTTTCTTTCTTTCCTTCCTTTAATTCCCAAATCAAATATTTTCCCACATTACCGTTTTGAAACCTATACACCCAAGATTTTTCTCAAACTTTTGATGGTAGCTATCCCTTTCAAACTGACCTGCGAAATCCAAATTTGCTGATGTCATGAAATTTCCAGTTTCCAGATTTCTCTAAACCATAAACCGCCAACTATAATCGCTTAAGATAGCAATGAACCAAGTAATACAAATGGTGTCCAATGCCAAAGCCATCATAATGTCAACAGATAATTCGGTGCTAGCATGTGCTATCGTCGAACATAGCAGTACGAAGTTGAACATAGCTGTAGGAATTATTATTATTTAAGACAACTTCAGAGCAAACAAGGTTCATGACATCAATAAGTATATAAAGATAAAGAAACAACTCAATTTATTTATTTTTACAAGATAAAAGCCTTGCGTATAAAATATAAATAAAATACCAAAATTGGCAATTTATACCCTAAACTACCAATTAAAAGTTTACATCCTTTGTCCATTAAAAGTTTACATCCACTGCATTCCATCATTGCATCCACAAACTTTTTTTCCGTTGTGACATTTCCACAAACAGGTTGTATTCAAAGTCCAAAATCACAAACAAACAAGGATTGAAAGGGAACAAACGCTGCCTCAATACATTCACGGCCAACTCATTCACAGAATCCAGAAAAAATGACTAATAAATGAAAATCCAAACCAATTTCCATTTATCTAACAAGTTTATTGCAAATTTGGAGTAAATGGGCAATCGTAAAAATCAAATTACCGAATAGGGAAAAACAGATTCGGATCAACTCACTGCGGCGACGGCAACCTCTTGAAATCTACGGCGGACTATGGACGGTGGGGGGCCGTGGCGTCGTGCGGCGTGTCAGGCGTGAGAGGTACTACGGTGCAGACTGCAGAGTGCTCCGAACAGTGAGGAGAGAGAGATGATTGAGTGAGTGTGAGGCCTGTGAGGAAGAAACGATCGGATGAGGGCCACTGTCAATTATTCAAACATTCAAAACGGCGTCGTTCCCATTTAAATGGAACGACGCCGTTCCAGTTAATGGGTTGAAAAAATTCCATATGCAAAACCGCGTCGTTTTGCATATGGATTTTTTTTAAAAGTCGGAAGTTGGAATCGGAAGTCGGAACAGTTCAGTCACCGACTCCGACTCCGACTTCCATTCTGGAGTCGGAATTACTCCGACTCCGATTCCGAATTCCGACTTCTCCGATTCCGTCGGAGTTGGAATCGGAGCTGAAATCGGCCTGAATCGGGTGGTTCGGAATTTTGCCCACCCCTAGTGTTAACCATTTTCGTTAAAAATACAAACTTCCATTTACAACTTCTGTTAAAACAACAATTTCCGTTTCTTAGCCTCTTTATATATATAAAGATATACTGTAGAAATCCCGATGAAGATAGCCTTTTTTTTATATTAGGGGATTTTGGGAGGGGAATCGAACCCAAAATCTCACTTATGGAGGCTGGGTCTCATGCCATCTGAGCCACATGCTCTTGACCCGATGAAGATAGCCTTGAGTCTTGATATTTACGCATATAAATATCGATTAGGCCTATTTAATGGGCTAAGTCACTTAGTAAATTTAGTAGCCCAATATTAACTTCAAAATTGAGTCCAACTCATCCGATAATAATTTTAAATTTGAAAGAGAAATTNGAAATCAAATTTGTACTAAATTAGGATTTATGCAACTATAGAAGATGTTCATAATCAAAAGGTTTCGAAGATGGGCATTTACAAAAATATCCCTAAACTCTCAAAAATTGCCACTAAGGCCTAAATCTTTCACTATTTACAAACAAATCTCAAATTTAACCAAACTTCATGGACCTTATATTTTTCATATTATAAAACCATCTATACCTTTATAATTGTAAAATTAAAAGTGAAACTAGCTCAAACATACACAACCCGGGGCATGCACTCTAGTTGATGCCTTAGTGTACTTTCAACTATTGATCCCTATGAATGCATTTATATACAATTTTCTTAAATCACAACTAATCACTATAGTCCTTAATGACATGATAGAAGCAAATTCTTTGGTGAGCAAGTTCATCTCAAAACATAAATCATGGCTGAAAACCTTAATCTTCACTAATCCGTTTTTAATCAAGCATGATACTCTTAACCTAAATCATAAAGGCATGTTTCCAAAATTCACCCAAAAAAATGTATTTTTATTCTTATCCCAATCACAAGGCTTTCTAAATGCTTAATGATCAATCCTAGATGAATAAATCAAAACTTCATGCCTTAATCATAACTTAATTAAAAACCAAGCATGCTTGATGATCAACACAAGATAGAATTAAAACTTATCATGGCATGCTTCTAATTTCAAATTCAAACCTTCAATGATCATTCTAAGACATTAATAAATCATATCATAAAATGCTAAGACACGCCATAATCAAAATTTTCACTTAAAACAATTTAAACTCCTAAACTATTCTTAATGAGTTTAGAATCAAACACGGTAACATTTTCTAAACTCAACCAAAATTCGTTCCAACACTTGAAAAAAAAAATACTTGACATGTAAACTAAGATCTAGGGCAAGAAAACTTACAATTTTCGTGGCCCACTAAAGCTTCCAACACAAGAACACCAAAAACACTTAAGAACTCTCAAGAACTGCACACGATTTCACTCTGTTGCTCACTAAGGGGGAGAAATGCTCTCAAGACTCAAGAGAAGGCTTGGAGAAGAGGTGTGGAGGAAATGAGGGGGTGGAGCGGCTTTTTATAGGCAACAAAGGGGGAGGGGATGTTGGTTTTGGCTCCAAGGAAGTGAATGTGAGTAGTGAAGGTGGGAGGTGGAGTGTTGATTGCATTTTCCAGATTTTTCATGTCTTGGTCAGCTAAATAGTGACCTAAAGTGTCATCATTTCATCATGGGCAAGAGCTAGAAGACATCCATGGGTGCAGGGGTTGTTTGATTCAGACTTTTGAGACAAAAATCCACAAGATAAGCAAGCCAAAGTTTTTGTTTTACTTCAAAGTTGTCCAAATTTTGATCCCTCCTTTATCCCATCCTCTTGGTCTTGTTTGTGGGCATAATTACCATCATTGAGTGCCTTTCTCAGGTGGGTAAAGAGGCATGAGTGGTGGCATGGGGTGGTGGCTCAGTCATGGGTAGAAATGAGGTTGAAATTCAACCATCTTGGTTCTCATCCAACTAGTGCCCAAGGTGAAATCAGTTTTGGTGATTTGGTTCTTGAAACCAAATTCAGCCAAGGCTTAGTCTGGATTTAAAGGGGTCTCATGAGGTGTTTAAAAACCATAGTACCCTTGAGAAAAAGGCACAAAAATATTGGGCTTAAGGGCAAAATTGTCCATTGCACACAAAGTGCACACATGTGTGCCAATTGGTGTAGTTTGGGGTTTGATATGTCATTTTCCTTAATGACATGTGTGGAGGATTATATAGGGCCCTAATATGATCTAATAATGATATGATTGATTAATGAAACAAGAAAATTTCAGATCAAAAAGGTTAAAAGGATGAAGAAAGAAAATTAAGCTTAAAACAAAGTTTAAAGACCACTAATTATAGGTAAATTGATTAATGGTTCTAACCAAATTTCAAAACTTAATTTCGGTTCAAGGAAACACTTAGGGTATGCTATGGGCTTAAGGAAAGCCATGGTATGGTGTATTGGGCTTCAATTTGAAGAGTGAAAATAAGCAAAATAAGACTTTGGGCCTTGTTGGGCTTAAAAAGGCCATGAGTGTGAGTTGATGGTTCATAGGCTTTGGGTGTGAGTTGATCGGGAGGCCTTTGTTTCAGATTTGTGGGGCCTATCTATGGCCTCAAAGGCCTACTAGGTTAGGTCCTAAACTTTGGGACTTTCCTCAATTGAGCCGAAGTCTTTAATCTTATTAAGTTAGGCCCAATAGCCTTATGCTTACTAAGTTGGGTCTAATAAGTTAGGCCCATAGTCTTGTGTCCAATGAGTGAGGCCTAAAATCTTATATTTTCCAAGTTGGGTTTAAGGCCTTCGCTCTTACTAAGTTAGGCCCAATGGCTTTATGTTATTTACAATAGGCCTATTTTCTAGTATTCTCCAAGAAAGGTTTAAAACTTTATATCTCCCAAGTTGGGTCTAATAAGACTTTTTAACATCTTATCCTTACACCATTACATCCTTATTGAATTAGAACCCTAAAGTCTTAAGTCCATCAAGTTGGGCCTAAGGCCTGAGTGCCCTAAGCCTTTATACCCAAAGAGCTTGAGCTAAGGATAAACCAATTTCTTGGGCCTTCCTAAGTCCATAAAAAATTTAACCCAAATTACTTAGTCTAATAAGGTGACAAAATATCAATTATGCCACCAAAGGCGGCTGATTGACATTACTCTCAACCTCCAAAATGAAAATCTGGAGTTCAAAACCCCCCTCCCCAAATGTATCAAAAAAATATCCATGATGCCAATTGTCATTCTAACATTGGCCTCTTAGCACATTTTCTCAAAATTAATTAAATACTATAAATTTTTGATTTTTTTATTCATTTTTTTATATTCTTAAATATTTTAAAAAAAAGTTACAACATCAATTAAAAAAATTTACTTAATCAATAAGTAAATAAAAATAAATAAAAAGATTCGGTAGATTTTTTGGCTCCCGAATTCAGGAGCTTTAGCATTTTGTAGATATATATATATATATACTGTAGAAATCCCGATGAAGAAAGAGATGACGTGCATGGGCTTAAAATATAAGTCTGGACTCTGGATGTTGGGCAATCGGCTTGGGATTTTTTCTATAGCCTTGAGTCTTGATATTTACGCATATAAATATCGACTAGGCCCATTTAATGGGCTAAGTCACTTAGTAAATTTAGTAGCCCAATATTAACTTCAAAATTGAGTCCAACTCATCCGATAATAATTTTAGATTTGAAAGAGAAATTTTATTTACAATCCTGAGTAGAGGATTACAGTACAATCCCATTGATAAATGAGGGTAAAACAGGAAAAAAAATATCAATTTAAACAAGATATTATTGTAATTTAAAAAAAATTAAACATAATTACATGAACTTGTAAGAGCAGTCTCCAAATGGGTACTATGTGTAGACTAATTCTTTGTAAAATAATTATTAGACCCAACAAAACTATTGATCAATCAAAATAAATTTCAGATTCGTGGTTATCCAATAAATTGCAATAGGGCTTTCTAATATAGCCCATTAATTATATTCTAGACCCAATAAAATTATCCTTATAATTATTGGACTGGATTGTCACAGGATATGTGGTGTAAAGCTTCCATATAGAGTTTCTCTTAACATAAAATACATTGTCACATGGAAAATCGTTTTATTTGCTTAAAAGAGAAATGCTACAAAGGAAGCATTACATCACTTACCTCTATTTAATCAACATGTGATTTGTCATTTTTATCATTCTATTTTAATTCTTTATGTGTGTTTAAGTATAAGAGCAAACATGTTGATTAAGAGGAGATGTGTGATAGAAGACTTTCTTATAATATTTATCTACTAAAATTTTAAAACCTAAGAGAAAATGTAAATAAAAAATAAAAAGATAGACGGCAACAAGCTATCACTTAGGGGTAAATCTGGGCGGCCACCTGTTGGAGGCCTATAGACCCAGGCCATCATATGGTGGCATAATTCTATCATCTCGTGGAGATCAAAGTCCGAGTCACCATGTGGGTTGTCGAACCCAAGCTGAACCACCAACACAGTATTCATGATAAGAGTTCTTCTATGCTTAAGCCCTCCACTTCGCCGACACCACACAATACACACTCCGCCTACATGGATTTTTAAATTTTTTTAGAGAAAGTCTGTGCTTAAGCCGATCGTTCTGCATACACAACACACCGTGACATGGCGAACCCGGTTTGACCGCCATGTCACGGTTTCTCACTTACACAGCTCAAAACCCATCCCCCTCCTGCCAATACGATTTCAGTTGCTTCCTGAGAGAAATGAAACCCATTCTACTCTTCCGAAACCCATTCTTCTCCTCTACCTCCTGCAAACACGATTCCCTCCCCCGGACTCAACATGATTCCGAGTTCCTTCCTGAGATCTCCCCCCCAAACCGCGAGTTCTGAAATAGAATGCTTCTCTCACTTCCGAATCGCAGTAGAGAACCCCTTTGTAGTCGCAAAAAGTGTCCTTCGTATTTCTCTGGATTTCAGAAAACCCCACACTCGAAATGGAGTTGGTCTTTCTCAACCTATTTCTCTTAATCACAGAAAACCCGAAAACTCCCAACTCCATTTCGAGCCTGACCTTCATCTTTATCCCCGTTGGTGCACGTCTTCCACTCCACAACGGTAAGGTAATCCCTTTCTCACTCTGGATTTCTATTTGATTTGTTCATACTTTCTTGATGACTATGCGTTCATTTTCTTGCTTCTACTTTCTCACTATGGGTTTATTATGTATTTTTGTTCTCATGGGACTGGGGACGTCTGGAATTTGAAATAAGAAATGGGTTGTTTTTTTTAGGTTATTGATGCTCGGAGATAGATATCGTTTCTGAGGTTGTGGTTTTACTCTTGAAAGTTGGATTTTACCCCTGATTTTAGTGTTGAAAGTTGTGGTTTTGCTCTTTAAAATGTTGTGGTGTTGCTCTTGGATTTTACCCCTGAATCATATATGCCTTGGTTTATGATTTTTAAGCTTAGATTCTAATCTTGGTCTGAAAAGGAGGGGGTACATTATTTTACATGGCTACCTTGAGTTTTAGAGTTAATTATGTAGTGTGCTTCTGACAGATAACTAAGTCAGTAGCAAGCACTATATAATAATGGTATGATTGAGAGCCTTCGGGAGGGGCTTGTAGCTAAATTGATTCTTTGGTCCCCAAGCCTCTCTCTTGAACTTTGAGTCCTAAACCTTTTTCTTTTTAATACCAAAAAGAGGACCTAATCTAGAAAGCAATACTAAAAGAGAAGTAAATTTATAAATTAACACCAATTAATGTGATATGTTATACCTATTTTAAAACATAAACTATGTTATTTTATGAATTTATTTTTACGAAAAACTTTTACGATTAAAGCATTTCTCTAATCTTAAATCCCGGACAGGAGTTCCTTCTTTGATACATTTATTTCACTGCTTTTGGTTACTTCTTAATTTGTACTAACTCTTGTTCAAATCTTTGTGTTGACTAGCTCAAAATTGATAATTACTTAAATTTATGGATACCTTAATGTACATGAACTGGGTATGTATACATTTTGCCATGGAAAATGATGAAGAAGTGATTAATAGACCTAAAGCTTTATGAATAATAAATTTATAGAGATAAGTGTGAGTGTCTTGGGATTTGCATACTTTATTGGGATTCAAAAGGGAATAGAATCAGATAAGCAGAAAGCTATGGCCATGACCCCCCAACATTATTGTTACCGTTGAAGCCAAGGAACAAGAAATTTTTACGACTCACAACAAGAGATGCTTCATAATTAATTTGTTTGGTCGGAGTTTCATTTAACATCACATTTAAACAGCTTGTTGAACATCACATTATGGTCATTCTACTTACTTTCATGAACTGGTTTAACATTTTTCTGCATTGTTTGAAATAGATAACCTATGGCATCGAGGGCATCATCATGTGTAGTTAGTATTTTTAGAATCACCAACCTATTGGTGTGGCTTGAAAGCCCCATTAAAGATCTCCCGAACTAACAAAAATCTTAGAAGAAAATTTTACGCATGCCCGAAGTACAACACGGTAAAACATCGAATTTTTGAATAAGTTTTGTATTGCTTTTTAACGTGTCATACTTTACTTATATTTGTCAAATATATCTTTTGTACTATAGGGAGAAGCAAAGTGCCAATTCTTCATATGGGCAGATATACTTCAACTAGTAGAGAAGAAAATTCGCTCAAGAGAGAATGCAGTTCGAAAAAGGGAGGATGATGTATTGTTGCGTGAGTATGAAGTTCAGAAAAAAGAAGATAAACTAGGTGAGAGAGAGAATGTTCTTTACAAGTAAGAGGAGAAAATTGGGAAGTAGATCGTAGAGAATAGATGTGCATGTATATTTTTGTGTATGTATTGGGTGTTATCGATTATAATAATTTCTAATTGGTTTTGATCATAAATGTATTTTGGTCGAAGTTAGTTGTAAATGGATAGCTAGGATTTAACATGACCCAATGTATTTTGAATATGACCCAATGTATTTTGAAGAAGTTAGTTGTAAACTTTTGGTACGTAAAATGGATGGTTCCTGGATGTTGAACACGGCTCGATATTCACCTGATTTAGAACCTTACTACAATTCACCTGAATTGAACCAAATAACCATATAAATTACAACCTGATATGACAAATCATAAAGAAATATATGACAAATCAATTCAAACAAATACCACTAGTATCAATACATAAATTTCTCACCTATCTTAGAAAGTAAAAATATCCAAAATAAAAGGCGACATACAACAAGGTCGTACAAAATTCATCTCAAGAACATCAATACTCCCAAAATACATCAAATACTTCACAACTCCCAAAATATGTCAAATTACATCAATATCTCCAAAATACATCAAATACTTCACAACTCCCAAAATATTTCAAATTACATCAATACCCTCAAAATACATCAAATACTTACCTGATATGTCCCAAAATATGTCAGAATACATCACAACCATCAAAATATATCAATTACATCACAATGACCACGATACATCAAAATACCTCACGATAATCAAAATTCATCCAAATACTTGCTAGTAGTTACAACCTCAGTTCTCCTCATTTTTCGACGGCATTGGGTTTGTGAAAGTACTGCACCGTGTTAGAACAACAAAATCATCCTTATTTGCACTGAGTACCTAAAAAAATTGGTGGTGGCGAGAAATATAAACCCATTAGAAAAAAAATTCTAAATCAGTGAGAACCTAAAAAATTCTAAATCATCCTTGTGAAAATGTATTACCTAATCAGTTGTTGGAGCTTCTGATACCTCACCATCATGTGATGCTTCATCAAATATTTGCCTACAAGCCTAAATAAATTTTAAATAAAGAAATACACATCCGTTAGAAACAAATATACATATAGTCAAAAGCAATATATAATTAACATTATATAAAATCTGTTGCCGATTTCTTCTTTCGCTTTGTTTCAGCCTTCTCTAAAGGCAGAACCTTCCTTTTTGTTGGCGGCCTTCCTTTTTCTCGAACAACGTGTGGGCTTAAGATTTTCTTACCCTTGTCCGTGATTATAGTCTTTTTTACCTTGCTTGAACCGGACTTAAGTGTTAATCCTTTAAATTTAATCTCAAACTCATCCAAGTGACACATGAATGCATCAACATTGTTATCACTTGGGCATACACGAGTTGCTAATTTTAGACATCGTTTAACCACGAACTCATACCTCCGTGAGTCCGCATTTTGCCACAAGTCGTGTGACACCCCGTTTTTACGTGTATTTTCACTGAAGAAATATTTTAATTTAATTAATTTTATAGTGCTTGTATTTTAAATAATCGGATTTTAATTAGTTTTTATTCGCTGTCGAATTTAAATTGCTGATTAAATTATTTTAGCTTGTTTTCGGATTTAAAATTTAATAGTTGGTTTTCACTAGTTATTTTTATAAATATTTTAGCTTTGCGACGTGTTTAAAATGTTTTCTTGGTTTTTATTGTTTTTAAAGTTCTTTTTCGTTGATCAATCGTTGGACTTCCGAAGTGAGGACTGGACCTCATTTATTTTCCTTCATCTTTTTCTCTTCCTTTTCTTTTTTTCTTCTTTTTCCCTTTTCTTTCCTTTTCTCTTTCTTTCTTTTTCTTTTTTTTTCTTCTCCCCGTTCGGCCTCTCACTCCCGCGTCTCTCTTTCTCTCTCTCTCCTCACCCATGGCGTCACCGTCCAACCTCCCAGTCCCCTGCCGTCCGGCCACCGTGGTCGTCACTGCCCCTACCGGTCGACTCCCCTCCGGCCGGTGACCACCCCCACTGATTTCCAGCCCCAACCGGCCGGCCGTTTAGCCGGAAAACCACCCTCAAGCCGCACGGTTTTAGCCCCGATTCGCCGCCGTCGCTCCACCTCCGGCCACCACCTCTTCACCACTTCATCACCGGCTCCTTGCCGTCCTAACCCACCCATCCCCGGCCTCAAACGGTCACCGGAGTAGCTCCCACGAGCTCAACTCCGATTTGCACGTTTTGTACTTCAACCGGCGTTTTCGCCGCCACCCACAGCCAAAACTCGTTTCCACTAGCTTCATAAACCTCCCTAGACCATTCCCTATCAATTTGGGGTCTTGGTTCATCCCCGTTCAAAAGTGGGTATTTTGCGACCCACGGTTACAGTGCATTTGCACTGTTATGTTGCTTTTCGCTCGCCGTTTGCTTCGCGCCGACCCTTCTAAAAATCCTATTTAGCGCTGTAAGTATTTTCCCAAGCTTCGTTTTAGATTTAATATATTATTGCCTTTACAATAATTTATTTTGTCATCTGGTTGGTTTGTTGATTCCGGACTGAGTCCGAGGAGTTCGGGGGTCGGTTGGAATTGAGGACAGAGTTGTTTGTTGGTTGTTTGTGATGTTCGGGTTGTGTGGTTATTTTATATGATTTTATTGGCATGGTATTGAGCATACATGATCATGCGCATTTTTATTGAAAAATGGTGTTATATGTGTAAACGGATTTTTGGGTGCGTGTGTCTCACGAGCCCAAGCCGGGATGGGTTATTATCTCGGTGGAGCTCCTCTGGTCACTCGGGAGCGTAAAATACTGAGTGACGTCCCCTGAGTTGTCGTTGGACGACCGGAGCGGGACTAGGGGGTGCTTGGCTACGTACGCGCGCCTAGTCGACCGTATTCAGTTGGTCAGATTCCAATTCTTCTTCGGGTCCTGTAACAAGATCTACCATTCGGGGGGAATGGTAGTTGGGACTACCACAGTGAGATTTGATTACAAATCTCAGTAAGTTAACATAAAACTCACACACAGGTTAAAGATGCATGCATGGCAGTAAAAGCATAAATGCATAAGTATAGTCGTACATAAGCATAGCATAACTTGACATATAGCATGACATAACCAGAACTTAAACGTGAACTGAACTTGACTTAACATGGCATGAACTTAAGCTTAAAACATAACATGAACAAACAACATAACATGAACGTGAAACATAACATGGACTTGAAATATAGCATGAACGTAAACATGCATAACATAAATAAGAACTTGAAAATAACATAAACTTGAACATAACATGACATGAACATAACATATACGTGAGCATAACATAACATGGACTTGATCTAAAACTTGACTTATCATGTATTTGATCTGAAACTGGACTTAACATAAACTTGGAATATTATTCAATTGTCTTGATTAATAACGTGCATTAATACGTACTCCACAGTTGTTGTGGCCCCACGTATTCTACGTGTCACAATTGCTGTGTCTCAGTAGTGTATGCTCCACAGTTGTTGTGGCCCCATACTTCATGCTCCACAGTTGTTGTGGCCCCATGAATACACATAACATAAAAATAATACGTACTCCACAGTTGTTGTGGCCCCACGTATTCTACATGTCACAATTGCTGTGTCTCATGTAGTGTATGCTCCACAGTTGTTGTGGCCCCATACTTCATGTAACATAAAATATAATACGTACTCCACAGTTGTTGTGGCCCCACGCATTATAAGTAACATAAAATATAATACGTACTCCACAGTTGTTGTGGCCCCACGCATTATAAGTAACATAAAATATAATACGTACTCCACAGTTGTTGTGGCCCCACGCATTATAAGTAACATAAAATATAATACGTACTCCACAGTTGTTGTGGCCCCACGTATTATACGTAACATAAAATATAATACGTACTCCACAGTTGTTGTGGCCCCACGCATTATAAGTAACATAAAATATAATACGTACTCCACAGTTGTTGTGGCCCCACGTATTATACGTAACATAACATGTCTTATCTTTCTTAATGCATGAGATATTATTTAATATCATATACTTTTCTAACATGGCGTATACTTGTAAATGGCACAATATGATTTAATCATAAACATTTCAAGGCATACATGTATCAGATGACATACTTAACATGGCATAAACGATAACATACATACATAAATTGTAGTTCCCTTACCCATCACACATACACAATAAACTGATAGTAAGTTAGAGGCTAACTTACCTCGATCGTCGCGTTCTATGAGAATAGAGCGCGAAACACGAGGAACTGCACAACAGCTGGAAGAGGAACACTCAAGTCCTTAAGATTTTCACTTCTGAACTCAATTGTCATATTATGAGCACTTGCAACACCACGGGCAACTTGAGGTTTCACTATACCCAGAAGAGATAATTTGACTTCAGAAAGCCTTTGCACTAAAACAAGTTCATTAAAATTATCAATAATAACCAAACAAACAATTCCTTTCTCAATCCATATACTCTTAGCCATAGTCAACCACAAGATGACACCNGACCAACTGAATACGGTCGACTAGGCCACGGTGCGATGTTGATGATGGTATAGTATTTAACTTAGGTTAATACTTGTACTTTTGGAGTTGTATCTCAAGTATTCTTTTGATCACAACCATTTTGGACTAGTGTGATGATCACGGCTTTTTAGTATGCCTTTATGTATGAATTATGTTTCAAGTATTTGGGATATATTTAGTTTGGTGCATAGTATTGCTAAAGAAAAAGATTATCCGCTGCGAATATTGCATAATGCTAGATGCATGTTAGGAACATTGCATCTTATATGTCATGAACGGGGGCAGGTAACCTTGTGTTGCATGTCTCGACGCTTCAAATGTCCGTTCAATCCCAAGCAGAATTTGGGGGCGTCACAATTTCTCTAATCTTAAATCCCGGACATGAGTTCCTTCTTTGATGCATTTATTTGACTGCTTTTGGTTACTTCTTCATTTGTACTAACTCTTGTTCAAATCTTTGTGTTGATTAGCTCTAAATTGATAATTACTTAAATTTATGGATACCTTAATGTACATGAATTGGGTATGTATACATTTTGCCATGGAAAATGATGAAGAAGTGATTAATAGACCTAAAGCTTTATGAATAATAAATTTATAGATATAAGTGTCAGTGTCTTGGGATTTGCATACTTTATTGGGATTCAAAAGGGAATAGAATCAGATAAGTAGAAAGCTATGGCCATGACCCCCCAACATTATTGCTACCGTTGAAGCCAAGGAACAAGAAATTTTTACGACTAACAACAAGAGATGCTTCATAATTAATTTGTTTGGTCGGAGTTTCATTCAACATCACATTATGGTCATTCTACTTACTTTCATGAATTGGTTTAACGTTTTTCTGCACTGTTTGAGATAGATAACCGATAGCATCAAGTACATCATCATGTGTAGTTGATATTTTTTGAAATCACCAACTTGTTGGTGTGGCTTGAAAGCCCCATTAAAGACCTCCCGAACTAACAAATTTCCTAGAAGAAAATTTTACGCATGCCTGAAGTACAACACGGTAAAACATCAAATTTTTGAATAAGTTTTGTATTGCTTTTTAACGTGTCATACTTTATGTACATTTGTCAAATATACCTTTTGTACTGCAGGGAGAAGCAAAGTGTCAATTCTTCATATGGGCAGATATACTTCAACTAGTAGAGGAGAAAATTCGCTCAAGAGAGAATGCAGTTCGAAAAAAGGAGGATGATATATTGTTGCGCGAATATGAAGTTCAAAAAAAAGAAGATAAACTAGGTGAGAGAGAGAATGTTCTTTACAAGCAAGATGAGAAAATTGGGAAGCAAATCGTAGAGAATAAATGTGCACGCATATTTTTGTGTATGTATTGGGTGTTATCGATTGTAATAATTTTTTGTTGGTTTGGACCTTAAATGTATTTTAGTCGAACTTAGTTGTAAATGGATAATTGGGATTTAACATGACGCAATGTATTTTGAACATAACCCAATGTATTTTGAAGTTAGTTGTAAACTTTTAGTATGTAAAATGGATGGTTCCTGGATGTTGAACATGACTCGATATGCACCTAATTTAGAATCTTACTACAATTCACCTGAATTGAACCAAATAACCATATAAATTACAACCTGATATGACAAATCATAACGAAATATATGACAAATCAATTCAAACAAATACAACTAATATCAATACATAAATTTCTCCCTTATCTTAGAAAGTAGAAATATCCAAAATAAAAAGCGACTTACATCAGCATCATACAAAATTCATCTCAAGAACATCAATACCCACAAAATACATCAAATACTTCACAATTCCCAAAATATGTCAAATTACATAAATACCCCCAAAATATATCAAATACTTCACAACTTCCAAAATATATCAAATTACATCAATATCCTCAAAATACATCAAATACTTCACAACTCCCAAAATATGTCAAATTACATCAATACCCCCAAAATACATCAAATACTTCACAACTCTCCAAATATGTCAAATTACATCAATACCCCCAAAATACATCAAATACTTACCTGATATGTCCCAAAATATGTTAGAATACATCACAACTATCAAAATAAATCAATTACATCACAACGACCCTGATACATCAAAATACATCACAATAATCGAAATTCATCCAAATACTTGCTAGTAGCTACAACCTCAGTTATCCTCATTTTTCGATGGCATTGGGTTTGTGAAAGTATTGCATCGTGTTAGAACAACAAAATCATCCTTGCTTGCACTGAGTACCTAAAAAAATTGGTGGTGGCGAGAAATACAAACCCATTAGAAAAAAATTTCTAAATCAATGAGAATCTAAAAAATTCTAAATCATCCTTGTGAAAATGTATTACCTGATCAGTTGTTGGAGCTTCTGATACCTCACCATCATGTGATGCTTCATCAAATATTTGCCTACAAGTCTAAATAAATTTTAAATAAAAAAAATACACATCCGTTAGAAACAAATATACATGTAGTCAAAAGCAATATATAATTAACATTATATAAAATTTGTTATCGGTTTCTTCTTTCGCTTTGTTGCAGCCTTCTCCAAAGGCAGAACTTTCCTTTTCGTTGGAGGCCTCCCTTTCCCTCGAACAATGTGCGGGCTTAAGATTTTCTTACCCTTGTCTGTGACTATAGTCTCTTTTACCTTGCTTGAACCGGACTCAAGTGTTAATCCTTTAAATCTAATCTCAAACTCATCCAAGTGTCACATGAATGCATCAACATGGTCATCACTTGGGCATACAAGAGTTGCTAATTTTAGACATCATTTAACCACGAACTCATACCTCCTTGAGTCTGCATTCTGTCGCAAGTCGTCATAGCTACTTTTTACTACCGTATATCTCCTCTTTAAGTCCTTCCTCCATCGATCCAAGATGTACTTATCCAGCAACGCATGAATCTTATTCATCTGGAAAATGTTCAATGCATGCCTACAGAGAATCCCCCTCATCTCAAATAACGCACATGTGCATTTAACATCAACTTCCTCCTCGTTAAAGTAAACTGTGTACTTCATGCTCTTGAAATGGTCATCATCAGTGGTAATTTTATCCAAAACATCATAGGTGGAAATGCAACCCTCCTTACTTATAAGTATACAGTTACATAAAATCATTCCCCACACCTCTCGTTGGACCTCCTTAAATTTCACGTTCGTATACACAGCTTGAAATTGCTTCTCAATGCGGAATGCGGATGAACATGGAATGGTTTGGTTTGCAGAATTGAAATTAGCTGTCGTCTCGACCTCCACCTTCTTCTTGAGTGCATTGTCAAATTGATCGACAAATTCTTTCAACTTCGTACCAGAATGCACAAACCCATTGAAGAAAGCATTCATACTTTCAGACCTCTGTGTTGTGCTCATATTTGCCCAAAATACTCTCTTAAGGTATGTCGGTACCTAGCATGCCCTCTCATTGTACAACCCTTGCAGCCATGGATTACAACCAAGATCATACTTCTGATTAAGTTACCCTCACTTATGCTCAAATTCTTCGCATGTATATGAATCATATAGGGCACTCTGGATAGAAGTCTTCAACCTTGCGTTGAAAGTACCGTGAGATTCCAATTTCTCGGGCAGTTTTCGCATTATATGCCATAGACAATATCTATGGCGAGTGTTTGGGAATACCAATGAAATAGCAGCCTTCATTGCTCGATGTTGATATGTTATAATCGCTTTGGAGCCCGACCATCCATGCACTCCAACCATGCTCGAAACAACCACACAAAAGTATTTGTATCCTCACTTGAAATCAACACAGCCCCTAACAATATAGATTGCCCATGATGATTTACACCAAAAAATGGAGCAAACGGCATACCGTATCTATTTGTTAGGTATATCGTATCGAATGTGATAACATCTTTGAAATACTCATACACTGCTCTACTACGTGCGTCAGCTCAGAACACATTTATCAGTCTCAACTCCTCATCCACATCAATCACATAGACAAAACCATTATTTTGCAACCTCATCCTCTTGAAGTACTCAGTAAGTGATTCGCCACCTCCTTTACCCAATCTTAATTGTCTGGCTTTGTCAATAAAATTTCGACCGTCTTTTTCTTGAAAATCAAGATTCTTAAACCCCCCTGCATCAACAACAAGTGCCTCGAAATTCTTGTCCATTCGAATACCTGCTTTGTCGTTCAAGCATCCTCTGACTGTATTCGTCTAAACACTTGTGCGATCTAAAGAATCTAGACTTTTGTGGGCTGACAGTACTATGATTATGAGCAATCTCTGCAGTGGTCACCACCCAAGTACCCTTCACCAAGTGAGCATTGATCTTTACCTTACAATCTGTTTTAATAGTTGGTCGAGGCCTTGAGATATTACTATCCCGAGGTTGGTACTTGCCACCTTGCACACACCCAATCGTCAAATACTTTACCCTTTCATTTGTCTCTCTCTTCCTCTTTTGTGTTATCACACCAAAACCTTCTTGCTTAGCATATTGCTTATAATAGGCCATTAGCTCATGATCAGTGGCAAACTCCGTACCAAGTTTGGGCTCCTCCTCAACTCGGTCTTTATCAGAGTTTTCTTCATTTATCTCCTCGGCTTCTGTCTCTGCATCTAATGAAGTTTCTGAAAAAGAAAAGTTCACAGAAAATGTTCACTTAGGATATGTGCTAATTGATATTACCTTCCAACAATACGGGATTTCTATGAAAATACAAAAATACATCAAAAAGTAATGTACCTCCAACATTACTTGCATTCTCCACATTACTTTCAATCTTTTCAGTGCTTCACAATTCCTCTCCGGTACTTGATGGAGGGCATGCCATTGATGGGGGCTTTAATCAAGTATGATGTTAGAACAGATAACAATGCACGTAAGTCAAAGAAAAAATGTTAGACAAGAATCTACCTCGCTCATTTGTTGGAGATGGCCCGACTCCTCCATATTAGTCGATGAGGGTAAAACGTTGTTGGGATAGGTGGCATTGGTGGGGGCTATAATCAGGCATGATTTAGAATGGGTAAAAACATAAATAAAAAAATAAAAGGTTAGAAAAATTTGCACCTGGCTCGTTTGTTGAACATGCCCTGACTTCTCTGCATTACTCGACGGAGGGCAGATGAGCTTTGTTGGAATAGATGGCATTGGTGGGGGCTGTAATCACAAACTCAAATTAGAACAGGTAACAAAATTTGAAAAAAAAAAAAGGTTAATCAAATTTGCCCCTGACTCGTTTGTTGAACATGCCCCGACTCCTCTGTATTACTCGACGAAGGGTAGATGAACGTTGTTGGAATAGGTAGCATTAGTGGGGACTGTAATCACAAACTCATATTAGAACGGGTAACAACATTTGGAAAAAAAAAAAAAAAAAGGTTAATCAAATTTGCACCTAGCTCGTTTGTTGAACATGACCCGACTCCTCTGCATTACTCGACGGAGGGTAGATGAACGTTGTTGGAATATGTAGCATTGGTGGGGGTTGTAATCACAAACTCATATTAGAATAGGTAACAACATTTGAAAAAAAATAAAAGGTTAATCAAATTTGTACCTGGCTCGTTCGTTGAACATTTCCCGACTCCTCCGTCGCATTACTTGACGGCAGAGAGATGAAATTAGTTAGAATAGGTGGCATTGGTGGGGGTTGAAATCAGGCACAATGTTAGAATATGTAACAATGCATGTAAGGAAAAAAAATAGAAGTTTAGGAAAATGGAATACTTGGATTGCTTGTTGAAGACGGCCCCCCGACTCCTCAACATTAGTCGATGGAGGATAGATGAATTCTGTTGGAAAATGTGGCATTAGTGGGGGCTACAATTAGGAACAATGTTAGAATATGTAACAATGCACATAAGGAAGAAAAATACAAGGTTAGAAAAATTCCCACTTGGATCGCTTGTTGAAGATGGCCCGACTCCTCCTCATTAGTCGACGGAGGATAGATAAACGTTGTTAGAAAAGGTGGCATTGGTGGGGGCCGTAATCAGAAACAATGTTAGAATATGTAACAATGCACGTAAGGAAGAAAGATACAAGGTTAGAAAAATTCCTACTTGGCTCGCTTGTTGAAGATGACTCTACTCTTCTGCATTACTCGATGGAGGATAGATGAACGTTGTTCGAAGCGGTGGCATTGATGGCGGCTGTAATCAAACACAATGTTAAAACGGATAATAAACAACTTAAAGAAAAATTATTTAAAAGTTTAGAAAGCTATGTACTTGGATCGTTTGTTCAACAAGGCCCAACTCCTCCGCATTACTCGATGAAGGGTAGATGAACGTTGTTGGAAAATGTGGCATTGGTGGGGGCTGCAATCAAGCACAATGTTAGAATACGTAACAATTAACTTAAGGGAAAAAATTGAAACTTTAAACCAACGTACTTGGCTACCTCATGCATATGTATATGAATTCGTATATACATTTGGATGCATCATAAATGGCGAGCAATAGGCATTTCTTCGACCATAATATCCCTACAATACACAAAAAATAAATAAATAAATAAATAAAATATAGGAACTAGTTGGAATCGAGACACCTTCCTTTGTTGAATAACCAATGTATCATAGCTGAGTCGGTGGAATTGGTGTAAAAGGCCTGACTGGCCTTTTATCTTCCTCTTTGTCCATCACGCTATTGAAAATGAGACATATAATCCCTTGGGTGAATTAATTAGGAAACAATTGTCTCTTGTCTCTCAAGTTTTAAACATCAAGTTCTACAAATATTTTACCAACAATGATCTAGCCATCACCTTTTGAAAAAAAAGATTCATTTCTATATTTGAAGTCTAACTTTAACTATAAAAATTTCAAAATTCTTCTTCATAAGGATCCATAATGAAAAGGACATGCAGGTTTTAGGGATTTAATGTATGGCTTCATGTGTGTTTTAAGGGAAAATTATGTAATACCATCCATCATCAAAGAAAAGAAGAAAGAAACAGTCATGGTGGAGCACATGGAGAACCCCCTATGCATAAAAAAAACTCTCTCACAAATAATACTATCATATCATTTTCAAAAAATATACCATAAAAATTATCAACAAGAGCTCCCCTCTCAAGTGATCCAACAAATCATATCATATCACATAAAAATTAATATTTACTTGGAAGAGAAAAATGCTATGCAAGTGATCCAACAAATCATCAGCATGTGTTCCCCTTTTAATACAATTAAATCTTTGGGATAAAGTGAACAAGAAAAAAACAATGACTAATAGATCTAAAAAGGAGAGTAAAGTCTCATCTATTGAAGCATTGAACTATATTTGTGATGACCCGCTTTTACGTGTATTTTCACTAAATGAGTGTTTTTAATTTAATTAATATATTGGTTTATTTATTTTAAATTAATGTATTTTAATTGGTTTTTATTTTATTTGATGTGGTGTTTAATTTATTTTAGTCGTTTTATGTTTTTAATATCGTTTTCAGCGGAACAGTTTTTGGATCCTGGAAGTGAGAATTGGACCTCATTTTCGGACCAGCCGTTAGCCGCCACGAGCCCCTGGAAGTCACGGCACCTATCCTATTTTCTCCCCTGTCGCCAGTTTCTTTCTCCGCCCAGAACCGCCGCTTGCCAGCGGCGTGGCCTACACCACCCACCCAGTTTTCTTCCCCTCTCACCGGTGAACATCCACACCAAGTTTCACCTCCATCTGAGCCACCGTTAGCCACCACGAGCTTCTCCAAGCCACACGGTTTTTCACAGTTTTCGGCGTCGTCGCACCACCTCCGGACACCATCTCTTCACAGCTTCTTCCCCTACCTCTTGCCGTCCTAACCCACCTAATTTCGGCCCCGATCCGTTGCCGGAGCAGCTCCCACGAGCTCAACTCCGTTCAGCCCCTTTTTGGCCTTCGACCGCCGTTTCCACCGCCACCCACGGCCAAAGCTCACTTCCTTTAGCTTCATAAATATCTCAAGACCATTCCTTATCAATTTCGTGCTTTGGTTTGTCTTCGTTCAAAAGTGGGTAATTTATTACCCACGGCCACAGTGTAAAATACACTGTTACGTTGATTTTCCTCCGCCGTTTGAAACGCCGCGAGCTTTCAAAAAATACCGTATAGCGCTGTAAGTATTTTCCAAACTCTACTTTTAGATTTAAATATATTTTGCTCTTATAATTAATTATTGGACTGGTTGGTTGATTCCAGACTGAGTCTGAGGAGTTCGGGGGTCGGATGAATTGAGGACGGAGTTTTTTGGTTGATGTTGATATTTGTTTGAGATATTTGTGCATTGATGTTGCATTGTATAGTGCTCACATTTTCATGTTTAAAAAGGAAAAATCGGGTTTTCGTGTAATTGCATGCATGTACATGTGTTTGTGAATGAAAACTGGGCTTGTAAGCAAGAATGGATTTATGGTATATGTGAACGATTGGTTTGACTCGTTTGAGTCAAAGGCACGATGTGTAGGGGATGGTGGTAAGCAGGGATGGTGGTAGAGTCCCGCCAGCGATTCCCACCTACGGTGCACGACGCGTAGGGATGGTAGTAAGCAGGGATGGTGGTAGAGTCCCGCCTGCGATTCTCGCCTACGGTGTACGACGCGTAGGGATGGTGGTAAGCAGGGATGGTCGTAAAGTCCCGCCTACGATTCCCGCCTACGATGCACGACGTGTAGGGATTGTAGTAAGCAGGGATGGTGGTAGAGTCCCGCCTGCGATTCCCGCCTACAGTGCTCTGTTGTTGGTTAATGGGCCATTTTCTAGGAAAATGACGAGATTGGTTTTTGGGCCATTATCTGGAATAATGGCAAGGATATGATTAAAGGAAATGCTTTTAGGCCAAATGGGATTTTGGCGTGCGTGGAAAATGTTGTTTTATGGGACATGTGCGTTGCATTCTTTCATGCATATTGTTTGAGTTATAATATATTTTTATCTAGTGGTATTTTGATTTTACTTACCTGCGGCACCATTTTTGGTATCGTAGATTTTGGTGCAGAGATCGAGGAGGAGAAGGCTGAGCCCGAGGATGCGGCTCCGCCGGAGTTTTGAGTTGGAGTCTATGCTTTGGAGTTGGCTTTGAAACAATATTTGTATTTGTAATATTTTATTATGTATGATTTGAACAGCTTTGTATTAAGTTTTGAAAAATTCTGGTACTTAGTTATATGTCTTTGCTATCCGCTGCGTGTCTCTTCGTGCACTTCTGTTGCTTACACACACTTGGCACTCGTCGTTAGGATGGGGACCTGTGTTGTCACCATCCGGACGTCTCGATTTTCCCGTGTCCGTGCGTGGGGATTCGGGGGTGTCACAGGTGGTATCAGAGCGGTTTGACTCTGGATAAAACTACATGTCCGTAGGTAGTATCAGAATGTTTTTTAAAGTTGTGTTTTAAAATTTATTTGAAGTAAAGTTTCTATTTGACGTGTTTTATTTGTTTTGTATTTGTTTGAGCTGGTTTGCTTGTTTTTATTTATTTAGTTATGTTATTGCATGCTGGTTTCTTTTGTTTCTTGTTATGTGGTGTTGGTTTTGGTTTTGTTTTTGTTTTCTAAAAGGGGGTCAAAGGTTGTGGTGGCAGGAAAAATGGTGAGACCAAGGAAATCTACTCAAGGGCCACGGGACGATACATAGAGAGATGATTCCATAGCCCAAGCTATATGGCAAATGACTAAATTTATGCAACAGAATTTTAGGCCACAACAAGGAGGGCCTTGGCCACAACCAGGAGGTCCTTGGCCACAGCAAGGAGGGCCTTGGCAACAAAGAGGGCCTTGGCAACAAGGAGGGCCATGGCTACTACCTGGAGGGCCTAGTGGAGGGGTGCAAGCTGGGTGCACCTATAAGCGCTTTCTGGCACATAGAACTCCACACTTTACTGGAGAAGAGGATCCACTTCAAGCTGGAAAGTGGGTCAAGGACTTGGAAAGAACTTTTGAGGTGTGTGGTTGCACTGAGGCGCAACAAGTACTCTATGCCAGCTATCTGTTGCAAGGCACCGCTTTTGAATGGTGGGATACCAAGAGAGTAATGCTGGAGTCAGAATTGGAGTCTTTCGTCGCTGTGACCTGGCAGCGCTTCAAGAAAGAGTTTAATGATTGCTTCTTTCCCGTTTCTGTAAGGAGGCAAAAAGGAAGAGAGTTCTCATACTTAGTCCAAGGGAGCATGACCGTGGAACAGTACGCCCGAAGATTTATAGAACTTGGGCGATTTGCTCCCCACCTCATCGCCACAGAGGAAATGCGAGCCGAGCGTTTCCAGGAGGGTCTACATTCTGATGTACGCCGTATGGTGGTCGGCCACCGGATATCCACTTTTCAGGATTTAGTGGATGTGGCCACTCTTGTGGAGCGAGAGATTAATTTGAGTGTGGGCTCTCCTACAAGTCAGAAAAGGCGGAGCTTTACTGGAGAAGGAAGTAGCTCTGGTTCGCCTCAAAAATTTGTTCAGCGGTTTGGGACCCGACCACAAGTAGCCTCAGGTGTACGTATGGGAGGACGGGTGCCAATTTGCGGAATATGTAATAGAGCTCATGGAGGCGAGTGTCATCTTGGTAGTAACCACTGTTTTGTATGCGGTCAGATGGGGCATTTTTCTCGTGAGTGCCCTAGTCGAGTTCAAGGAAGCCGTGGAGGTAGAAGAGGTGGAAGAACAAATCCAAGACAAGCAGGGCAAGCCCGGGTTTATGCTGTCACACCCGGAGATGTTGATGATGAGGCGCCAGCGACCCATGATGCTGGAGTAATTACAGGTATGGATCTAATTTAATTTAATGTTGGATTGGATTTTTGGTGTATTTTGGTTTCTCCTTTGTTTTTGGATTTCATGGGTCAATGTGTTTGGTTTAGGGAGAGTCCGTTTATATGAGTTTTATGCTTGCACTTTGTTTGATTCCGGTGCATCATAGTCGTTTGTATCTTCCACTTTTGCTCGGATGTGTAATTTGGTCACGGAACCTTTGCCGAAGTCCTTGGTAGTGGCTCTACCCAATGGTGAAATGGTAGGGTGTTCCAAGGTTGCTTTGGGTTGCCCACTAAATTTTGATGGAAGGTTCTTGGATGTTGATTTGGTGGTGTTTAAGCTGTTGGGTTTTGATATCATCCTTGGGATGGATTGGCTATACCGATATTCTGCGAGTATTAATTGCAGAAGTAGGGTAATTAGCTTTTAGCTTCCCGATGGTGATTGTCTGGAATTTGCGGGGAGTAAGCTAAAAGAAAAGCCGGTAATTATATCGGCAATTCAAGCAAGAAGGGAGATTGCATGGGGAGTGGATGCCTTCTTAGTTCAGATGGTGTCTACGCCTTTTGAGAAAAAGTCTTTGGTAGACATTCCCGTTGTGGAGGAATTTCCGGATGTGTTTGTGGAAGACTTGCCTGGGCTACCCCTTGTTCGTGAAATGGAATTTGTTATAGACTTGAACCTGGAGCAGCTCCTGTACATAAAGCTCCTTACCGCATGGCACCAGCTGAATTGAAAGAGTTGAAGACTCAGTTGCAAGAGCTGGTAGATAAGGGGTTCATTCAACCAAGTACTTCGCCGTGGGGTGCGTCGGTGCTGTTCGTTAAAAAGAAAGATGGAACCCTCCGTATGTGTATCGATTATCGAGAATTAAATAAGGTGACCATCAAAAATAAATATCCTCTCCCACGGATCGACGATTTATTTGATCAGCTTCAAGGAGCAGCTGTGTTCTCGAAGATTGATCTGAGGTCAGGATACTACCAGTTGAGGATAAGAGACAAGGATGTGCCCAAAACTGCTTTCAGGTCGAGATATGGGCATTATGAATTTAAAGTGATGCCGTTTGGGTTAGCCAATGCCCCTGCTGCTTTCATGGACTTAATGAATCGGGTATTTCGACCTTATCTAGATTCCTTTGTGGTAGTATTCATTGATGACATTCTGATTTATTCCCGAAATGTTGAAGAGCATGTTTACCATCTTCGTCTAGTTCTTGGGAAATTAAGAGAACACCAGTTGTATGCTAAGCTCAGCAAGTGTGAATTCTGGTTGGAGGAAGTCAGATTTCTTGGGCATGTGATTTCCCGAGACGGAGTGGCTGTTGATCCTAGTAAGGTGGAAGCCATTTTGTCATGGCAACGTCCGACAACAGTGCGCGATATTACCGAAGATTTGTGGAGGGATTTGCTCGCCTATCCGGACCTCTCACAGCTTTGACTAGAAAGAATGCAGAATTTGTTTGGTCAGATAAGTGTGAGAGAAGCTTCCAAGAATTGAAAAACAGGTTAACGACTGCACCAGTGTTAGCGCTCCCAGAACCGCATAAGCCATTCTTAGTCTTTAGCGATGTGTCTAAATTTGGATTGAGTTGTGTCCTTATGCAGGAAGGACGGGTTGTTGCTTATGTGTCCCGTCAGCTAAAGGATCATGAGAAGAATTATCCGACGCACGATTTGGAGTTGGCTGCGATTGTTTTTGCTCTCAAGATCTGGCGGCACTTCTTGTATGGGGAAGCTTGCGAAGTATACACCGATCACAAGAGCTTGAAGCACTTGTTTTCCCAAAAGAATTTGAACATGAGGCAAAGGCGATGGCTAGAGCTAATCAGTGACTACCAGTGCGAGATCAAGTACCATCCGGGGAAGGCTAATATAGTTGCTGATGCTTTGAGCCGAAAATTGCATTTGGAAGATGAGGCCGAGTAGTCAGGATTGGATTCTTTGCTTTGTGGGATGAGAAGACTCCTTATTGAAAGTTCACAGCAAGAGGAGATTTTATCTTCAGTTCTTGATATTCGGGTAACTGATTTTGAGGAATTGAAGACTCTTCAAAGAAAAGATCCGAAGCTGTTGGATATCAGAAAAAGAGTCAGAAAGTCTCGAGGGCCGATGCACTATAGTATGGATAAAGATGGAATACTTCGGTTCCGAGATCGCAGAGTGGTCCCCAAAGATTCAGAATTCAAGGAGCCGATCATGGCAGAAGCTCATGCAGCCCCTTATTCAGTACATCCCGGTAGTACGAAGATGTACCGGGACTTGAAGAAAAATTATTGGTGGGATGGAATGAAAAGGGATATTGCCTTGTATGTTGAGAAATGCCACACGTGCCGTCAAGTCAAGGTCGAGCATCAAAGACCCGTTGGTATGCTCCAACCCCTCCCTATTCCTGAGTGGAAGTGGGACGACATCACAATGGATTTTGTAGTGGGCTTGCCGAGGACTCCTAGTGGGAAAAATTCTGTTTGGGTGATTGTGGATCGGTTAACGAACAGTGCTCACTTCTTGCCTGTTAATAATACTGATTCCTTGGGTAAGTTGACTCGCTTGTATGTGAAAGAGATAGTACGGTTGCACGGCATACCGAAGAGTATAGTGTCGGATCGAGACCCAAGGTTCACGTCTCAGTTTTGGAAAAGTTTGCAGGCAGCATTGGGTACTAAGCTGAAGCAGCGACGCGCCGCGCGACGTGCGCTGTAATAATGTGTGTCGTAGAAGGAAGGGAGTACGCATGTAGTGTACTCCGTGTTGTATGGCGATGCATCGTGTGATGTGCATCGTGTTGATGAGTGTTGTAGCGAAGGAAGTACGCGTAGTGCGTACTCCGTATCACGTAGCGATGCACCGTGAGACGTGTATCGCAGTGATGGGTTTTGTAGTGTGGATGGAAGAGAGTTCACGTGAGTGTACTCTGTATTAAGTCGTGAAACACCGGATGGCGTGTCACGAAGGGTTGGATGGCGTAACNCAAACCCTTGAAGATATGTTGCGAGCATGTGTCATGGAATTTCAAGGGAGTTGGGAAAATCACTTGCCGCTCATAGAGTTTGCGTATAATAATAGCTTCCATGCGACCATTCAGATGGCTCCTTATGAAGCTCTTTATGGGAGGAAGTGCAGATCGCCTTTGTGTTGGGATGAAGTCGGGGAGAGTAGGATAATTGGACCCGAAATAATTCAAGAGATGCAAAGCCAAGTTCGGATCATCAGGGATAAAATGGCGTCAGCTCAGAGTCGTCAGAAAAGCTACGCTGATACCAGGAGGAGAGAGTTATCTTTTGAAGAAGGTGATTGGGTTTATCTCAAAGTCTCTCCCATGAGAGGAGTTAAGCGTTTTGGTAAAAAGAGGAAACTGGATCTGAGGTATGTCGGCCCTTTCCAGATTTTGGAGAAGATAGGGTCCGTTGCTTAGAGCACTAGCAATGGTCTATGCATCTTTATATTCATCTTTATATTTGCATAAAATTCCTCTAAATTGGTCTACATTGGATTATGCATCTTCAAAATTTTGAATAACTATAAATAGTGTTTATTCAAGTTTGAAGAAGCACAATTCACTCTTCAAACATTATTTTACTATTTTTTCTCTCTCCTACCCATTAAAATCAATTTTGTGAAATTTATATTAAGATGATTTTGATATATTAAATTTATATTAAATTGATGATACAAAGTGTTTTTTTAGTATATATTAATATTTATTGATAAAAGTGGTTATTTTGATATATTAAATTGATAATATTTAGGTATATGGAATTTGTATTTTTGAGCACATTGTGTTAATTGTAAAATATATAAAAATAATAATTTTAAGAAAAAAATAAAAAAATAATAATATTTTATTATTATTTGATTAAAAAATGCATAATCCAATGTGGGAGTTTCTCTTTATATGCAAAATCAATCTTCAAAAATTGTGATTTTGAAGATGCATATAAAGAAACCAATGCTAGTGCTCTTATAGAGTTGCTTTGCCAGATTATTTTAGGGATATTCATGATGTCTTTCACGTGTCATCCTTGAAGAAGAGTTTTGGTCAACAAGAGCCACGCTTTGTCGACGCAGAGAGTATTCAGTTGCAACCGGACCTTACTTATGAGGTTGTTCCGTCGCAGATCATGGATTGGAAGGAGCAACAGTTGAGGTCCAAGATGATACATTTGGTTAAGGTGGCATGGGGAGATCTGTTAGCTCAAGATTTCTCTTGGGAGCGAGTAGCGGACATGAGGAAGCAGTACCCCTACTTGTTTGAGTAAGGACGATACGTTTCTTAATCTTGGTTGCAGGTGGTTTTATGTGGAATTATGTGGCTCGTTTCAAGTTGGTGTTTGATCTTGCAAATTTCGAGGACGAAATTTGTTTTTAAGGGGGGAGGATGTGATGACCCGCTTTTACGTGTATTTTCACTGAATGAGTGTTTTTAATTTAAATAATATATTGGTTTATTTATTTTAAATTAATATATTTTAATTGGTTTTTATTTTATTTGATGTGGTGTTTAATTTATTTTAGTCGTTTTATGTTTTTAATAACGTTTTCGGCGGAACAGTTTTTGGATCCCAGAAGTGAGGATTGGACTTCATTTCTTTTCTTTCTCTTTTCTTTTTCCCTTTTTTCCTTTTTCTTTTTCGTCTTTTCCTTCCTTTTTCTTTCCTTCTTCTTTCTTTCTTTTTCTTCTTCTTTTTCTTTTCTCCCGTGCGCGCGCTGCTTCCTTTTCTCCCCTTCCCGTCACCGCCTGTTGACCAGCCCAGACCGCCGCCGTCCGGCGGCTGTATTGTACACCACCCCCACCATTCTCTTCCCCTCCCACCAGAGTTCATCCCCACCAATTTTCAGAGCCATCGGACCAGTCGTTAGCCGCCACGAGCCCCTGGAAGTCACGGCACCTGCCCTGTTTTCTCCCCTGTCGCCCGTTTCTTTCTCCGCCCAGAACCGCCGCTCACCGGTGGCGTAGCCTACACCACCCACCCAGTTTTCTTCCCCTCTCACCGGTGAACATCCCCACCAAGTTTGTTAGCCACCACGAGCTCCTCCAAGCCACACGATTTTTCACCGTTTCCGGCGCCGTCGCACCACTTCCGAACACCATCTCTTCACAGCTTCTTCCCCTACCTCTTGCCGTCCTAACCCACCTAATTTCGGCCCCGATCCGTTGCCGGAGCAGCTCCCACGAGCTTAACTTCGTTCAGCCCCTTTTTGGCCTTCGACCGCCGTTTCCATCGCCACCCACGGCCAAAGCTCACTTCCTTTAGCTTCATAAATATCTCAAGATCATTCCCTATCAATTTCGTGCTTTGGTTTGTCTCCGTTCGAAAGTGGGTAATTTATTACCCACGGCCACAGTGTAAAATACACTGTTACTTTGCTTTTCCTCCGCCGTTTGCAACGCCGCGAGCTTTCGAAAAATACCGTATAGCGCTGTAAGTATTTTCCAAACTCTACTTTTAGATTTAAATATATTTTGCTCTTATAATTAATTATTGGACTGGTTGGTTGATTCCAGACTGAGTCCGAGGAGTTCGGGGGTCGGATGGATTGAGGACGGAGTTGTTTGGTTGATGTTGATATTTGTTTGAGATATTTGTGCCTTGATGTTGCATTGTATAGTGCTCACATTTTCATGTTTAAAAAGGGAAAACCGGGTTTTCGTGTAATTGCATGCATGTACATGTGTTTGTGAATGAAAACTGGGCTTGTAAGCAAGAACGGATTTATAGTATATGTGAACGATTGGTTTGACTGGTTTGAGTCAAAGGCATGATGCGTAGGGATGGTGGTAAGCAGGGATGGTGGTAGAGTCCCGCCTACGATTCTCACCTACGGTGCACGACGCGTAGAGATGGTGGTAAGCAGGGATGGTGGTAGAGTCCCGCCTGCGATTCCCACCTACAGTGCTCTGATGTTGGTTAATGGGCAATTTTCTAGGAAAATGGCGAGACTGGTTTTTGGGCCATTATCTGGAATAATGGCAAGGATATGATTAAAGGAAATGCTTTTTGGCCAAATGAGATTTTGGCATGCGTGGAAAATGTTGTTTTATGGGACATGTGCGTTGCATTCTTTCATGCATATTGTTTGAGTTATAATATGTTTTTATCTAGTGGTATTTTGATTTTACTTACCTACGGCACCATTTTTGGTACCGTAGATTTTGGTGCAAAGATTGAGGAGGAGGAGGCTGAGCCCGAGGATGCGGCTCCGCCGAAGTTTTGAGTTGGAGTCTATGCTTTGGAGTTGGCTTTGAAACAATATTTGTATTTGTAATATTTTATTATGTATGATTTGAACAGTTTTATATGTTATGAAAAATTCTGGTACTTAATTATATGTCTTTGCTATCCGTTGCGTGTCTCTTCGTGCACTTCTGTTGCTTACACACACTTGGCACTCGTCTTTAGGATGGGGACCTGTGTTGTCACCGTCCGGACGTCTCGATTTCCCCGTATCCGTGCGTGGGGATTTGGAGGTGTCACAATATTAACTTCCAACCATACGGGATCCAAAATGTTCTCCACGCGAGGACACACTAAAAAAATGATCTTTACATAAACGCATGCTAATTTTAACAGATTAAACCAAAAACATCTAGTGACAGCCAAGGCAGTAGCTAAGGGTGCTTGTTTTTCCTATGCTACCAATAAAACCATCAACAAACAATTGACATCCGTTCAAACCTCCTTCCTACTATGCACAATCTTCCTTTATATTAGTGAACCACATATATTTACATTTAACTGACCATACCATCCAAATGTTAATTCAGAGTTCTTTGAGATTGCAAGATTCTCAACTCAGAACCAGTTCTCGACTCAACCCAAAGCCCTTCTCAAGTCAGGTTTCTATTCTGCTGTAAGCCTCTTCCTCATTTCTTGTTGGGATCCTTTGCGATGGGCATGCCCAATAAATTTATTTATAAATATGACAATAACTTGAAACGTAAAATATTTTCCATAGAAGAAAAAGATAGTTGCAGAAGCCACACTATCAACTATCAGCACATTGAGAAATCCATACCATAAATCCCCATTCTAAACCCCAACCCAGATCAAATACCCAACTCCTAAAATGGGTTACCTTACAGACGCCGTAAAACAGTGGGCAAATGGCAGAAGACGACAATGCATCACCAAGACAACAGGTACTTTCTTCGAGAGCCGAGTGGGGGAACCAGGCAGTGGGGGTGAAGTTGGAGGGATGGAGAAATTCGAATGAAAATGAAATAGGATTTCGTTCGCGAGAAAGTCTACGCTAAAGCCGATCTACTCTCTAACTCCACATACTAGCTGATGTGGCAAATCGGGTTTAAGTGAAAACGGTTTAGTCTTGTCAAATCCATTTTCCTCTCTGCCTTTCCCCCTTTGTCTTCTCTCTCCTTCTGTGTTTCCTCCCTGTTTTACGAATAGAACAACTCTCTCTCTATCTTTCTCTCTCTCACTCTCTATCTTTTTTTTCTCTCTCTTGTTCTTTCATCTGCAGATTCTCAATGATATAATTTTTTTTNTACAGTGGTCACCACCCAAGTACCCTTCACCAAGTGAGCATTGATCTTTGGCTTACAATCTGTTTTAATAGTTGGTCGGGACCTTGAGATATTACTATCCCGAGGTTGGTACTTGCCACCTCACGCACACCCAATCGTCAAATACTTTACCTTTCCATTTGCCTCTCTCTTCCTCCTTTGTGTTATCACACCAAAACATTCTTGCTTAGCATATTGCTTATAATAGGCCATTAGCTCATGATCAGTGGCAAACTCCATACCAGGTTTGGGCTCCATCTCAACTTGGTCTTTATCAGAGTTTTCTTCATTTATCTCCTCGGCTTCTATCTCTACGTCTAATGAAGTTTCTGAAAAAGAAAATGTTCACAGAAAATGTTCACTTAGGATATGTGCTAATTTATATTACCCTCCAACAATACGGGATTTCTATGAAAATACAAAAATACATCAAAAAGTAATGGACCTCCAACATTATTTGCATTCTCTGCATTACTTGCGGTCTTTCCAGTGCTTCTAAATTCCTCTCTGGTACTTGATGGAGGGCATGACATTGATAGGGGCTTTAATCAAGTATGATATTAGAACAGGTAACACAACACGTAAGTCAAAAGAAAAAATGTTAGACAGGAATCTACCTCGCTCGTTTGTTGGAGATGGCCCGACACCTCCGTATTAGTCGACAGAGGATAAAACGTTGTTGGGATAGGTGGCATTGGTGGGGGCTGTAATCAAGCATGATTTAGAATGGGTAAAAACATAAATTAAAAAATAAAAGGTTAGAAAAATTTGCACCTGGCTAGTTTGTTGAACATGCCCAGACTCATCTGCATTACTCGACAGAGGACAGATGAACGTTGTTGGAATATGTGGCATTGATGCGGGTTGTAATCACAAACTCATATTAGAACAGGTAACAACATTTGAAAAAAAATAAAAGGTTAATCAAATTTGCACCTGGCTCGTTTGTTGAACATGCCCCAACTCCTTTGCATTACTCGACGGAGGGTAGATGAACGTTGTTGGAATAGGTGGCATTGGTGGGGCTATAATCACAAACTCATATTAAAACGGGTAACAACAGTTGAAAAAAAATAAAAAGTTAATCAAATTATTACCTGGCTCGTTCGTTGAACATGTCCCAACTCCTCCGCAGCATTACTCAACGGCGAAGAGATGAAATTAGTTAAAATATGTGGCATTGGTAGGGGCTGCAATCAGGAACAATGTTAGAATATGTAACAATGCATGTAAGGAAAAAAATAGAAGTTTAGGAAAATGGAATACTTGGATAGCTTGTTGAAGACGGCCCGACTCCCCTGCATTAGTCAACGGATCATAGATTAACGCTATTGGGAAATGTGGCATTGGTGGGGGCTGCAATCAGGAACAATGTTAGAATATGTAACAATGCACGTAAGGAAGAAAGATACAAGGTTAGAAAAATTCCTACTTGGCTCGCTTGTTGAAGATGGCCCGATTCTTCTGCATTACTCGACAGAGGAGAGATGAACGTTGTTGGAAGCGGTGGCATTGGTGGTGGCTGTAATCAGACACAATGTTAAAACGGGTAATAAACAACTTAAGGAAAAATTATTTGAAAGTTTAGAAAGCTATGTACCTGGATCGTTTGTTCAACACGGCCCGACTCCTCCGCATTACTCGATGAAGGATAGATGAACGTTGTTGAAAATGCGACATTGGTGGGGACTGTAACCAAGCACAATGTTAGAATACGTAACAATTAACTTAAGGGAAAAAATTGAAAGTTTAGAAACCAATGTACTTGGCTACCCCATGCGTATGTATATGAATTCATATATACACTTGGATGCATCATAAATGGCGGGCAATAGGCATTTCTTCAACCATAATATCCCTACAATACACAAAAAAATAAAAATAAATAAAAAAAATACAGTAACTAGTTGGAATCGAGACACATTCCTTTGTTGAATGACCAATGTATCATAACTGAGTCGGTAGAATTGGTGTAGAAGACCTGGCTGGCCTTTTATCTTCTTCTTTGTCCATCACGCTATTGAAAATGAGACGTACAATCCCTTGGGTGAATTAATTAGGAAACAATCGTCTCTTGTCTCTCAAGTTTTAAACATCAAGTTCTGCAAATATTTTACCAACAATGATCTAGACATCACCTTTTGAAAAAAAAGATTCATTTCTATATTTGAAGTCTAGCTTTAACTATAAAAATTTCAAAATTCTTCTTCATAAGGATACCTAATGAAAAGGACATGCCGGTTTTAGGGATTTAATGTATGGCTTCTTATGTGTTGTCAGGGAAAATTATGAAATACCATCCATCATCAAAGAAAAGAAGAAAGAAACAGTCATGGTGGAGCACATGGAGAACCCCCCCTATGCATAAAAAACTCTCTCACAAATAATACTATCATATCATTTTCAAAAAATATACCATAAAAATTATTAGCAAGAGCTCTCCTATCAAGTGATCGAACAAATCATATCATATCATAAAAACTAATATTTACTAGTAAGAGAAAAATGCTATGCAAGTGATCCAACAAATCATCAGCATGTGCTCCCCTTTTAATACAATTAAATCTTTGGAATAAAGTGAACAAGAAAAAAAAAAAAGACTAATAGATCTAAAAAGGAGAGCAAAGTCTTATCTGTTGAAGCATTGAACTACATTAACTTCCAACAATACGGGATCCAAAATGTTCTCCACGCGAGGGCACACTAAGAAAATGATCTTTACATAAACACATGCTAATTTTAATAGATTAAACCAAAAACATCTAGTGACAGTCAAGGCAGTAGCTGAGGGTGCTTGTTTTTCCTATGCTACCAACAAAACCATCAACAAAGAATTGACATCCGTTCAAACCTCCTTCCTACTATGCACAATCTTCCTTTTTATTAGTGAACCACATATTTTTACATTTAACTGACCATACCATCCAAATGTTAATTCGGAGTTCCTTGAGATTGCAAGATTCTCAACTCAAAACCAGTTCTCGGCTCAACCCAGAGCCCTTCACAAGTCAGATTTCTATTCTGTTGTAAGCCTTTTCCTCATTTCTTGCTAGGATCCTTTGCGATGGGCATGCCCAATAAATTTATTTATAAATATGACAAGAACTTGAAAAGTAAAATATTTTCCATGGAAGAAAAAGATAGTTGCAGAAGCCACACTATCAACTATCAGCACATTGAGAAATCCATACCATAAATCCCCATTCTAAACTCCAACCCAAATCAAATACCCAACTCTCAAAATGGGTTACCTTGCAGATGCCGTAAAACATTGGGCAGACAGTAGAAGATGGCAATGCATCACCAAGACAACATGTACTTTCTCTGGGAGCCGAGTGGGGGAACCAGGCGGTGGGGGTGAAGTTGGAGGGAGGGAGAAATTCGAATGAAAATGAAATGGGATTTCGTTTGGGAGAAAGTCTACTCCAAAGCCGGTTTACTCTCCAACTCCACACACTAGCAGATGTGGCAAATCGGGTGTAAGTGAAAACGGTCTAGTCTTGTCAAATCCATTTTCCCTCTCTGCCCTTCCCCCTTTGTCTTCTCTCTCCTTCTGTGTTTCCTCCCTGTTTTTTGAATAGAACAGCTCTCTCTCGCTCACTTTCTATCTTTTTTTTTCTCTCTCTCTAGTTCTTTCATTTGCATATTCTCAATGATATATATATATATATATATATATATATATTTTTTTTTTTTATAATTTGTTTTGCTCTCTTTAGAACAAGAAAATTGGAGATAAACGGCCACCAAATGGGTTCTTCTCAAAACAAAAATGGAGTTCATTTCCCATTAAAAAAAATCTCTAGATACAATATTAAGATGTGATTCTTTCCCTTGATTTGGAGATGAACTTTCACAGTTTTGAAGATGAAGTCCCAACAATCTTTGGTTGGTTTTCGAGAAGTAATTATCCCCTTCACATATCTACTCTCTCCCACATAAATAATAATATTTAAAAAATTATATTATAATAATATTTTATTTTATTTTCAATAAAATATTTGATCTCATCCTACCTAAACTGTAAATTGCTTCGAAGTTGCTGTTTAGTTACTT
The DNA here is from genome assembly GCA_011037825.1 of Carya cathayensis. Classification (NCBI taxonomy): domain Eukaryota; kingdom Viridiplantae; phylum Streptophyta; class Magnoliopsida; order Fagales; family Juglandaceae; genus Carya; species Carya cathayensis. The sequence continues at coordinate 397,753 of QGSO01000349.1, read as the reverse complement.
TAATTTTTTTTACTAAATAATTAATAAAGTGATTATTAATGAAATTATAATTTTTTTAATAGATAATAATATTAAAAAAAGGTATAAAAAAACAATAAAAAAATGTTAAGAATGCATATGTTTGGCGGCTACTTACATTGTCCGAAAATTAAAAAGAAAAAAATGATGCGTAAAACTAATGCAAAAATTGTATTCTTTGACTTTCTTTTTAGTCAAATGAGGCTATGGCACCAAGCTAGCCTCTCGAAGATAGGCTCCTACTTACTTGCTATCCAGTGCAAATCAGAGGCTGCCATCTGGCAGCAACCCAATAGGAGCTAGCTGTCTTCCATTCCCCTTATCCTATGAGTAAGACCTTATCTCTTCCAACACATGGGGAGGCTAATGGTTTGATGACGCATGCCCCCAAGTGACTACAGCATTGAATATTTTATACCTGAGATTATACTTCATGAAGAAGAAAATTTTTAAAGGTTGAAAACTGAGAAAAAAAGCTGCACAAACTGAAAAGTCTTCCGCTCGCTTTGTTTTATAAAATTAACTTTATTCTTTTAACTCTAAAGGGCGGGTCGAAGCCACCGAGGAGGTCACCTAAGGTGACTCACGCTAAGTAGCCCCTTCCTCATGCCCTTCAAAGTGACCGCTGGTCACAAAAAAAATTTTTTTAATTTTTTTTTATTTAATGATTAAGAAAATAATTTTAAGTGTATTAATAATTTTTTTATATTTTTTAAAAATATTTAAATATATTAAAAAAATTTAAAAAATAAAAAAAAATACAAGTGCGGTCAAATGGAGCGGTCCACTCTGAGCGGCAGAGTAGCACCGTCACCTGATCCAATCAAGAGATCCACGCAAAAGCCACCTTTCCTTTCCACCAACGTGACCATCTCGCAATATCCCATGGACGGGCAATCCCCGTGGTATATGTTATCTAAAGAGAATTAAATATAAATAGATTATATAAAATAAATTCTTAAATTAATATAATTTTATAAAATTCGTTATATCTATTTTATAATAAAAATAATTTTACAATCTTACGTATTATATTAGGTCACATCAGTTTGTAAATTTATTTTTATATAATTCATTTATAATTAAAGTATTTCCCTTATTTAAATATCATTTGTTTGTGTTTTTCATTTTAGCTTTCTAGGTTTTTCTTAATTTAAATAAAATTTTTATGTGTAGTTATTTTTGTGTATTCTATTTCTATGATTGACCGATCTTTATTTTAAGCTATTTTGATCTTTATTTTTTAAATAAAGTTTTTTTTTTAAAGATTTTTTTTATGGAGGTGGTTGAGCCACTGAAGTGGCATAAAAGGATACGTGTAGGCGTATTATTGGGCCTTACGTGACATTAATCTTATTTATCTTATCTCCCGCTAAAAAATCTAACGAATGTGGGATGGAATGTGATAATTATAGAATTTGTAAACTTAAAAATAATTCCCTAAAATTAGAAATCTATTGAACAAAGTTCAAGGAGTGTTTTGCATTTATACGTCGTTTGTTTTTACAAATAAGTTGAGATAAGATAAAAATTGAATGTTAAATAAAATTTTGTTAGAATATATTTTTTTAATATTATTTTTGTTTTAATATTTGAAAAAATTAAATTATTTATTTTATTTTGTTTAAAAATTTAAAAAAATTATAATGATTAGATGAGAAAAATTGTGAAAGTCATGATCAATGAACTTTTACACTGTCATTGTGAGCGGGGTTTAGGAATCAGCTTTTACAATGTTTGGCAGTTCAAGAATAACTCTTTATCCTATTTTAGCCTGTTGTACGATTTTTAGAGTATCAAGAGTCATAATCTAAAGTTTATGAGTTTTCATATTGATACAAATTTCATTAAGAATTTGCGGAGGTGAGAAAATCTATTTAAAAACCTTATTTTTAATATATCTATTATATTGTTGATGAGTAAACTTTTGATATCAATTATGTTAAAAAAATTATTAGTGTTTTAATTTTTTTTAAATTATAATTGGTCTCACCATAAATGGTGTGCTAACACACCCGGTTCTTTGTAGCAAAACTCTTATGGATAATGACATGTAGCTACAATCGTACTCTTTTATATTTCATTTTACTATAAATCAAACTAATGCGATCATCCTACTTAATTAAGAAATAAAATATAATTTTATAAAATTACTCTTCATTTCATAGAGTTATAAAATAATTATACGTACAATTTTTAATGAAAAATTCTATATACCATACTACTACATCACTTTATCTCACTATGATAAGGTGATATTATCCACCGATTTTTATATTTATTCTTTAAAAAATTAAATGATCATCAATAGTAATAAATGTACTATATCTTATATAGTAAGATAAAAGTAGAATGAGAGTACGATATATCATTACTTTTTTTTTAAACTTGCCTAATTATGAAGGAATGTGACATATCTTGTGCTCATAATAATTAAAGAAATATAAAACTACGGGTATCTAGTAGGTGTGGATTGTGGTATCTAGAAGACTACTAGGAAGAAATTATTAGCTTTCTTGGTTAGATTCGTTTCACTTGTAGACACATCTATCGGAAGTGTAATGTGGTTGATGACATTCTGGCTAAATTTGGAACTAAAGGGAGTAATGTTACTTATTCTTTTGTGTTGGATCTTACACGAACGACACGGAATTTCTTAAGACTTAATAAGGGCGGTTTGCCATATTTAAGAAGCAAGTAAGTGCAGTTTACACGATTTGTTTTTTTATTTAGGTTTCATTTTTATTAAGGTTTTTGTTTGGTTTTTTTATTTTTTAGTGATTTTTGCATGCTTGATTTTTTTTTTTTTTTTGTAACCCCCTAGTACAAGTTGTAACCACAATTTTATTTCATCATAAGTGAGGGTTTATCAATAAAATTTAAGGTACCGTCCTTTTCCTAAAAAGAAAGAACTAAATCAAACTAAATAAATAGACCGAAAAGAATAAAAATAGAAAGACAAAAAACCTAAGAAACCAAGAAAATCAAAGCAAAACAAAAACAATAGGTGAACGATAAAAGGATAAAACAATTAAAAACAAAGCAGAAAATATAAACAATGAAAAAATAATAGAAAATAAAATGTAGAAATAAATAATGAAGTTTAAGGGGTTGTTTAGAGTTCAGACAAACTCTAGGATCTTGGTCCGTTGTCAAGTATCGAATATTTCATGCTTTTTAGATTAGTAGTTGCGAAGAATCTAACGTGTATTTGTCATTTGTCATTTTTGCCCGAGGCAAAAGAAAAAGATAGAACCTAAACTTAAGGGTTGGTTTATTTTTGCAAATCATTTCATTTTATTTAATTATTATAAAAATTTTAAATTTTTAAATAAAATATAAAAAAATAAAAATTTTAAAATAAAAATTATATTATAATAATATTTTATTTAATTTTAATTTTAATTTCATTTTATTTTATATGTATAATCAAACAAGAACTAAATATTGGGTATTGGAAGATATTTTAAAGCCCTTCCGATTCATTGCAGCAGACACCCCTAGAAAATCATCATGCTTGCCGTCCTCGCCTTTGGACTAACTTCACCAAGAATGGTAGCCTTGAGTGGATGATAACAATCATTTCGCTTTCAATGCTGCCGAATACTCTGGTTATGGGCATCCTTATGCTCATTGACATGTACGGAGAGTACTTGGGGAGGGGGGAAATCACAAATAAGAGGAAGAAGGGAGCACGGGGAGCCGAGGGGGACTATGCTGCAAAGTACAGGGAGTAGCCATTTCGGAAGAAATCATAGAGAAGAGAAAAAGAAGGGAGGGAGAAATAAAAAAGAAGAGGAAGAAGGGACAACGCACGAGAGGGACAATGCAGAACCGATTCACTTGTTAGTGAACTTGATTGTCATGTAGAATGTGGGGTGTGGGGTTTTGCCAACCTGCTGATGAGGAGATTTTCTTACACTAATAAGGGGTTCTTTTGTGTATAGAGAAAGTGTGCGAAAGTTTCGAGACACACCTATTGCATGTTTAATACGTGTTTTTCATATGAGTGGCTCTATAGCCACCGAGTCGAGATCCAAATTTGGGTCCCAACAAGTATATTTCATCTCTTAAAATTTTATTTTTTTAACTTTTTTTCACATGCATTTTTTAACATTTATAAATATTTTTTTTTTAAAAATTCACAACATCATTAAAATACATGTCCTTAATCACTAAATAAAAAAACCAAAATTGCATAGGATCCAACTTCAGTAGGTTTAGCATTTCTGTTTTCATATCATCAAGAGTAATTTTTTTAAAATAAAAAATTGAGGAAATTTAATTAAAAATTACATTTAATTTGATTTTAATGTAAAATGAAATGCTGATTTTATACAAAAAGACGTGTCATTGTTATGATACAAATAAATTTTATATTTATAAAAGTAAATTTAAAAATAGACTTTTGTTGTTATGATACGTTAAATTATAATATTATTTTTTATTATAAAATAAATTTAATGCACTATATAAAAATAGAAATGCTATTCTCACTAACAGTTAGGTCTTAATTGGGTCTCGCTAATTATTATTATTATTATTATTATTACTTAGAGATTAAATAAGTGTTTTTTAATGATGTTGTAAAGTTTTTTTAAAAAATGTTTAAAAGTATAAAAAAATAAATGAAAAAAATTTTAAAAAAAACTTTTTTGCTCTTATTGGGACCTGTCTCGTGCTACACCTGCTCATATAAAAATGAGAAATAATTTATACAAGTCCTAAATAGATAAGTCAAATATAAACTCTTGTAAAAAAAGTAAATCCTACATAAAAAGGTATAAAAAAAATGATTTTTTTTATTACTAGAAATGCACTTATTTATAAGATTTATCTATATGAGATTTGTAATTAATATTAAAAATATTAGATAAATTTATTTTTATAAAATTGCAGCGATACATTCTTTAATTTTATAAGTAACGGCGTGCATCGACCACCGCTGGTAATCGGAACGCACCAAAATGACGGTGCGGTGTGACGTGGGTTTACGAAAAGAGCACAACGGAACCGTTAGTGCAATGTGATGCGGATAGACTGATATATTAGGAGCGATTTGGGGGCAGGGATAATTTTGGGATTAGATGAAATAAAAAAGGTAAATAAGGTAAGAGATTCTAATATTCTTGTAAAATTTCTTATAATTTAGTTAAAAATAATATTTTTAAATTGTTTTTTTAAATTTTACTCATATTTGAAAAACTTTTTACATCCCATTCCATATACTTTTTTTTATTTTATTAAAATAATATTTCTCTATTATTTTTTTATTACTTTTTTCTCATTTTTATTTACAAACTTAACTACTCAATATTTTTTTGTTATGTTTTGAACTATTACTCTAGTAAATATTTTGAACAAAAATCTAAAATATATTTTTTGTGGGTATGATAATAATTTTTAAAACTATTTTTTTATATTTTTGTAATTATATAAATTATTTTTAAAATTTTTATTTAAAATTATAACAAATTTGAGCACCATAGAAAATATATATAATTGAAAGAATAATTTGTTTAATATATTAAAATAAAATACTAATAAAATATAATTTTTAGAGAATTACTGTTTATTCTCTAAAATTTTTTTCTAAAATAAAAATTCGAATGTAGGAAATACTTTTATCAAAATCTTAGAACCTATTATAAGGAATCAAGGGCACCGGATTTGATGTGAATGCTCTTAAGGTAATTGAGTTTCGGTTGCCATGAAACGCATATTCGAGTCTTGGGCAGGTCTCCGTTTCACTAGTTTTCAATAGCAGTCACCCATCCATCCGTACCTTCTTTGTTCAGGTTTGGTGGGCGATACCCCCCATGATAATACCGACACCCCTCCCAGTTTTCCGAATACAACAATACTTTCTTTCTTTCTTATTCTGCGTTGCTTTCTCTTCCCAAGTAATTCTTCGGTCCTCCAACGTCACCCATTTCTCTGTAGAAAGCATTTGAAGAGGAAGAAACTCGTTCGGTTTTGGCGGTTGAGTTTTGTCTGATCGGTTTGATTTTGAAATTTTTTTAGAGGAAGAGACGAAATGTTTAACGGAATGATGGATCCGGAGATGATAAGGCTGGCTCAGGAGCAGATGAGTCGGATGTCACCCGCCGAGCTTGCTCGGATCCAACAACAGGTCCGCTTCCCTTTCTTTTATTTGTCTTCTTTCTTTATTCATCTCTCTCTTTTTTTTCCTCTCTCCTGGTGTCATAACTTTGTGATTCAGTCTAATTTTGTGGTATCGTGCGGTGAAACATATTTCCTTTCCGGTGGCTGACGAGAATCTATGCGTTTCTTCGATTTGATTGCTCATTTTGAGTTGGGACTGGGAATTGTAGCTTTATTATCTATTTTTTTCCTTTCATTTGTAGTGAGACTTTCGTTCCTTTGTATAGTGGTTGTTGTTCGTTTGGAATTCGAGAATTATTTTATTTTCTAATTTTTTTTCTTTTTTCTGATCAGCTTTTTTCAATCTATCTCTATTTTTCAATTTTATCCTTGTTATTGCAGTTTCTATGTATTATTCTTTCGAATATATTCTGTAGGTGTGGCGCTTCATTTTTACATGCGCATGGAGTTCGTTTTGAACTTTTGCCTGTATTGTTCCCCGAGAAAAAAGAATCAAGTGCTGATTAAGCTCTCAATAACTTGATGGCATTTAACAAGCTCTTGCTCATTTTGTTTATCTGTGTAGTTTTTATAAAAGGTGAGAGTCTCCTATTTTTTGATAGCCATCTCTGATCATTTGCATTGCAGATGATGGCCAATCCAGACTTGATGAGGATGGCCTCTGAAAGCATGAAGGACATGAGACCTGAAGATTTTAAAATAGCTGCAGAACAGTTGAAGCATACCCGTCCGGAGGAGATGGCTGAGATTGGTCAGAAGATGGCTAATGCATCACCTGAAGAGATGGCAGCCATGCGTGCCCGTGCTGATGCACAGATCACCTATGAATTGAATGCAGCTGAGATGCTAAAGCAAAAGGCAAGTAGCAAGCATCTCAAGTTAGAACATTCATATTTTCTATAAGACACATGAATAGTTGAACTTGTCTTTACACTGGTCAAGAAACTATGCTTGAAACTGATTTCAAGTAGGATAAAGGATAGAATGCTGAGGCGAATGATAGACATCATTGTGGGCTTTAGAGCTGTAATGATAAATGGCTTGTGAGGGCTCTTAACATAGATGCTAACATTGTAAAAAGCAATGCATTTATGGGAAGGAAAAAGCCCTGGAGCTTTTTAGACGTAACACCCCCTCCCTTATGAGTTCAAGAATGCTATTAACCTTTTAATAATTCACATAAGGTATAAGTGGTTTCAGAAAAAAAAAACAAGCAAACTTTATTAGATAAAAGACATTAATTAGTAGTACTCATTAAAAATTGTTCAAGTCTTGTGCTAATTCATAAAAATCACTTACTCATAAAAACATAGAATAGATTTTAGCAAGGTCAAGGCCTGCGTCTCTTCTTCTCCCTAAGCAATGTCATGTCCCAAAGCTTTGTGCCCATGTTGTTCTTCACTTGGACGGTTAACACATGAAAAACAAACAGTTTTTTATGTGACAGCCCTTGTGAAATACCGTAAAAAGGAGATGCACATCAACAGGCACACATCTAGTGAGTGATTCCGGCATTGCCATCCACCCCATCATTTATCATCAGTTATCTGTTATAAGTCATCAGTTATCATGCAATCATTTGGTCACTTTCCTTTTTCGTTTCCTTGTCATTCATTTTTCCTTTTCTTCCTTTCATTTATTTGATTATAATATAAATAATAATAGTAGCAGTAGTAGTAATAATAATAATATCGTAGCACAGCAGAAGCATGCCAATTAATTCTGGAAGCATATGATTAATTCCATTTATAGTCACATGCTTTTATAGTAAGAGGTACATCAATGGCATGATCAAGGAATAGGAATTACATATAATAATAATTAAATGTAATACCGCTTCAATTTCTAATCAAGTGCATAGTATCAATTAAGGACTCAAATCTCATTTAATGGGTCTACTAGACATCCAAATAATCTAGATAAGCTGCTTGTGATAATTTTATTTTATTTTATTTTTTTAATGTCGGGGAATCTCTCCAAGGTAGGGCTCTTCGGACCCACCCCTGCAGAGTAAACCCTGGTTCTGTGCTCCGCATCCTCAGAAGTTTCCCTACACGGAAGTGATAATAAAGCCGAATACATGGAGGAGATTTTTCTTAACATCATAACACTTGCAACACATCCAACCTGTTTGAAAAAATCACCACCCACAGCTTAAACATCCCAACAGAGATACAATAAGCTTCAAAATAATTTTTGTTTTGGATAAGTAATAGACTTTATTAAAAGCAATGAAACTAGGTGGAGCCCATATACACAGGAAGTATACAAGATGAGACACCTAATTACATTCTAGAAAGCTGAAAAGAAAACAAAAGCTCATGAACACTCTCTCCCTTCAATACAATAGCAGAAAACCACTGAAAAAGAGAAGATACAAAGAAGTTCCAAATATCTCCCACTGCTCTTTCCCTGTTGTTGAAGCATCTGTCATTCCTTTCTGTCCATAAACACCACAATAAGCACAATGGTATCATCCTCCGTGCCACACCCAGTTGAGAGTTAATGTGATTTCTGTTCTAGCAGGCTAAAACCTCCACCACCCTCTTAGGCATAACCCAACTCAGCCCATATCTACGAAGGATACCTACCCATAACTCCCTAGCTACCTCACAATGAAGAAAAAGATGATCAATCGATTCAGCATCCTTCTTACACGTAAAGCACCACTCCATAATAATCATACCACGCATTCTCATATTATCTATCGTCAAAATCTTCCCTAGAGCAGCAGTCCAAGTAAAAAAGGCAACTTTAGATGGCACACAAACCTTCCAAATACTCTTCCACAGAAAAGAAACATGCTGATGGGCAGAAAACACCTTATAAATGACTTAAAAGAAAAATTATTGCTCCCTGAATGTTTCCACAGCAAACGATCTCTCCCAAATGCACCTATCTTTACAGAATACAAAAAACTCAAAAAGCCTGCAATCTCATTGAGTTCCCAATCCTGGGCATTTCTAGTAAAAATAATATTCCAATGTACAGCCCCATCAACACGAGACAGCACCTCTGAAACAGCAGCCTGCTGATTACCAACCAATCTGAAAACTACCAGGAAAACAGCATAAAGAGGTTTCTCACAACACCACTCATCAAACCAAAACCGGATTCTATCCCCAACTCCAACCTCAAACTTGATATGTTTTTCAAAAATATTCCACCCCTTTCTAATATATTTCCAGAGGCAAACACCATAAGACCCCCTACCCTCCTTAGAACACCATCTCCCCCACTCACACCCGTACTTCCGATCAATCACCTCTCTCCAAAAAGAATCTCCTTCCTTTTGATACCTCCACAACCACTTCCCCAATAATGCCTTATTGAAAAATTTCAAATCTCTCACCCCCAAACCACCATTCACAATCGGAAAAATCACCCTTTGCCAATTCACTAAATGAAATTTATTGTCCTCCCCCAAACCGCCCCATAAAAAGGCTCTAAACAATTTTTCAATCCGATTAGCCACTCCCACCAGTAATGGAAATAAAGAAAGATAATATGTGGGAAGGTTGGAAAGGGTGCTTTTGATAAGAGTTAACCTCCCCCCTTTTGATAAGTAAAGCCGCTTCCATCCCGACAATTTTTTCTCAACCTTCTCTATAACCCCATCCCAAATCCTCCTAGCTTTAAAAGACGCCCCCAAGGGAAGTCCAAGATATTTCATTGGAAGAGATGCAACCTTACAACCCAACAAATCCTCCAAAAAGTTAACATTCCTCACCTCACCCAGCGGCACCAATTCTAACTTCCCCAAGTTCACCTTAAGGCCCGAGACAGCTTCAAAACACAGCAGGACAGCTCTTAAAGCTTGAATATGACAAGCATCAGCATCACAAAAAATAGAAGTATCATATGTAAAAGTAAGTGAGAATTAGAAATAACACTATTACTATTGTTTCCCACCGAGAAACCACCAGGAAAGCCCCCTCCCACAGCTGCCTCCACCATTCTATTCAAAGCCTACATAACAATAACAAAAAGGAAGGGAGATAACGGATCTCCTTGTCTCAACACCCGTGAAGACTTGAAAAAACCACAAGAGATACCATAAGCTTCAAAATAATTTATCTTCTTTATACCTAATTACATGATTTTTAATAAATTTCTTATTTATCAATAAAATTTATCATCTCATCATTAACATCAAACCCATAATAGCATATGGGAATTACACACTGAAATCTGATGGGAGAGAGAAAGTGTTGCACTGAGAAAGAGTTTACTGAGAGAGATGGTAGACTGATGAACCGAGAGAGATATATGTTGAAAGCTGAAGGTGCTAAAACTGAGCCAATTTATCCCCTTGGCAGTCTTGGCTTGGCACCAAAAGGAAGACCTGTTGTTCAATTGGCAACGACAACCAACCGCAATGAAGGGGGGCTGTGTGGCGATCATGTATGCGACAAGTCTCGTGTGTGGTACAACTGGTGGCTAGGCATAGATGGGTTTCGGCTGGACATCTTGAGTGGCTGAGGTGAGAGGGAACTGTGAGTCAGTGCGTCACAGATGGTGTGGGTGTTTGGTCTTTGGTAATGGTCTTCAACTATGCAACGACAGGCGTGGGCTTGAGCTGAGAGATGGCAGTGAGCTAAGCTTGTTTTTGGTTGTGTTTCTGTTTTTGTTGCGTGAGGTTGACTTTTGGCGGTGAGAGCTTTAGTGCTAGAGAGAAGTTGGTGTTTTGGTAAGAGAAGGAACGAGAGAGGATGTGTGGATGATAGAGAGAAGGGTCTGTGTGTGAGTGATTTTTATAAAGGAGAAGTGGTCTTCATCTTTATATGAAGCTGTTGGAAGAGAAGAGTTCTCATGGAAGAATGATTGTAGAGGTTTAGCTGCACTTGGAGAGAAATGTCTAGTGGAAAAAAACCATAGAGGCCTTACCAAGTAGGGAGTTGGTGGGCCAGGTGGAGTTATCGCTTTAAGATGTGGGCCGTGACCTTTAATCCAAGAGTTGGCCCACTTGTCCATTGCAATCATAGAGGCTTGCAGAAATTCATGGATCTATAGACTCAGTAAATATATTCTCATATGATTGTAAGAAATTAGGGCCTGGGTATAATATTTTCCTCAAAACACTATGTCTTTGGGCTAAGGCTTTTGTATTGAATGGTGATGAAATGGGAGTTTTTCTAGCTTTTTCTTTCTTCTTAGCTGCTGTATGTAGGTATTTCCTCTTGTATACTTCCTTTGTACTTGGTCTATGCCTATTTATGGTAATAAAACTCTTATTAACTATAAAAAAAAAGAAAAGAAATTAGGGCCTGGGTGTTACATTAGATGTCTGCAACTATAATGCATTATTTTAGTGCCAACAGCCAGAATTTATTTTCTAATATATTTACTGTACTACCTGTCACTGTGTAGCTTACTAGTCAAAATGCCTACTTGTGAGTCATACATCTTGAGTTTAATACCACTTTAGGAGTTAGTTAAAAAAAATGCACTAGGATTTCCTTGGAAGTACCCGGTACATGATTTTTTTAGGTTTGGTTGTGTATCTGGGGATTACTTCCCAGGGATGGTCTGAAAGGCCCTACTTCAGTGAGGTTCCGCATCATTAAAATACACACACAATTTATTGGTCAAAGGGAAAGTTTGGGATGAGCTATAGACTCAAACATCTAAGGTTTGATCCTACACTGCAATTCCCTTGGATTACCTGATACCTTATTTTGGTGGGTGATGAGATCGTGTATGTTGGTATACTGCCCAGGGCTGGGCCAAAAAGGCCCTAACTTGGTGAGGTTCCACATCATCAAAAATATAAAGTTCCTACAGTGTTTTTGTTTGATTATGTTGACGACTCTCTTTTACTGATGGATTTTAAAACTTGAAATGCTGCTGAAAAATGGAGTCGTCTTATTTTCATGGAGCATCCAAATGTATCCTCAAAATTATCTTATCTAATAGTATGGATTTTTGCTTGATCTTGATTTATGAGGCTGAAATAGATGTTGTATTCGATACCCCTTTTTTCCAAATAAGATGTATTTTTACGTGGGAACTTGATTCCTGTTTTCCAATGTAAGGTAGGCTTATTAAATCTGTAAAGCATTATTCACATGCTTGTGTTGAACTCCTATTTTTGGCATCTTTGATGATATGATTATTTAACTGAACAGAGAAAAGAAATATGTGAAATAGAAATGAATACTGTAATGATAATCCTAGGTTTGATGCAACACTGTATGGCCCATTTTTTATCCATAAGAGACCCCTATATATCTCCAAAAAAAGGAAATTAACTTGCAAAACGCTATCTTGAAATAATGCTTCCACAAAATAAATGTTCCTGTAATTTTATTGAGAAAAAAAATGAAGAAGATACAGGTTCTAACTACTTGGAATACTTTCTAGGTCCTGAGTAACTCTGCCATTGAATTGGTCGGGGCATCTAGGTACATTAATGCATCAAGACTGACTGAATTTAGCAAAATCTACTTCTGCTTCCGTATACTTTTATGCACTGTATTGTTGTCTACCATGTATTTATGGATTTATTATCAATTTTGTAGGGTAATGAGCTTCACGGACTGGGAAGGTTTGACGATGCCTTGCAGAAATATTTACTTGTAAGGGCACCTCTATGTTCTTCTGAACCTTTTATTTATTTTGCTGGCTGTAGACCTTTCCTTATTGACTGAATATTATTTTGCATCTTCTTTCTAACAAAATTTAGGCAAAGAAAAATCTGCAAGGCATTCCATCCTCCAAAGGCAGAACACTATTATTGGCATGCTCACTCAACTTGATGTCGTGTTACTTGAAAACAAGGCAGTATGGTGAGTGCATAAGAGAAGGCTCGGAGGTATGAAGAATTCAATTTTCTCTTCTTCTAATCATGTAATATTCTATTAGTCGTCCATTTATGATGTCCGTATCCAAACATTCAAAAGTGATGCATCTGTTGAGAAAAAAATGTCAGCAACAGAAACAAATTTATTAGGGAGGCATTATGACATTCTGGAAATATAAACAGGAAGGGAACATGTTATAACATATGTAGGAAGATCAATAGACAGCATAAACTAAAACTTCTTCTTGACTTCTTTTACCACTGCCTATATAATGGTCACTAATATATCTTAATTGGTTAGTTTCTTTCATTCCCACTATCTTTACCTTCTTTAATTTCAGTTATTTATTTTTCCTGCTGCTTCAGGTTTTGGCATATGATACAAAGAATGTCAAAGCTCTATACCGAAGAGGTCAAGCATACAAAGAACTTGGTCAATTAGAAGTGAGTTTCATGCATTTACATGAATTGTTAGCTGTGATTTCCATACTGTTCTTCTAGGGGAAGCTTATTTTTATATCAATGGATTCTGATCTGATTGTTTTATCTGATGTCATTTTTTAATATGTTAGGATGCCATCTCTGATTTGAGCAAGGCACTTGAAGTTTCCCCCGATGAAACCATTTCAGATGTTTTAAGGTGCGGCACCTCTCTCAAACTCTCTCACAATGAAAGAATCTTGCTGTTATTTGTAATTTGATGTGGCATTCACCCATAAGTATTTAAGGCTTTGTTTCGTACTCAAGTCAGTATGAAAATCTACGTTGCTGATTTGGTAGAGTTCATCTTCCCTCTTAAGTATTGAAAATGTCCGTTGCAACATAATGAATCTGAGCTGGCAAATTTGTCATGCTAAATGGCATTGAAATGTTGTCACAGGGATGCCAAGGAAAGATTGTCCAAAGAAGGTGGTGGGTATTTGCCGAGAGGTGTGTTTATTTCTTGGTTGTTGACTCTCGTTTTTTCATTCTCATTATTTTTGGTACTTATTAACCTCGAAAAAATAAGACCTGTAGCATATATATACTTAATTTTCAGTATTTTAATTCGTTCGATTTTTATTGTTTAATAGGAGTAGTAATTGAAGAAATAACTGAAGATGTTGATGCTGCAATTCCTGGGAGTAATAAAAGGTCAAGCACAGAAAATTTGACGGTGCAATCACAACAGCTAAATAACTCTTCTAAGAATCAAAGTGCGGTTAACAATGGGGGTATCAGGACAAATTCTGAGGCTTTGCATGCTTTGAAAGATGACTCGGAAGCTATAAGGTTTGCTTGCATCCATAAAAGAGTTATTAACCACTGTCTACTAACAATTTTATGTTGAAGATATTACTAGTGTATCCTCATAACACTTTTTACATTTCATTCCTTGTGTATTCTCATAACACTTTTTAAATTCAAAATAGGTTAACATTTGTGTGCTTGTGTATTTGCTTTATAGATCGTTCCAGAATTTCATTTCAAATACTGATCCAGACACACTGGCTGCTTTGAATCCTGGAAAATCTGGGGAGATACCTCCCGAAATGATTAAGACTGCTTCAAATATGATTGGCAAGATGTCACCAGAAGAACTTCAGAAAATGCTTGACTTGGCTTCATCATTTCAGGGGGAGACCCCAAATTTTGTTGGAGGTTCATCTGAAAGGGATTTTAACAACTTTAAACCTGGGTCAGTTCCTCCTAACGTGACACCGGATATGCTTAAAACAGCCAGTGATATGATGGGCAAAATGTCACCAGGGGACCTGCAGAAGATGTTTGAAATGGCATCCTCTTTCAGAGGGAAAGACTCAGCTCCAATGGCAACAGCTGTAAATGGTTCATGTAGTGGGCCAAACTCTTCGGGAGGCCAGAAAAATCCTCTAGAAAATAGGAGCAGTGCTGTGGGTGAATCTAGTTCAGCTCGTGGTGTATTTTCAGATTCAATAAATACTTCTCAGTCAAGCTTCCCAACCTCAACTTCTGATTTGCAAGAGCAGATGAGAAACCAAATGAATGATCCAGCAATGCAGCAGGTTTGTTTTTTTTTTTTATAAAGTAACAGGTTTTTTATTGATCGGTAAACAAAATTTTTATAAGGTAACAGATAAGATGTATGGATGTCATAGGTTGATGGAATTCTATAGTTATGTTAGACTTTAACTGAAATTTTTTTAAAACTTTATTTGTAAAAATTTTCCTGCTATTTACAATTAGTATTACATATGTTCTTAAGTTTATAAACCTGTGTCATCAATTTTTGGCTCGCTCTTGTCAGTGTCTGCTTATTGTTTCTCAAGAAATTTTAAGTTCTTAAAGATAAGTTTGTGCCTTTGTTTGTTTAAAATGCACTGTTGAAGGGCATTATTTTGTTTGTGGCTAAGAAGTTCATAAAATGAGATCTCCATGATCTTGTATGGTCTCTATGTAGACCTTAATATTTTGTTTTATATACTTTACAGATGTTTACATCAATGATTAAGAACATGAGCCCCGATATGATGGCAAACATGAGCGAACAACTCGGTTTGAAGCTTTCTCGAGAAGATGCAGCAAAAGCTCAAGCAGCCATGTCATCATTATCACCGGAGGACTTGGATAGAATGGTACCTTCTTTTACTCATGCTTTATCATTTAAAATGGCCAATATTTTTTTAATATCTAATGAATGTTGTTTGTTCATGAAACATCCTAGCGGTTGCCATTAGCTTATTTGTAGATATGCTTGGCTGCTTACTTCTCATTGTTCAGCATAGGCCTTTGCGGGGCACTCGGCCCCCTATTTTTTTTTTTTTGATCAACTTAATAACTCTTCTGGGCCTAACCACAGAGAGTCCTAAGAAGCTCAGCCACACTGATGGCCAGAAGAGAATAAGTCTTTTAGACTGTTTAGACTGGATCTCAAGAAAATCCCAACCCCCCTCCCCCCCAATTATCAAACTGAAAATTGGTATGATTTCTTGAGAGGTTTATGCAGGTTTACTCAAAAACCAATAGTTGGAACTGTGGTCCCTTGAAATAATTAGAAGATATGAAACGGTGCTCTGGAGAAAATTCACCTAGGTCACCTTGTCTAAAATGTGCACAATGTACCATAATTGGTAGCTAATACGAAAGAATCGATTTGTGTTGAATTGTGGTTGCAGATGCATTGGGCAGAGAGGATTCAAAGGGGAGTGGAATGTGCAAAGAAGACAAAGAATTGGCTGTTGGGAAGGCCTGGATTGATTCTGGCTATATGCATGCTCATTTTAGCAATAATCCTTCATCGGCTGGGATACATTGGTGGCTAGAATGAGCTGGTATTTGTGTAGATGATTGACGAGCACGATGAGAAAAGGGAGAGAAGTAATGCAGGGTTTAGTTGAGATGAAGATTGAGAGACGATGAAACCGGGGCGGGAGCAGTGTATTAGTGGATAAACATAATGCAACACAATTTGGTGTCACTCCATGTACTACTTTCTCATTTTAGCAAAAAAGATTTTTTTTTTCAAAACTTAAACCAAAAAAAAAAAAAAAAAAAATCCTTTAAAATGAATTTAGATGTTAAGATGAGTTTAGATATATTTATGAAAAGTTAAAAAAGGTTATCTGTCCTGCGTATAAAGATATGTTAAATTGAAAAAGATTGTAGATTTCACCTATAAAAAAGTTTTAAATTAAATAATTTAAAAATTAAATATTTAAATGATAGACTCAATTTATAATTAAACAAAACTGAAGTCCAAGTTTCAAACAGGGCTAAAGGCATTTTATGTCAGAATTGTTTGTTTGCTTATTGATTTTGGCTAAATAAATGTACAGATTTTTTTTTTCTTTTTTTTTTTNCTTAGCGCACACTTTTTGAAGTGTATAAGGCTTCTCCGTTCTATCTATTTCACATGGCACAATGCCACCAGTTTTATCGTCAAAGCATACCATTTAAGAAGAACAAAAAAGTAATCAATAAAATTTGAGCTTCCAAATGCTTAAATATGCTACCATAAATAAATAATATCCTTTTTTACACAGAGTAGAGAAAATCAGTTCCCTAATTGGGGTCTCCTTTGGATTCCCTACCACCACTGTAATATACTCTAGTATGAAGATCAATGCAAGTTTCTAAAAACCAAAGAATTCCCTTAAACATACATGTATCCTCCAAATCTCACACTATCATATCAACTCATTGCTATTTACAAAGAACGTAACTCATTTTAATGCAGCTCAACATCCAAACGGGTGTTAAGAGTCCACTTTTGAATACGACACAAGTGTTTAAAGGGAGGCTTTTCAACACCCAATGGGAGGTTGACACCTCAGCCTTCCCATTGCATTATAAAACAATGAGATACACAAGATTGCAGCCCAAGATCTAAACGAAATTTCTTTGCTCTTTCTCATCTCTTTCTTTGATCAAGAATCAAGATAATCTCCTGAACCTCATTCATGTTAATATAAGCTGAACTCATTTATCAGTTTCACATAAAATAAAATCAAAACACAAAAAAATTACATTATGTCGTTTGTTTGAGCAAAATAAACATTATATTAAAAGAAAAGAAAATAAAAGGTAAGGTAGTACGAACGATAAGAAGAGTAACTTCAAACAAGTTATACAAAGCAAAAAGAAAAACAAAGTAAGAAATAGCTACAAAAAGTCGCTCCATATTTCCTGACATGGTGCCCAAAAGTTGCCACGTGCGTCTACATTAATGGTGCGTGTTGATCACCCCCGTGTTTGAAGGTCGAGCAAAACATCAAGAACCTCTTGGGGATGGTGTGTGTGGGATGCTGTTGGGGGTTGAATGACACTTATCTAGCTCTAAAGTCCCCCTAAACAATTCAAAAATTAAGGACAATGTTAGGAGACACATAAAGGGAAATGATATTCCCACCGAGAGTATCTCTAGAGAAAAGCTACCGATTGTGGTTTTTTTATTTTTTACTTAATAGTTAAGAAAGTTTTTTTTAATGAGTACGTGATTTTTTTAAAATTATCTAAGGGATTTAAAAAAATGTTTGAAAAAAAAATTTACACTTATGAGTGGCTTTTCTTGAGACCCACTTTCAGTAGGTGTAGCAGTGTTAGCACACCAAATATGCACACCAGTGTAAATAAATTTTGTTTCTTTTAAATATTTTTTAAACATCCTTAACCATTGCAAAATTAAAAAAAATTATAAATTCATTAATAGCCACTTCTTTAACAATTAAGACAAAAATTTTAAAAATTCAAATATATGAGTGAGCATATTTGAGAGTCATACTATCATTTTCGAAAAGAAAACCCAAACAAAGCATAAAAATGAATACACAAGTTAGAAATGATAGAAAAGAGAAGGCAATGAGTGTGAAAATGGGTTATAGACTGCGACTGATACTAGCACGCGGGACTCATGCTGTGACGAACTGCTCTAATTTTCTTGGATTGTGATTTAGATTGTGAGTTGAGATGAAAGTTGAATAAAATATTATTAGAATAATATTTTTTAGTATTATTATTGTTTTGAAATTTGAAAAAATTGAATTGTTTATTATATTTTATATAAAAATTTAGAAAAATTGTAATGATGAGATGAAACACTTCTTGTATTCAAACAGGCATGCAAGTTATTCTAAGTCTCAAACCTCGAACTTCATTCTAAAATTTAGCCTATGATTCAAACTCAGCTTTTACCTATCAAATTGAGTCATGTACTTAAAAAATTTTTGGAATAATTTTAGAAATCTAAAATCATTTAAATGAAGTATTTTTAATATTACTTAACCAAACCTATATTTTTGGAGTTGAACCTCATCAGTTTTGTATAGGTTTGGCAAGTGGGAAGAGACACAAAATTTTCATCTAATCTAATCTCATAATTACAATTTTTTCAAATCCTCACATAAAATATAATAAACAATTCAACTTTTTCAAATCACAAAACAATAATAATATTAATAAATAATATTTTAAACTTTCATCAAATACAAAAAATTCTCGTCTCACGATCCAAACCTACCCTAAAGTCCCAAAAATAAAAATTAGTTTTGCAAATTCATTTTATCTAAATGATTATATTTCTCCTAAAAGTACTCTTTAAGATTCATTATTTTGTTTTACGTCAAAAACTGTATTTATTGGGTCAAGAATAAAATAATCTTCATTCCTCTATTTTTAAGAAAATGATTCAAACTTATTTAAGGACTTTCTATAAAATCTAATTATTTTATTAATGTGAAACATGGTTCTTGACATAATCCTAATTGTAAACATTATAAATTAGAACCATGATATGCATGGATACCAAACATTATCGATACAATGTAGAACAATTACCTGGCTTCCCCACAGGTAAGGAAAATAAAACCACTGTCAAGAAATGTTTTTTTGGGAGATTACGATGATACCAAAGTAGATGAGGCTATTTAATTTGTAAGGCCTAGGTGGTCGACTATATATCCTTCTCATTCCCCCCATCTAGTAATTTCATGACACAATCTTTAGCAATAACCTACCTTCTAGATCTTTACTCAAGACCTACATCACACTTGATGAAGACCAAATGCTTTGCCCCCTGTAGAACACAGATGAAAAAATCACTTCTCATCTCTTCCTCTAGTGTCCTTATTCTAGAATCCTATGGAGAAAGTCACCATGGCCCTTAGACATTTCCATAGCAGCTAGAGATGACATATCAAATTGGATATTGTTAATTCTTGACTCTATAAACATATTTCATATCACACAGGAAGATTCTCATAAATTCCAACTATATGCAACCATTGCAATGGACACTTTGTGGTATTATAGAAATATGAGTATCAATGAGTCCAAAAACACTCCCATCGACCATATTTTGTGGCACAAGTCTTAAACACTTACAAAGATCATAACAAGGTATGGGAGTGGAAAACATTGATCAATCTCCTTGAAAGGTCTCTCCCATCATAAGAGCATTTCTCAATCAAATTTGATCTAGTAGTAAGATCAAGTGGCAGCACCTCAGTAGCAGTTTGCAGAGTACACAACGGAGTAGTCTAGTTTGTAATAATAGAATTCTCAACTAGTTGTAATCCAAATGAAAGAGAAGCTATGGCAGCATTCATAGGCATCTAAGAGGCACACTCAAGACGGCTAAACAAGATTATCATAGAGGAAGATTTACAAAAAGTCATAACAGCCTTGCAACAACCACAACAAAACACAGACTAGATAATTGAGGGCATCATCTGTGACACACAGTTCCTACTGCGAAGCTTTGAGAAGTTACTGCAGCAAAATCACATCATTCTCAAAATCTATGCGCACATTTCATTGTGCAATGGGTAGCAACCAACAACATGTTAGGTAGCATACCCATGAACAGGAACCCTCAATGTCTATTGGAATTCCATAGTAAAAAAGATCCACCTATCTAGGCCTTTTCTTTCTTTTGAATTGTATCCTTTATTTACTGCACTAAAAACAATTGTTTTAATGTTGCTAAAGTTTCTAATGAAGTCTACTTGTTGAGAGGAAAAAAAAATTTCAAGACAATCTACTTTAAATTGGAATAATCTACAAGAGGTGGGTATCAACCATAAACATAAAAAATTCAGAAACTAAAAATAAGATAAATGATATTTGTAGTCTTAGGGCGTACAAATTCTGAGCACTCATTTTGAAAAAATGGGTAAATCTGGGGCTCATATGATTTTTTTTTTTATATAGTGAATTCTACATTTTTTTTAAGGGAGTGAAGCTTACACACCCTAAAACTGTATCTAGTATTACTCTACAAATAATACCGAATCATGCCAAAGAATATAGCCCAAGCATGTTTGCCAATCTTAGAAATTTGAAGTTTTATCATAAATTGAAGCGCTAGATCCTAATTTTGAATTTTCTACTGATGGAAGGGAATCTTAGGGGTGTAAAAAATTTCGGGTGGATAGAGAAAACTGAACAAACCGGCTGGTTTTAGTCGGTTCAATCCAATCTTTGGGTTAGACCAGTCTGTGTCGATTAAAATCTTTAAGAAAAATTCAATCTTTGGTCTGTTTCGAGTAGAGGTTGCAATATGTGACACAACCTGTGAATCCAACACGAAGACGACACGAAATTAGCGAGTTTGGATTTAATGTTAACAAGTTCGGGTCAAAATGGGTTGACCTATTAAGACACGATTTATAAATGGGTCAACTTGCTTAACACGAAATCAATCCGTTTTGACTCGTTTAGAATTTATATCAAAATTAAAAATTTATTATTGTTAAGTTGTAATATTGGTATTCTCAGTATGCTTATGTTTTTATTGTTTTTATTATTGAAATTTTAATTTTAGACTTATACTCATATTTTTTATTGTATGGTTTGTAATATTAGTTTTATTATATGTTAAAATTTGAAAAATATTGATATATATTTTTTAGATATTGTGTTTATTAATAATTATAGGTTTTAACTTTTATGTGAAATTATGTTAATCAGGTCAAATGAGTTATGCATTTTAGTTTAACCCATTTACATGAAACAAATGAGTTTAAATGAATCGTGTCGTGTTAACTTATTTTTAATTAATTATTAAACGGGTCAAAATGGGAGACACGACACAACCCGTTATTTAAATAGATTAAGTTAGGGTTTGAAAATTTGACACATTTAGCTAATGTGTTGGGTTCGGGTTGATCTATATAATCGAATATTCATAACTTGACACAACATGAATACGAACACAAGCACGACCGAACCCATTTAGTTCTATTTTTCATGTTCACTGCACAACACAGATGTAGTAGCATTTTCGACAGGTGTGTTTTTCACTTTTCTACTTGAGTTTAGGTGCTTGATGGGTGGTACTGTTGCTCATAGTCCCATGGTGTTTGGTGATGATTGATGTTTAGGAGTTTCAGCCTTTTATGTTTCGGTTGTTGGTGTTCCTGTCACACCTTTCTCATGTCTATGTTTATGTTTGTTATTCTGTTTAAATAATGTAATTGCATGTGGTGACTTGGTATTTTGTGAACTTTGAATCTTTTAGTAGCTTTTAAGGTTCAATACTTGGTGTTGGATTTGCTTGTTGGTTAATTATTTTGATATGAGTTATGTTTTGAAAATGAAAAGTAATATTTATTTAGTTATGTTTGGTTGGATAGAATTTTTCTTTCTTTTACGTGATTTGTCTATGTAATTACATAATGTCAAAACTTTGTATTAGGGAAAAGGAAAGAAAAGTAATCCAAAAAGAAGTAAAATGCTTTTGGATACTTTGACCATAGGCAACATAAGGTTTCATTAAACTTTCCGAGACTAAATGAGATGCTGAGTGTGTACTATTTACATATCTATTCTCTATACAAAAATAGAATTTCTCAGTACTGGGATGGATGAAAATGCCCGTCGCTTCATTAATGTTGCAAGCTTTGCTCATTGACTTTTTAAGCCATGTGATGATTTTGTGCACTAATCTACTACTTTATATCGTCATTTCATCAATGCTTTAGTTTAATTCTGCAACATATCCCGTCTTAGCCATGCTCTCCTCCTAACAAGTACATTATTTTTGGCTTGATTACTTTTCTTTAAATAATAATAAAATCTTACTTTGTTACTTCTAAATAAGGTTAATTTGAATTATTTCAAAGAGTAGAATTCTCACAAGTTTGAATCTTTGCTCGTCTTACAACTCACGTTTCTTTGTTGGGATTGCACTTTCATGTTGCTTAGGAGGCGACTAGAGTCTCCTAAATAATTTCACGCTTCAAGATCAGGAACTGATTAAAATAGTTGCTCTAGGAAATTGTAGAGAGATAGGAGAGCCTTCATTTTTTGTACGTTTACTTTTCACACTCTTTTAAATAATGGACGTAAAACTCTCACAGATAGTTAATTAACTTCCCTGAAGTTAAGTGTTAATGGTGGGAAGTTAATTAACTCTTAGTGGTGGATAGTTAATTAACTACTTGTAACTTTTTCATCCATGTGGACACAACATGGGTCATGGAATACCCACTACTAACATCTCACACTTGTCCATAATGGATGGCATGCTCATTAACAATCTCCTTTTAATCTCTCAATATTCAATTATCCCTCGTACAGAAAATATGAGAAGGCAAAATATAGGAATACTATATTAAAGCCTCGTTTAGTTACACAGTTTAGATGAGATGAGATAAGATATTTTAAAAAGTAATGAGATTTTTGAATTCAAATGAAATGAGATAGTTTGTAAAAAAATGTATGCTTGGATAGTGAGACGAGATGAGATAGTTTTGACTTTTTAGGATTTGATAAAGGGGTGGGTCCCACCAATGATTGAAAATCATTTAATAATTATTGAGTAATAGTTATGAATATATTAATAAAAAATAATATATTTTGAAGTTGTTGACCGAATTTACTCTATATCCCAAAAAATAAAATTTTTCTTTTAAAATATTTTATTCTAATTATGACTTATTTATTTTTCTATATATAGGAAATTCGAAATTTTTTATTCTAATTATAAATTAGAATTCTAATTATGACCTATTTATTTTTTTATATATAGGAAATTTTAAATTTGTTATTTTCATTCTAAATTAGAATATTATTCTAATTTCTAATTATGACTTATTTAATTTTTTATATATAAGAAATTCAAAATTTTTTGTATTGCAGTGAGGATGGGGTTGGTTTCAAGATTGGTAGATGTTTCAGGGGCAATAATGAGAAATGGGATTGAAAAACAAAAAGGAGGTTGACATCACACCGGCTTTTCATGCTTTTCATTAGATATAGTTGATATGTTAGAGGCATTGGTTGAAAAGTTACACACTCATAGATGAGATGAGTTTTGCGTTATGACCATTTGGTTAACTAGATAAATTCATCCATATAGTTCAAATGAGATAATTTCATCTAAACTGGCTAACCAACCCGAGCCTAAGTCACCATCTTACTAACATAATACATCACTCATAACATCTCATCTGTGCCCCAGACTATTTGATCTTACTAGGTCAAGTTGTCAAAATGACATAATCGCTTAGGCTATGAGACATAAAATAACGAGTAAGAATTCCCTTTATACTAATGTTAATTCAATTAGACCTTATTGCTTTCCTAGACATGCTCCACGTGACTATACCATTTGTGGCCATAAGAAAACATGTTAAAGTAGTGACATTAAATTTTCATCTCATGACATAGTTCTAGGTTTAAGGGCATAGGGATAGATAATCTATTAATCTATTAGGGCTCACATAGTCATGGAGCAGGGACCCATCTAGTCACTCCTTATATGATTATCTATAGCACATATAGTATAAAATGTATGTTATGGCAGAACTCCCACTCAATTGGGCTTGACACATTCAAAATCCATAGGAAGCTTAGTCTAGTAGACACAAAAGGCGCTCTAACTTGAGTTTTTTTAGCACAATCACTTATCTAGCGCTTGACTAAGATCTCGCATTTCACTTTAATCAAGTTTCATGAAGTTGTGCAAATACTTCATATATGATTCTTGTAAATCTTATCTTAGCCAAACTAAGGCTACATTCTTTAAATTTATCTTGAATGCTTCCCAAAAATAAAGATGTTTACTTCCTCACTTTCCAAGTGCCATGGTAATTAATTTGTCTCATCTCAGTAGTTATTCCAATGCCAAGGTGATCATCCATGTAAGAGGATTGATATTTGTCTAACGATATTATAATATGAGATAAACACAATACTGTCACTGACGTAAAGATACTAATAGTATCAAATGTACAATAAGTCTAGGGTATCCTTAATACAACATACATAAAAGCACTTATATTAGTAGCCTTAGTAAGATGATCAATTACCATCTCACTAGTAAAGATATGTTGTAGAATCATCTCGCCTCGTGCAACAACATTGTAGATGTAATGAAAAAGAATATCTATGTGTTTGGTTTTGTTATGGTATTTGAGATCCTTGGCATATGTCAAGGCGGCCATACTATCACCATATATTTTATTGGCTTCATCTGCAAAAGTTGTAATCTTTAGGTGTTAAAAAAATCTCCTCAGCCAAATAACATTTTGTATAGCTGTTGAACAAGCAACGTACTTTGAGTCTATCGTGTGAGAGACGCACTAAGTATTCACATTTTGATGGGTTTTTTCGCGATTCTAATATGTGAGCATGCAAGTGCTACAATTGCAATCCCCATCCTTGGTTCACCGTTTAAACAAAGTATTACTTTACAATGCAATAATTTGAGAGAGATGCCAAATAAGCAAAAGGAATTGATGATGCAACGAAATCTATGAAGTTTTGGGTTGAAAATTTTTGTTTGTCCCAACAAAGATGACCAAACCCTTGCAAATTAGAATGTGTTGCTTAGATGACTAACATAAGAGGGGGTGAATTGAGTTGTATTTTAAAAAAATAACAATTAAAAATCAAATATCCAATATAAAATATAAACTAAATACGAAACAAAAATAAATATAAAAAGTAAGGGTAAGAGAGAAGCAAACTCAATATGTTAACGAGATTCGGCCCCACTACCTACGTCCTCGCCTCAAGCTACCCCTTGAGGATTCCCAAATTCACTATTCAATCTCCTTCAGGTGGAGATAGAAACCTATTACACCTTTGAACAACACCGCTACAAAGGATCCGTGTAGAACACCCTCTACACTTGCAATCACCTTATACGTGGTGATTCAACTATTCCCTATGTAGAACACTTTCTACACGCATAAGGGTTATATACACCATTTTACTGATACAAGAGTTGATAGTGGGTAGGTTATCAAAAAACACCCCTCAATGAGTGAAATAAGAACAATACAGTGTAAACTATATCTCTCAAAATGAATAAGGGTTAAGGCTCAATGCTTAGAGAAGAGAGAATAAAAGCTTTGAATGAATATTGTATGCTCTTGGTATTGTGAATGTGAAGCTCTCAAATGATCTATTTATAGGTACATGAGACTTCATATTCAAATTTAAAACGATTCACATGTCAAAGATATCATCATTCACTTTTCAAAAAATTCAAACCTAATCTTTTTACTTTTTGCATATGACAAAAGGAGCACACTTTACTTTTCAAAAATTTCAAATCTAATCCTTGTACTTTTTGCATATGACAAAAGGAGCACACTTTACTTTCCAAAAATTTCAAACTTAATCTTTTTACTTTTTGCATATGACAAAAAGAGCACACTTTACTTTTTAAAATATTCCAATAAAAACATCTACCTTTTGCATAAGTAAACAAAAAGTATCAATCACTTTTGAAAATATTCAAATAAAACATGCACATGTGAAATATGACAATCAATTATCTTTCAAAATTTTCAAATTTAATTTTCAAAATATTCATGCACATGTGGAAAATGTATTTTAATGCTTTATGATAAAATATTAATTTTGAGCTTTAATCTTAATTTCAAATTTTTAAAAGATTTACAACATTACTTCATGACTGTAATGTGAACTTATTCCCTTCTTGCTCATACTTGGTTTCTTGATGTGCTTGACTCCATTGTATGGACAACTTGAGCTTGAGACTCCTTCATTCTTTGAATTCATTTGTTATCATCAAAATCCATGTGTAAATATTATAATTACATAAACTTGAAAACCTTGGGTTTAACAATCTCCCCCTTTTTGATGATGACAAATACTTGATAGAACCTGAAGCCTGTATTAATACTTAAGTTCTCCCTGAGAATATGCATTAGTTTTTCAAGCAAAAGTATAAATATAATTCCAAGTATATATAACAAGTTTAGCAATTTAAATAATGTTAATGTTCTAAAACTTCTCCCCCTTTTGGCATCATTAAAAAGGATCCGCAGCAAGTAAATTGGCTGAAGAAAACAGTGTGTTAATAGACACTGTAGATAGTTGAAAAATTGGAGCCGTCCGTGACCCGACAAGTGCTGCAAAGGCTTGAGGCCTAATTCTATGAATTTAGTGCGGCTGGAGATTTAAACAATCGCCTGATGTTGTTGACAAACGAGATTGAAGGTTCTGAGTTTCTATAAAAAAATGATCATTTTCACCCATCGGATACAAAAAAAAATTACATTGCTCCTTGACCTAAGTTCTGTTTTTCCATAACGATAGAATGGCCGAGCAATTCTCTTCCATTAATGTTCCAGATTTGAATTAGGAACCCTTGACGCATTAACCATCAATTTTCTCTCTTGAGGCCATCAATACCATGATAGGAGCAGAGATCTGTTTTTCTAATAGGGCTGATTCTGAGATTATTACAGAATCAAGAATGCTCAGTAGTCAATATGTTGCCTCTGTTATGACTATGTCTCGGAGGTTAATGGCGATGGTAAGTGAGATTGATCATCTTAACATCCAAATATCTAAGTTACGACAGAAGCTTGCTAATGAGGATAGAGAGAATAAAAGGCTAAAGCAAGAAAACAAAGAGTTGAAAAAATTTACAGATTGGTATGCTCATGATCTGCAACCACGAATAGAGGAGCTGAAATGAGAAAGGGTTCAGATACAAGGTCAACATCGGCAGATAACAGCAGAGATTCATCGTTTACTAGAAAAATAGGGACAACCTACTGTTAATTTCGCTGGCTTAGTAAGAAAACTTTTGACCAAATGTGTCCAGCATATCTTGTATTTTTTTTTTATTAAATAAGATTTGAAGAGATAATAGTTTATCTTATTCTTTATGCTATTTCTATAAAATCAGTCTTAAAGTTCATCCAATTTGCATCAAATCTTATTCTCATCTCTATAACTCCTCTGCATTCCTTCAACATTCTCGCTTTAAGTTTTCAATTCTTTTCTCAATGGCTCATTCTTTTAACATTCCTCTAGATCTATTCATGAGGTATTCAGTACCTCAACCTCCTGTCCTTTCTGCAGCTGCCATTGGTGCCATATTGCAACAAGAAAATAATAGTTTGGCTAATAAGTCAGATTCCGATGCTATCTACAACTTGGTGAGTCTCAGGACTCGCTACTCATCCTCTATTGTTGCTTTTTCCCAGCGGTTACAAGCCAAAAATCATAAGGTTGAAAAGCTTAAAGAACAAATTATTGTATTTCAACGAATTGTTCAAGAGTCTCACACAAGGGAATGAATCCTTCGGCAGAAGAATAAACAGTTAAAATCTCTATTGGATTCTTCATTTCGCTTGCCAGTTTCCATGGATAGGGATGACATGATATTGTATGAAGAGAATGAGCGTCTCAAACATGAGGCTAAGAACCTCAAGTTTATGTAAAAGTATTTAAAAAATATATCTCTATTTTTATGGACTCTGGTTTATCTTTTAAAAGATATTCATAATATACATCATACCTATTTCTCTTCTAATCATACATAATCTATCTTCTGGTAAAGGTTTTGTGAAAATATCTTCTAACTGATTGTATGTGTTTGTGAACTCTAATACTATATCACCTTTCTGCACATGATCTCGAAGAAAATGATATCTTATTTCAATATGCTTAGTTATAGAATGTTGTATTGGGTTCTTTGAAAGATTTATAGCACTTGTATTATCACATTTGATTGGAATGTGATTATACATGAGTTTAAAATCTCCAAGTTGTTGCTTCATGTAAAGAACTTGAGCACAACAACTAGTGCATGAAACAGTAGATAGTGCAACAGAATTTTATTTTTTTACTAAACCAGGAAACTAGTGCATGACCTAACAAATGACATACTCCACTAGTACTTTTTCGATCTATTTTACAACTAGCATAATTTGCATCTGTGTAGCTGATTAGATCGAAAGATGTGTGCTTAGGGTACCATAACCCTAGGTTAATTATACCACTAAGATATCTAAGAATGCGCTTAACTGCAATTAAATGAGATTATTTTGGAAATGATTGAAAGCGTGTACATAAGCACACACTAAATATAATATCTGGTCTACTGGCTGTCAAATATAATAAGCTACCAATCATACCTCGATATACCTTCGAGTCAACTGGTTTACCGGTTTCATCTTTATCAAGTTTAGTGGATGGGCTCATTGGTGTTTCAATTTCCTTAGCACCTTCCATCCCAAACTTCTTTAGTAATTTCTTAATATATTTTGATTGATTGATGAATGTCCCACTTTTTGCTTGCTTAATTTGCAATCCGAGAAAGAATGTAAGTTCTCCCATCATGCTAATTTCAAATTCTTTCTGCATAGTCCTAGCAAAAACTTGACACATATTTTCATGAGTAGCACCGAATATTATATCATTAACATAAATTTGAATCAAAAGAATATCATCATTTTTGTATTTAATTAAAAGAGTTGTGTCGATTTTTCTTCTTGAAAAACTTTTTTCAATCAAGAAACTATTGAGTCTCTCGTACCAAGCTCTAGGAGCTTGTTTGAGTCCATATAGTGCTTTTGTGAGTTTGAAAACATGATTGGGAGAAATATAATTTTCAAAACCTGGAAGTTGCTCAACATATACCTCTTCATTTATAAAACCATTTAAGAAAACACTTTTAACATCCATTTGAAAAAGTTTGAAATCTTTATAACAAGCATATGCAAGTAGCATTCGAATAGCTTCTAATATTGCGATTGGTGCATATGTCTCATCATAATCGATTCCTTCTTCTTGATTGAAACCTTGGGCTACAAGTTGAGCCTTATTTCTAGTAATGACTCAAGACTCATCTTTCTTATTTCTAAAAACCCATTTTGTTCCAATAATAGTATGATTTTTGGGTCTAAGAACAAGTGTCCAAACATCATTTCTTTCAAATTGATTAAGCTCTTCTTGCATAGCTATAATCTAAGATTCATCAAAAAGTGTTTCATCAATATTTTTAGGTTCAATCTGAAATAGAAAAGTAGTATGATTGTAAATATTTCTAAGAGATGATCGAGTGCTTACACCTCTTGAAGGTTCTCCCAGAATTTGTTCCACTGGATGATCTTTCACAAATTTCCACTGTTTGGTTGCATCTTGTATTAAATTTTGATGATCTTTCTTGATGTCTCAATGTTGGACTTCCTCTATTGTGTTTTTTTTGTTGAGATTGAGACTTTCCGTATTATTTATACCTCTTGTTTCTTCATTAATAGATTTCTTGGAAAGTAGAGAATTAGATTCATCAAATACTACATGCATAGATTCTTGTACAGTCAAAGTCCTTTTATTGAATACTCTATAAGCTTTACTATTATTAGAATACCCGAGAAAGATACCTTCATCAAATTTTGCATCAAACCTGCCTAAATTATCCCTGTCATGTAAAATAAAACATTTGCATCCAACTACATAAAAGTAACTAATGTTGGGCTTTTTCTTATTCCAAAGCTCATAAGGGGTTTTATCTAATTTAGACCTTAGCATAACTCTATTTATAACATAACATGCAGTACTTACCGCTTTGGCAAAAAAAAAAAAACTAAGCAAGTTGTTCTCATTGAGCATTGTTCTTGCCACCTCTTGAAGAAATCTATTTTTTCTCTCTACTACCCCATTTTTTTAGGAGTTCGAGGAGCAGAAAAATTATGCACAAAATCATTTTCATCACAAAATGTTTCAATATTTTTATTAACAAACTATTTTCCCCTATCACTTCGGATACTTGAAATGGTATAATCATTTTCATTTTGAATTCTCTTGTATAACTTGGTAAATGCATTATGTGTTTCATCTTTATGAGCAAGAAAGATGAAAGATGACTCAAGTATATCTAGAGAAATTATCAACAATAACAAATGCATAATATTTTCCTTCTAGACTTTCAACTCTATTTGGTCTAAAAAGATCCATGTGTATTAGTTGCAGTGGTCTGGTAGTGGAAATATGTTTCTTGGTCTTAAAAGAAGTTTTTGTTTGTTTACCAAATTAAGATGCATCACAAATTTTATCTTTAAGAAAATTTACCTTTGGTAAACTTTTTATAAGATCATTTTTTGAAAATTTAGAAATAAGTTCCATGTTGGCATGACCTAGTCTTCTATGCCATAGCCAATTAGTTTCATTTTGAGCTGTATAAACAAATAGCATATTGTGAGATAATTTTTTCAAAATCGATTGTATAAACATTGTTGCTTCTAAAAGCAATAAAACAAATATTACAATCATGATCATTCAAAATAATGCACTTATCCATTTTGAAAGTAACTGTAAATCCTTTATCGCATAATTGACTTATGCTAAAAAAATTATGTTTTAGACCTTTAACAAGTAGAACATCTTCAATAATGAGAGAATATTCATTACCAATTTTACCTATTCCCACGATCTTCCCTTTCGAGTTGTCTCTAAATGTCACGTGTCCTTCTTCTTTAGATTTAAGATCAAAGAACTTAGTCTTGTCTCCCGTCATGTGTCTTGAACATCCACTATCTAAAAACCATTTATTTTTGCTTGTGGAGGACTTCATGCATACCTATAAAAACAATTAAAATGATTTTTTTTTGTACTCAAGTTCTTTGGGTCCTTTATTTATTAGTATTAAAAAAAACAAGATTTTTAGGTACTCATATGGCCCTAATAGTCATTGCATGCTTTCTTCTAATAGGACAAGCATGATAATTATGATAATTTCTATTACAAAAATTACAAATAGCATGTGGCATATATGAAGAACTTGAGTGATTATAATAGTATCTTTTTTTGACAAACTTATTTTTTTGAAATGAATTTTGAATACTGGATTTTGATGTAGAAGGATTATCAAAGAAATTTTTATAAGGTTTGTATTTTTGTTTTGGCATATATCCCAAGCATGCCTTGTCAAAAACACATCTTTGACTACCAAGAAGTTTTTCAAAATTTCTTTTTCCATTCGTAAAGTTTTCAACAATATTTTCAAAATCAGTTTTCTTCTTCTTCAAATCAAGATTTTCATCTTTCAAAACAATACTTTCTTTTCTTAAAATATCAATTTTGTTTGTTAAAGAAGAATTTTTCTTTTTCAAAGCAGTATACTTGATACCCAATTTTTCAAATTCTTCATATACCTCTTCTAAAACATTTTGCAATTCTTCATATGAAAGATCTTCAACATTATCAAGATTTATTACTTCAATGTCATCTCTAGCCATAAGACAAAAATTTGCTGATTCTCTATTGCTTGCTTCACTATCTGAGCTACTTGAATCATCATCCCATGTAGCTTTCATTGCTTTTTTGTCTTTGTTTCGATCTTTCTTTAGCAGAGGACAATCTGGCTTGATATGATTAAGCTTATTGCATTTATAACAAATTAAAGTGTCATTTTTACTTGAATCTTTCTTGGAAAACTTTTTGAAGGATTTCCTCGGAGGAGTTTTATTTTTCTTTAAGAGCCTCTGAATTCTTCTTGTTATCATCGTAACTTCTTCATCTTTGTCGTCATTTTCCTCATGTTCATCACTTTCACTTTCATGAGGAACAGCTTTAAGTGCCAAGCTATTATTTGGCTTTCCTTCTTCTTCTCCTCTTTTCAATGTGTACTCATAGGTGATAAGTGACCTGATGAGTTCATTCACTTCTAACTTCCTAAGGTCTCTAACTTCAAGAATCGCTGTCACTTTTGATTTCCAACGTTTTGGTAGAGAGCATTATATAAGTAATTTTCAAGTTATCCCAAATTTTTTTTGCCGTAACTTAAATCATTATTCAATTAAACTCATTTCCATTGAGAGCATTATATAATAAATTCATAGCAGTTAAATTCAAAATATAAAATTTATCGTCTTCACGATCAAACTCTTATTCTTCCTTTGACCTTTACTCCATCAACCACTTTTGTTGGAATATAAGGTTCATTTACAATGCATTTCCAGATTTCTCGACCTTGAACCTGAAGGAATATTATCATTCTAACTTTCCAGAATGAGTAATTGTCTCCACAAAAGAGTGGAGGCCAATTGCTAGATTGACCTTCACCAAATGAAGCTGCAATGTTAGCCATAAGATCTTAACTCAAAAGATAGTTAATCTTATAATAGAGCCTTTGCTCTGATACCAATTATTGACCAGATGACTAACACAAGAGGGGGGTGAATTGAGTTGTATTTAAAACAAATAACAATTAAAAATCAAATATCCAATATAAAATATAAATTAAATATGAAACAGTAATAAATATAAAGAGTAAGGGTAAGAGAGAAGCAAACTTAGTATGTTAACGAGATTCGGCCCCACTGCCTACGTCCTCGCCTCAAGCTACCCATTGAGGATCCCCGAATTCACTATTCAATCTCCTTCAGGTGGAGATAGAAATCTATTACACCTTTGAATAACACTGCTACAAAGGATCCGCTCTACACTTGCAATCACCTTACACGTGGTGATTCAACTATTCCCTATGTAGAACACTTTCTACACGCACAAGGGTTATACACACCCTTTTACTGATACAAGAGTTGATAGTAGGTAGGTTATCAGAAAACACTCCCTAATGAGTGAAATAAGAACAATACAACGCAAACTATATCTTTCGAAATGAACAAGGGTTAAGGCTTAATGCTTAGAGAAGAGAGAATAAAAGCTTTGAATGAATATTGTATGCTCTTGGTATTGTGAATGTGAAGTTCTCAAATGATCTATTTATAGGCATATGAAACTTCATATTCAAATTTAAAAAGATTCACATGTCAAACACATCATTATTCACTTTTCAAAAAATTCAAACCTAATATTTTTACTTTTTGCATATGACAAAATGAGCACACTTTACTTTTCAAAACTTTCAAACCTAATTTTTTTACTTTATGCATATGACAAAAAGAGCACACTTTACTTTTCAAAAATTTCAAACCTAATCTTTTTACTTTTGCATATAACAAAAGAATCACACTTTACTTTTCAAATTTTTCAAATAAAAACATCTACCTTTTGCATAAGTAAAAAAAAACATTAATCACTTTTGAAAATATTCAAATAAAACATGCACATGTGAAAGATGACAATCAATCATCTTTAATATTTTCAAAGTTCAAACCTTTAATCATGTCATGCACATGTGAAATATGACAATCAATCATCTTTCAAAATTTTCAAATTTAATTTTCAAAATATTCATGCACATGTGAAATATGACAATCAATCATCTTTCAAAATTTTCAAATTTAATTTTCAAAATATTTATGCACATGTGGAAAATGTATTTTAATGCTTTATGATAAAATATTAATTTTGAGCCTTAATCCTAATTTCAAATTTTTAAGAGATTTACAACATTACTCTATGACTTTAATGTAAACTTATTCCCTTCTTGCTCATGCTTGGTTCCTTGATGTGCTTGACTCCGTTGTGTGGACAACTTGAGCTTGAGAGACTCCTTTATTCTTTGAATTCATTTGTTATCATGAAAATCCATGTGTAGATTTATAATTACACGAAACTTAAAACCTTGGGTTCAACAGAATGATATCTTCAGTTGAACCAAGTCCAAAGGCATAATGAGAAAAGAAAATGATGATGCTAGTCTTTTTTCCCCCTAGTGGGTAAGAAAAACAAAAATGACATTTTGAAACAAGAGGAAAAGACGCATTATTGTGGGTTTTGGTGCGCAAGGGTCTTTAGGAATGCGAAGCGTGAGAGAGGGTCTTAGTGAAGAAAAGTGAAACCAGAGCATAAAAAGTTCTGATGGGTTTAAATGCTATGTAAAGATTTCTATGGAGTTGTTTGATTCTTACTGATGCCAAGGAAGAGGAGCTGGTGACAGAGAAGATCTCTACGGGGCTTCAGTTTGAGAAGAGGCTTCTTTCAAAACTTGAGACTATAGCTGGTGGAGGAGGAGCTGGAGACGAATGGGGAGGAGCCTATGATGGAAGAGGAGATGGAGAGAAAAAAGGAGAAGAAGGCTGCCTTGCGGGAAAAAAGAAGAAAGAAGTCACAGGAAAGAAACTAGCTAGACGAAGTGAAGCAAGAATAGAAAGTAATATAAAATTATATGGCCTTGCTATAGTAGCCCTTCATATATGAAGATTGAGATGGCTTTACTGTAGCTAATAAGCTGGATGGAATTTAGTTGGCTAATCCAATGTAGTCTAATTTATAGACTCCTTGGCTAAATAAAGAGGTATACTGGCATTTGGCTAATCCAATGTCAGTACTCTAATGAGAAGGGTTTAATAGGCCATCAATTTAGGGGCATATATTCAATATGGACATGCATTTAACAATAAAAATTCAATACAAGCATCCACAAATAACAATTTAAAACAGAAAATTTGGACCGGAGGAAATATGCCTAATGTCCCAAAAATAACATTTATTATCATCGATATTTTTTTAATTAAAATTTATTTTTAAAAAATATTCTTGACTCTCTACCTCCATAACAAAAATATGTATGAATTTTAGACTCACCCAAGATTACACGTGACTACAAAATAACACCAAAAGCTACTACACGCACCCCCCACGCACCTATTTTTTGTGTGGGATTCGTTTTGGCTCAAGAGGTTGTCTTGTCTCTGCTTCACTTGTCGTGGCAGAGAGTGTATATCACCTTAGCCATTTCTGATGTCAAAATGTAAAGTTTTGTCATCACAATGTGTATTGTGCATCCAAAAGATAAGGATGGATCACACTCTCTATAGCTGAGAGTGGGACTAGTAAAGAATGTATTGTTCATCATGTTCTTCCTCAATCCAAATTTTTGATTTTTTCTGATTTCGACCACCTATTTTCAATTGGTCATAACTTACTCATATTAAGTCTGAATTAAGTGTATGATATGTCAAATTAAAGCATTTGAGCTCAACTTTCTAACCATATAAGATTTAGTTCTAGAAAATAACAATGGTTGGTTAAAAGTTGGCTCAAAGTTACAATCCGATCATGAACTTTAAAATTAGGGTTTCGATTTTCTTCCTTTACATGCAACAAAACTTCACAAAATTTAAGGGATATGTTTATTACATTATAAGGAATGTTTTCATGTATATAATTTGATCTTAAACATGTCATAGCATAGCCTCTAATGAAAATTTTGAAACTCAAACAATCATGGCATATCATGAATTACATGCTTTTAAACTCATTTCAAAGCATCAAACAACATGTTATCATATTTATATGGATGAAAACAAGAAGCACAGGCTCTGATACAAATGTTAAATCAGGTTAGTTGAATTACCTCATGGAGTGAGATTCCCACAAGCTCAAATTTTTACTCGTCTTATAGCCCACGTCGCTTTATTGTGATTATACATCTACGTCGCTTAAGAGGCTACTAGAGTCTCTTAAGTAATTCCATACTTCAAGATCAAGAGTTGACCGAGATGGTTACTCTAGAAAATTTTAGAGAGATAGGAGAGCCTTTCTTCTCCCCCCCACCCCCCTCCCCTCCCCTTTTTTTTCCCTTGTACACTCACTTTTCATACTCTTTTAAATAATGTACGTAAAACTCTCATTTATAGAGTTTTCTAATGGGTAGTTAGTTAACATTCCTAAAGTTAAGTGCTAGTGGTGGGGAGTTAGTTAATTAACTACTTGTAAATTCTCCATTCATGTGGACACAACATGGGTCATGGGGTACCCATTACTAACCGTTACCAAAAAATAAAGCTTTAAAAGTTAATATAGCTAAAATTGTTGGTTGGTTTTGTTATGATAGTAGAACGTCTTTATTATTTCATGTATCCCAATTGATATAAACTAGCATGAAAGAACAAATATTCAAAACATGGATTCTGGGCATCTAAAAAAATGTAAACAACGCTTAAAATAGACATGCTTAAAAGTTTGGACTTGAATAGACATGCTTAAAAGTTTGGACTTGAGAATATATAAGGTTTAAGTAGCTTTTTATTAAGAGTCCCGTTACAGATCAAAGAGATCCCCACACAAATTGATGTGATATTCTGCCTTGTTATTATTATTATTTTTTTAGATCACATTTTGCCATTTGGGGGCTTCATCCTTTCCCGAGTCAATCCTCCAGCCCAAATCCAGTCTGTCCCATACTTTCTTGAGCTCGGTCCGTTTAGTTCCTCTTCCGGTCATTTGAGCTTCGTCGTTGCCTTCCATCGGCCGGTAAATCACCTTTTTTCTGTTTTTTCCACTTCCACTTTCATCATCGTCCCCTATTTTTATTTTTTTCTTTCCCACTCCCCCGTTACCTCCCACTAGCATAAAGTTGTCTTCCTGTTTTTCCCACATTGTAGAGGTTGTGTTTTCTTTTGAGCTAAATATACTACCAGTTGAAAGAATTTGAATATTTACTTACTTCGGATTGACGGATACTCCCAGTTATGAGGACAAACAAAGATTGAAATAGAAGCGATAAAGAAAGCTTTCAAACGAGGAGCATTTACTGGAGGTTACTGTTGCTGGGAGACAAATCCAGCCACTAGTGCGAACACCAAAACTCACTGAAGTGGTCTCTACTTGCCGACCATAAGGTATTGGTTTTAGTGAAAAGAGAGATACTTGGTGTCAAAGAGAGCTATCAGAGAGGGCTTTTGGCGACGGCTGTCAGTGAGTGTTATCAACGATGGTTTGGGCAATGGGGAACTTGAAGAGTCTCTGTCTTCTACAGGTTTGGGAAGCGGAAAGGGAAAGCAAGAAGAGGGTCTGGGTAGTGGGGAGAATTGAAAAAAAAAATGGTGTGGCAGACTGGCATGTTAATTCTTTTTTTCTCCCTATCAATTCTTTTTATTTTTTAAATGTCAAAAATAAACTTTGCGTTTAACCCTATAAAATTTGAAGCCCAAGCCCAGTAAATCTGTAAAAGTCTAGCCCGTTTTGATTGGGCTTTTAAACTTTCTTAAAAAAGTATCTATTCATGGGCCTAGCCCATACCAACTGTTGAACTATCTACCCAACCGCACGTAGGAAATTATTTAATTAGAAAATAGAAATGAAATTTCCAGCCGAGTGTGCAAGTATCGCGTATTTCTTTTGAAAAAAGTGAGCAAATATGATATTCATATGAAAAAAATAATTTTTTAATAGTAGATCTCACTCTTTTTAAAAAAAAGTGCGCAACACTTATAGACCAACGACTGTATCATTACTCATAAATGTTATTGGTTATATGACTTTCTCAGTTTGGAAATCGAAACCAATAAATTCTAATGTGAGTGGTTGGATACAATAAAATTACAAAAGATAAATCATGATTAATCATCAATGGATGGAGATGTTTTTTTAACTTCTTTCCTGAATCAGATACATCAGACCAAAAAATAATAATGTGATGGCATCGAGTAATTTTTTTTAAAATATTAAATAATTAATAAATATTATCATATGCACTTGATATATATATATATATCTATATATATATATTCTATTATAATAAGTGGCTATTGAACTGCTACGGTAATGAAAAGTAACTTTTCTTATTTTCCCGTGTTAAGTCTGTTTGTATTGTGAATCCATGTAGTCTAGGGATACAATTGTATTTTTCTATATATTGATTTAACTTGTGTCAATGCAAAAGTCTCTCATTGGTACTCTCTCTCACTTTGGTATCCTCCGCTGCAGTCTAGCCCTTTGGGTATAAAGTTTGGATTTTTTATTTTTTATTTACATGTTGGGTTTGGCAAATATTATAATAAGTTACAATTTGCTAAAAACTTAGAGCCATATGCTAGCCTCTTTTTTTTTTCCCTTCTGTCCATGTATCAGCAATAGAATATCTGAATATTACTGGCCATGCATTGGAAGCTACAGAAAGAAAGAGGAAAGTATATTAGAAATTAGATAATATACAAGATTAGAAAAGTGTATCTTATACAAGATTGTATAATTTTTTCCTAAAAAATTACTCATTGCTGAATTTTTTCCTAAATTTTTAGTACTCATTACTGAAGGAAAAAGATTAAAGAAAAATTAGAAATAAATTAAAATAAATCTATTTAATTATATAAAAATAATAATTTTTTTATGAAGTGTCAAGTGGTGAATGCAATTAATTAGTGGTGCAACTAAAACGAAAAATGGTGCAACTAAAACAAAAAACTATGTAATAAGCATACGAATCAATGCAATTAATGGTGCATCTCATACAAAAAACTATGAAATAAGCATACGAAAATGCGAAGAGGCAATTGATTGGCCAAGCGGTGCAATAGTGAATTTTAAAGTTTAAACATGAAGAGACAACCGAAAAGAAACCGAAGAGGCATTCAACTGTGTTTAGAAAATGTTTTTCTTTCTTTCACTTTCTTCCCCACTCTCTTTCGCTCAAATCAAGTGAGGCCAGGACAATGTACCTTCTGCATTCAACTGTGTTTCAAGTGTGGAGGTGCTAAAGTTCGAAGGAAACTTGAACAGGTGAGTCTAACTGCCTTTCATGTGTTTATGGTATATATAGTCTATCTATGCATTACACATGTTTGTTCATAGCAAAATATATTTTTGAAGTGTACTCTCGAATCTCTAAAGTTGAACTCCACAACAAAAGAACATAGGAACAAATAACAATAAAGCATTTAAAATTTCTCCACCAATTAGAAATAGCATCATAGAAGGCTTCTACTACGTTTAGTTACCTTGACAGTGCATATGAAGAATTGACGTTGGGGTATGCATTTGCCATGCTAACAATTCCCGAATTGTACAAAAAAAAAAAAGCAGATTCCCTACAAACAAACAAACCAACAAGTAGAAATCATTGTGTGTCGTGGTGGTGTGAGTGTGAGACAGAGACCGATAGATCAGCAGAAGATTTAGCCAACACACCATACCGATGGGTATACAACTAAGAAAACAAAAAATAAAAACTCACAGAAGATTTAGCCAACACTCGATACTGACAGGACAGCAAACCAAATATCTTACCACAAATGTTTATACAGCGTCTTTTTACAGATATCTTACTTATAAAGAAAACAATCCATGCTCACCTGCTCAATGCAACTGTAAGTATGTTGTAGATTGTTAAATATATCAGCTCATAAGAAAGTTGCTTTTCAGAGGATTTGAGAAATAAGAGTGAAGCCGAAGAACAAAGTGAAGTTTATATTAAATGTAATCTTATAGAAATCAAGAAATCTTACAAGGATAGCAATTACCATGCATGCAATAATTCACTAAAAGAATATGTAAAGAAGAAAAAGCCAACAAAATTTCAACTTGTCAATAAATTCGAAACATTGTCTTCACGGCTAAATCCAACCACAAGATTATACATAAAAAAAGAAACGTTACAAAGACAGCCAATTGTAAGTATGCAGTAGACTATTAGAACAGTATCTAAAAAAGAAAAAATTAAAATAATTCCAAGTAATAAATTGCATACGAGTTCTTCACAGTTAGAAACAACTAGAAATTAATTTTAAAAAAATAAATAAAAAAATAAAACTTCTCAGATCTAAACTAAAATGTCTAGATCTTTCGAAGTTTGTAAAGATTAAAAAAAAAAATCTGTAAAACATGTAAATCTAAAGAAGGAAATTTCTGAAAAATTTGAGATTTCCCATGAGGCACAACCGTGTTCTTAACGGCTAAAACCGAGAGCAATTTCACAAAGCGGAACTTTTTTCTTTTTTTGCCAAAACAAAAGGTAAAAGTTGTAGATCTGAACAATAGACAAAAAATAAATAAATTTATCCAAGTACATTGACAGATCTAAAGTAAAACTTCTCAGATCTAAACTAAAACATCTAAATATGTTGAAGTTTATAAAGAAAAAAAAAATTTATCCATATACACCGACACCCAACGGATGCTGTTTTCGTTGTGTTTGTTCAACAAAACAAACCATGGAGGTGAAACAGGGAGCTTTTAAGAGAGAGAGAGAAGGGGGGGGGGGAAGAGATAAAAAGCATGGAGAAGTTAGGTGAAATGAAACGTCGAGATCTTGTTGGCGTTGATGTGGCTGAGAGGAGGAGTAAATCATTGTGTGTGGTGTGATGGTGTTGGTGTGAGACAGGAAGAAGAAGATGAAGAATGGAGAAATCGAGAAAGAGAGGAGAAGAAGCCTCTGGAATGTGTTTCTTAGGAGAGAGAGAGAGAGAGAGAGAGAGGGCTGGGCTTTTTGTGCTGAAAACAGTACCATTTTCATTTTTGGGCTGGTGGGCCGGTTGAGCTTTATGGCTGATTTCGAGCTTAGATGAATTGGGCTAAGTTTATTTTTTGAGTGGCTTCAAATGAGAAAAAAACACATTGTTATGTGTTTGTGGACCTAGCTACTAGCACATGGTTTATTTTAAAATTTTCACGTAGTATATGAATTGTAAATAAAATTGTATTAAGAATTTAAAAAATCAAAAAAATAAAATTTATATTGTTGTAAAATTTTATTTGTTTTAATTTATACTCTAATAATTATTGCAAAGTTAATAATAATGTTTACAAAAATTTTGAATTTGCTAATGTCATATGAGAAAATAAAAAAGAAGATACGTGGCTTGGGGCTGGCCGCGAGATAGGGGAAAAAGGAAAAAAAGAGGGGCATAAACGAACTGGGTTGGAGATGATAAATATACGACATATATAGTTAACTATAATTTTTAAAATTAGCAATAATAGTTTAGTTAATATAAACATATATTTTTTAAAAGAATGAAATATATACAATTAAAACTATTAATATAAACATTAGTTTTTAAAATTATTATATTTATTAATATAATGTTGCATGGCAAGTCATCATGTTGTATATACAGTAAGACTATGCGGGCTAGACTCTTATTTTAATAGAATAGATATATACAATAAGAAATATATGTGTGTATATACAATGCAATCAAAACTTACAATGTCTTTTATGTCTAAACAGGAATTGTCCTCCTTATCAAGAGATCTAAACATATAAAAGACTCTTCGCTATTCATTTCAAAACCTGTAGTGCATTTGTTTTATATTATATATATATATATATTGTTTTTTGCTAGTCCCTACTTTTAGTGGGGACTTGCTTTGAAGAACAAATTAATTTTGACAAATATTTTATATAAGATATATAAGATTTTTGATATGTGATACTGATCTATACTTTTTATAGACTCCCTTTTCTTAGTATTTTTTCATTTGATGTCTTATTTTGTTATCTTCATTTTCTTGTTGACTTGAAGTATAAATAATTCGGTTGTATGTATTGTTCAACGTTGGAATCAATGGAATTATTTATAGCATTTAAGATGCAATGTAGTTATTATTTATTCATTTAGTCCTACTTTTGTGGAACAGTATCCAACATTTGGAAGAATCGTTTCCTTCATTAACATAATAAGAAGTAGTAAGAATGCGTTAATGAGTTACAAGATATTTGTTTTGAAACGGTATTATTAAATTCTGTAAAAGTTACGTTTGGAAACTATTCTCTTCATTACAATATATATTATTTTTTCTAAAATAATTATTTTACCCAACTAGACAAACGTACTTTGCACGATAATCCTGTCCTAGTATACATATATATGTGTGTGTGTGCACGCGCATGTGTATATTTTTGTTTCTCAAGAGTACAAGAGATCCAACTCTTATTGCCAACCAAACATAAGGGTGTGATATAAAAATAATATAAAGTAGAACTGGAATTTTGTAACGGATTGGAGAGCACCCACAACATTTTCCCTGGAAACAAACAGGTGTGCGGTGGCTACCTCACAAAATCTCTTTGTACGATAGGTACATAAGTTTCTACATGCAATAGAATGTCAAAAATCAGTTACTCTTTTGACACCTCCACACCCTTGTAGTGGTCCACAATTAACATCGCTTGCAATCATTCTTTGTATGTCCTCCACCTTACCCTTTCCTTAAATCCCGTTTGTTCCTCTCTCTCCCTCCCTCTCTCATATTGTAATTTTATGATCTCCTAATTAAAGGTATTCCCTCTCCACGCTTTTTGTCTTTCTCTCTTCTTGAATCCCATGCTGATTATAGAATTTTCATAGCACTTTCGAAGAAATGAGCTGCCGACTGTCTTCTTCCGGGAATATCCCGTTGTTCTTTCAACAGGAGTTCCCCCTCTAGTTTCCGGCCATACCCTTCCTCAATTAATCCGAACTAAATTGGAGATTTTTACAGAGACTACTATTGGTTTCCTTTTTTTTTTTTTTTAATGTCTGGGTGTTAAACTCGCTTGCCTGAGGTCGACTCACAATGAATCGAGAGGTTGTGTGGCGATCTCATGTGGGTCGAAATCGGCAAAAGCCACTGCTTGCGGATCATAAGGAGACCGAGGGGAAAGAGAGACGACGAGTAGGGGAGGTGGCAGGAAGGACGGCGGCTGAGTGCACCGCGATATGTTGTTGTTTTCCATGTACCGTGATGAACCTACTGATATTGGCGGTGTACAAGGTGCCGGCAGGGCTATGTAGGAAAGCTTGGAGAAAGAAAAAACTGCAGCGTTTGAAGAAGAAGAAAATAGCAGGGCTATTGGCAAATAGTGGAAACAATCGCGAGGAAGGAAAGTTGGAGTTGGCACTGGAGATGGAGGTCGTGAAGGGGGAGAGTCGGATAGGGATGGACAATAGTGATGCGGTCGACTTGGAGAAGGAGATGTGGGAAAGGTTTTCTCGAGGCGGCTTCTGGAGGAGCCCTTCTGAGAGAGAGAGGCCTCCTCCTCTTACATGAAATTTAATTAATTTCATGCAATTAAATTACCTTTGTTTTGTTACTAAGTATCCATTCGAATTGGATAAAGAGTTCAAGATCAGGGCTGATCCAATCTTACATTATAATTATTACAAACTACATGCGTATAAACGTACGTACGTTGTTTCTCTCACGATCACCAAACATTAACCTTAATTTGTTTTTCTTCTTTTATGCGACCGATTGAGAAATTGTAAAAGCAGTTTTCTTGTTTTTTTTTTTCTTGCTTTTCTTGGAAATTTCTTTTCATGATATCAAAAGTAGAAAAATTCCCTTCTTGGTTATCCTGATTATCATTTTCATAGTTAGAAAGATTATTTTCTACATCATATTGATCGATTTTTTATGTTTTAAATCGATTTTTATCTCAAAGTTTATTTGGTTATAAACAAGCAATTTAAAATGAACGGTAATATTGATCTTAAAATTACAACGATTCACCAAGATGAACTCATGTTTTATGTTTGAATGTAACTTAAGATCCAGTATTCGAGCGTATGTGCAATGAATTAAGTTCGAAAGCAGATGTTTACACTTGAATATTGTTGTGCCACAAATGTGAACGTTTGTTCTGTTCTTTTGAATGTAAAACACTATTTGGATGTAACATTAGCATATTTGAACGAAATGTTTACTATTCGAGTATAATTGGAATTTACATTAATTAAACGTAAAATTAGATATATTTTATTTCAATGTAAAAGGTTATAGAAAAGATAGGTTATAATATGTATTCCAAATTGTACCATAAATTTACAAATACAATAATAATTGTTTTCAAACCTAATTAGACAATTAAATAAAAGATTGACATCATTTCTTTTTTCTTTCGATCGAGAGGTGTGGTCGTGCTGCAGTAACATTACATGTTTTATCTGCACCATTATTTCTCTTTGAATTTGTTTTTACACTTCCAAATGCATCATATCTTTCTGCTCGTTTAGCTGCTATTGCAAACCCATGTCCATCTTGAATTGATGAGATTATAGATCATTCAACTCTTGTTCATAGTGCAAATCTCATCAAGTATATCCCAAATCCATATTATTCACAAATAAATAATAATGTTCTACATTAACTAAAGGAAGGGCGTTCTAAGATTCTCACACAATCGACATGGATCTTA
Organism: Carya cathayensis; assembly: GCA_011037825.1. Taxonomy (NCBI): domain Eukaryota; kingdom Viridiplantae; phylum Streptophyta; class Magnoliopsida; order Fagales; family Juglandaceae; genus Carya; species Carya cathayensis. The sequence continues at coordinate 353,270 of QGSO01000349.1, read as the reverse complement.
TGTACTCACGACAATTAGTAGTTACCCGGGCCAAATCAGGAAATTCTTAATTAAGTTCATGTGCATATTCCTTATAATCTTTGCCAAGTTTATTTGCAAGATGTATATTACAGCTTTTGTCTATTTCAACAATAACCTATGCCAACCATTTTAATAAATTCTACATGCAAGTATCACGTCATTATGTATAACGTTCTTCATCTTCCTTGTAAAAAGTAGTTGGTCCTATTACATTCGAAATTATATCATTCATATTTTTCATCTTCTACAAAGAACAATGCTTTTGTTTCTCTCTGTGTCAACAAAATTCTTGGCTATTTAGTTCTCTAAGTATACCTGTTAGTGACTTGAACATGATCTTTTATTGTATACTTGGAGAACAAAGAGGAGACACTAGAATTTGCATAAATTGATGAGAAAAGCAAGAGCTTCAACAATGTGCAATATAGATAATACAATATCAAACCTTCCACACTAGATAATTGAAGAATTATTGAACACGTATAATGCGTTAGATAACCCTCTTAAAAATGTACCTTTATTCATGCAATGTCACAAAAAAACCATTTTTAAAAAGTTGAACTAAAGAAGTAATAGTCACCAACCTACCCTCCAATAATTTAAACTAACAAAATGTCAATTCACCTTCATTTAATTAAGCCATTTTTCTAATCTTATGCATGTCCTATAAGATATTATGCCCTTCACATTTGAAATTTTATGTGACTTCCTCCATCTATAACCCTATTTTTTTATAATATAATCATTTTTCCCCCCTTGCCTATGCTATGACTATAAGATCACACAACATTTTAGGGTCTTCACCTCAGTATTTGCATGAACTTTTCTCCAGTGATGAAATAATCATTTCAATGTTAAATGGATGATGAAGATTATTATGTGGAATGCACAAAAATGTTATTATATGTTGACTGATTGAGTTTAGATAGTAAAGATGAAAATGCAAGGAAAAGATGAATATCTTATAAAAAGCATGGTAATAGACACGGTAAGCCGCAAGAAATTCAAATAAGCCAAAGTGAGGTTATATATGGCTATTTTGGACGACCTAAGTGAGGTTATGGTTGTCTGTCTCTTAATTTGACAATTTTATTTCTAAATATTGTTAATGATGTGGTTTTTTTCCTTCTATTTGATTTTTTTTCTTCAAATTTTTAAGTGATAGTGTAGTCTTTCTTTTTTGTGGTTTTTTTTTTCTCATAATTAAATTATATATATTTTTCTTATAAATTTTCCTAAGTAGGGTTGTATGCTTTTTCCCTCCTCAATAATAATCTTTCTTTATGTTATAGTCTTTTTCTCATAATTAAATTGTATACAAGTCTTCCTAAGTGGGGTTGTATATGCTTTGTCCCCCCTAATTGAATGCTTTTTTTTTTTATATATATATAGGTTGGGGTTTTCGAATCCAGATTTTCCATTTGAAGAATCGGGTCATATGCTATCAGGCCATTAGACTCTTGGCAAATGCGTTTCTTTATGTTGTAGTTCTTTTCTCATAATTGAACTTATTTTCTAAATAAACCCTCCTAAGTGGGGTTTTCTGCTTCTTCCATCCTACTTGAAGGTATTTCTTTATTCTGTAATTTTTTTAATTTTCTCATAATTAAAGGTTTTTCTCTAGGCTATTCACAATTATGTTTTTCTTTTCCCCTACTTGAAGTACTTGAGTTTTAGTCACAAAACAATCCATGAAATTAACATGAAGAACCAAATTAAATTGACATTGAAATTAAAATAAGGCATGGAACACACAATAAATACGTATTAACATGAATGTTCCAAGTACTACCTCTATTTAATCTCCAATAATTACTCTACATATATTGATAACCCTTCTCGGGAAAATTTTTAACCAAAGTTTCAATTTTATTTATTTACTTACTATACTGGCCCACTCTGTATTAGGCCAAACTTTTAGTCTGCAATATATTTATTTACTTAATTAATGTTAAAACTATATTTTAAATATAGTGATTTTATTTTCTTTATAAATAAGTAGTTTTGATTTCTTTATAGTTGTAGTGCAGCTTTGGCGAACTAACAAAATCTAAGTTTTAGTCATGAATTAATATATTTATTTACTTCATTAATGTTGAAAGTGGCCCTTTTACATGTGACTCATGTTGTATGTTTACCGGTGTTAGAATATTATGATATTTATTATAGAACTAGTAGTGGGCTACATGCAAGGCACGTTTGCCCCTATGAATTAATGATGTGTGTGGTAATATTGGATAAGAAAAATAGTGAGGCTAGGAACTGGATTAGGATTTATAGACTCCAATCACCAGAGGACATATCATCATTCTATAAAGATTTATAATATAAACTACTTTCAAAAGATAATTATGACTTTAATATACATTAAATTTAGATCTAGAAGACATTATGGGTCTAATGAATTATATAATTTTGAGAGAGAGTCATGCACCAAGTCACCATGTGATGATCTATTTAGGTTTCCCTCCTCTACCCCTTAATTGGATAGTAGTACACGGTTCCGTTTCACCAGCATAATAATTGTGAAGACAGTACATGATAAAGTAGAATATTCCATCATTGTCTTGATTTAATATTATATAATATAAGCATCACGGAATTATTATAATTTTTTTAAATTTTCATACAAAATAGAATAAATAATTTAACTTTTTCAAATCTCATTTTAACTTTTTTAAAAATAAAAATAAAAATAAAAATAATATTCTAATAATATTTTATTAAATTCTCATCTTTTTCCTAAAATCTTTCAATCTCATCTCATAATCCAAATCCACTCATCTGATCCAAAAAAAATCTAAATGGTAAAGTTTGAAAGAAGAGAAGATGAGAAGGTAATAAGAGAGACGAAGAGAGAGGCTCCTTCTCAATCTATCAGAAAAAATATCAAAACATTTTTTTATTGTTTTTATTATCCATTGCTCATCAATCTTTTATTGAAAAGGTATTTTTTCTCAATTTTAACTTTTGATTAAAAGTTACACCATGTGCATGAATCCATTTTTGTCTTCTCCACCACCTCATTTACTTTGTTATTTACTTTTCTCTTCTCCCAAAGACTTACCTCATTAACTTTGTGTGATGCATGATGGATGCTTTGTAAATAAAATAATTGGAGATTATCAAGATGTCGGATTCTTTTTATATAAAATCCCCGAACTTTGATACAATTATCGATTAATTGAAATCAATCTTGACCACTTCTTGTATTTTATATTAAATTTCTATTTTTCGTGTTATGAAATATAAATTTTTTTATATACAAATACTGTTATCATTTTACTTTACTTTATAGGCTTAAAAAATATTAAATGCACTTGTTATTCATCTTTATTTTATACATTGTATAAAAACCTTGCAATGGAACTAAATAAAAATAGGAAAAAAAAAGTGATCAACATAAAAACTAGTTCAATCTCATAATTAAATTCTCACCGTTGGATTAGATTTAAAAACACTCGAACGAAGGGCCCTGATTAAAACCCATCAAACCTAGTTTTTTCCTTTTTTTTTTTTTTTTATTCTTCATTCTCTCTCCCCCATTTCCAGCGGCCTCCCTCTCCCTCTACCTCTCCCAGATTCCCCTACCCAACATAGCCTCCCCCCTTCACTCGCACGCCACCACTGTGCCCAGCAGTCGCCACCGCAACATAAATGGCATCACCCCACGCTGGACCCCACATCGGACTGTCTCTTTCTCTACCCGCAGCCATGACGAAACTGACATCATTTCTCTTCCCAGTTTGTCCCTCAAGCCACCAATCTCCTGATGCCGACCACCTATGGCAAGCCCTTTCCCTCCCATTGGATCTCTCTTTCTCTCGGATCTAAACAGATTCATCTACCCACGCCTAGTGCCAGTGCCCACAGCTGATTGCAGCGTCACCACGAGCCACCATGGTCCTCGTAGTTGAGCCACCCCGATCCACCACTGCTCCAGCCCAACGTTCCTCTCCCATTCTTTGTCTCTCAACCCACGGCCTCCACCAATAGAAGACATAGAAAACAGATAAAAAAAATAAACTTGAAGAAAGAAAACAAAGATATAAAGATCTATCACAACATGTAAATAAAAAACAAAAAATTCAAATCAGATTTCGGATTATGTTTGACAACATGAAAAATATATATATATATTTCACAAAAAATCCATACCACAGCGAGACCAAGAACGGAGAAGCCCAGCTCCTGCTTCTTCAAGAAGAATGGTGGCTGATAGAGAAAAAAACGTGAGAAAAGATTGCCAACGGAGAAAGTGAGAGATATGAGAGAGAAAAGGTGCTGCTTTTATCAATATCCAACACGGGCAAAAATGTATGAAAGAAAGTGTAAAACACAAATCATTTAGAGGTACAACCGTACTTACATTTACTGACACAGGGTATAAGTGGCTTAGAAAATTTTACTATTCATTTACACGGGTAGCCCACAATAAAATTGAAGGATAAAGAATAAACAAACACAAAAGACAATGAAACTAATGTTTATTACTGTAGTAGTTGATAACTACTTATTATAATATTATCCATACTGATGTCTAACAAATTGGCATTTCCTATACACATGCATGCACTTACCAACTAAAAGAAAGAGGAACTCTATACGCATGCACTGATCCTGACCAATTGATAAAGGGGACACAACAGCAGGCTTCAATACCAATCCAACCGGCGGAAATCATACAAAATAAATCACTAACACAATCAGGAAAATATTTCTATTATAAACACAATTTAAAGAATTTTGTACGGACAGTATACACAAAAATGGAAGGAAAGAGTGAAGATATGAAATACACAAAAACGGAATGAGAATTTACTGTTCATTCTTGTAGCAATGGGATAGACACTTATTATTATAGAAAGATATATTTGTTAGGGAGATTTTCACTGAGGCCCAAGTCCCAAGAAGGCTGGCCCCGACCAAGCATCAAGCAGGTCCCCCTCATTCCAGAAAGCCCAAGAAGCTTTGCCCAAGCCCGCAAAACCCCTTAACAATTCGGGAAGAACCTGTAACTCATGTAAGTCGGGCACATCTATTTGGGTCAAAATGGGATGTTACAAAAGAAGTACAGGAAGCTAGACCGAGGAAAGTGAAGTGAGCATGCCAAAGGGAAGGGATGGGACTCAAAGCAGTACCAGGAGACCACGCTGCAGCAATGATTGATCCCAGAGGGCCACACCGCATTAAAGACAGTATGGCGAAGGAAGCTCCAAGAGGACTTCCCTTCCCCCCAGGCCGCAGCATATGGCCATCTGACCCTCAAGGCTGGGTATATAAGGTCCCTTGGCATTAAAGTAAAGGGAGGGGCTTTTTCTCTAATGGAATCTTCTTGCTCAAACACTGGCACTCACTATCTTCTTGCTTCCCCACTGCTTAGTAAGTTATTACTTAGGCATTAGAGGGTACCTGGGCCACCCCAAGGCCACTTTTCCTGATCCCTTCTTGGTTATTGCAGGCCTCAGAAACAGAAGATTCGGACTGTTGAGAGCTCGACCCAAAGGTGTACGAAACACGTCGTTAACAATATTCATAATATTCTAGTATGTATAGTAATATGACCTTTTTTCTATCATATTTCGTTTATTGTAAATCAATCGGTATCAATTAGTATCATTAATTTATTATAGTTTTATTCTTTCTCTAGCCTCATTCATGTATATAAATAGGGACATATGTTATGTATTTATGAACAACTTAAAAATAGGAAAGATATAGTCCTCAAAGTCTCACCCTCATTCTCTCTTCTCTTCTCCTTTTCTTATTTTATTTTATTTTTATTTCTAGATGGTATCATAGAGGACATCATCCTTGTACCCTTAGTTGCTTCTGTCTGCATCACCTTTCTATAGTAGCCATTGGTGTACCCTTGCTATTTTCTTCACAGTCCATCACGGTTGCTACGTTGGTTCTATTATACTTGACAATTGCTGATTTCCTCATACTTTCCGCTCCATGTAAACTTATATTTTTGACATAATCAAAGCAACCAATCTCCTTGTGACTCTTGTATCATTTTTTTTTTCGTTCGTGATAAGTCTTGTATTCAACGTGTTATTTGGTATTCTTTTCTGTTCACTATATGTTCTCTAGAGACTTTCTACACACTCAACGGATTGTTGTTCGTGATAAGTCTCATATTCAACGTGTTATTTGGTGTTCTCTTATGTTCACCACATGTTCTCCAAGTATTTAATGGATCACTGTTTGTGATAAGTCTCATATTCAATGTGTTATTTGGTATTTTTTTTTTTTTTTTTCCATTCACTACACATCCTTTAGAGACTTCATGTGCACTTAACGGATCAACGCCCTCCTTTTCATCATCAATCTTGTACATCGGTTTGTTTCTGCCCTCCGTCCATTTGCGCCATGCGCCAAAAAGACACTTTTTGTTGGGTTGTCAATCAAATCCCCAAGTCTCATCTATCTGGCCAGTAACATGATCTTATTTACAAACTCAAGAGGATGTCTTCATCATTATCCTAAGGAGGAGGAATGCTTGAACATTATGATACTTAATATAGAATATATTCATAATATGATTTATTCTCTATCATATTTAGTTTATTGTGTAAATCAATATGTATCATTGATTTATTGTATTTCCATTCTTTCTCCATCCCCATTCACCTATAAATAGGGACATATATTATGTATTCTTTTTTTTTTTTTTTGAGAAAATATATTATTTATTCATGAACAACTTGGGAATAACAAAAAGGTATCCCTAAAGTCTCTCCTCTTCTCTTCCCTTCTCTTCTCCTTTTCTTTTCCATTTTATTTTTATTTTCAGGTCTTGGAAATGGTGTTTAGAATCTTTAGATCCATATAAGGAGAGGTTGAGATGAAAAAGAATTGAGGCTGAATTTGAAAAGATGAATGTGGCCAAGTTTCTATTCGGTTGCAAAAAGGGGCTTGAGGGGTCTGCAACGTGGCGGTGGTGCACGGCAAGGATGAGCGGTAGCTAGCATCCCTCAGGGCACAAATCTCAAACGTCTTATTTGACGAAAATTAAATGGGTTGAAACCTAATAATTTCTGATCCCGGTTCGTTTTCTAAAATTAAAACCCTCTCATGACATGGTTGCCAATGGATAGTTGACTACATAAGAGAATAACCTAAGTTCACACATGAAATAATAGAAATGTAAGTAGTAATGGTTCTCTAAAGCATGTCGGGGGTTAACACCGTACTCCTTATAAGATCTTACGAAATTACAAATAATTTAAAGATTGTGAGTTTTTTCAAATAGTTATCAAGTGGAGTTTTCAAATGCTAAAAGCAACCCCAGACAACTAAGGTAAAAAAATCCACGCCTTTGTAGCCTGCACTAACACAGTTCAGTCCAAATATCAAATACCAAATCGAAGTAAAATTTCTTTCTTCCCCCAATACAAGTGCATACTATGGAGACTATATTTTATCAAGTATGTTCCGAGTGCTCATGTAGGCATAAAACACTGATAACATCCCTAGAATCAGTGCAGCTTTGTAGAATATATCCATGATTAAAGTCAAGTCTTTCTTAATATATATATCGATTTACAAACACATTGACTGCAGGAGCTGTCGATCTAGTTTTCTTTATTCCAAACAGGGTATCAATCGCCCTAGGCACTTTTTCACATATACAGGATAATCAAATGGCCTGAAGAGGAAGGCCAGGCATCTTACGCACAGCATCTCATATCTGGGAAAGGGAAGTTCCACCTGAAATTAAAAAGTATGTTCCATCAGAGTTACAATTCTATGCAGAAATTGCAAATGTGAGGTCATAATAAGCAGTGACAATAGAATCAGTGAAAACTAGGATTCTCACAATGGTTGACCTATATAATAGTGGTTGGCTTCGAGTTTCTGGAAACATGTATCGTGTATTTGGCAATCCTTGCCACAGATTCAATTTTTCATTGGCAGCTAATCCTATCCATGCTCAATCCACACATACAGAATCTTCATGGGTACTGCTTGAAAAAATTATTTCTTTTTCATTTACAATGTTGAACATCACCAAGGAAGGTCCTTTCGAACCACCCTAGAGGGTAAACCTCATAAAAACAAGGAAAATGATATATATATATATATATATAATCCTAGGATGGGCAAGCCTCACACAGTCACTTTGAAAAAAAGTAGGGCACACCTGGGACTCACATGAAAAATTCCATTTTTCTCAAATACTGTGCAGGATTTGCACGCACTAGAATTGTATCTAATATTACTAACCTCGTATCAGGTAATCCAGAAAACCCTATTGTGGAATCAAACTCGAGATGTCCGAGTCTAGAGTTCATCCGAAGCCTACCCTTGGATCGCTAAGCTGCACCCTAACAAGTAACTTGAAAATTTTGTTTAAGAAGTCTATGAGCCTTGGAATAACCAAAAAGAATGAATGGAACGGTAGAGCCAGTTCAATAGGTCTGTAGAAGACGACATGGTTGTAGTGGTTGTATGCACAGAAGGGAATGGGGGTTTTGAACATGATTTGAAGCAACCCATAAACTTTTCATACAGAATTCCTAATTAATCCCTGTCAAAACAATGGCCCCTCATTATTCTGAGAGAAACCAGGACATCCAAATGCACCCTCATTGTTAAGAACATTTACAAGATTTGCATTCCTCAAGAAAAGGAAAATGTCCGTATTTTTTTATCAGCTCTAAACTCAAATGCCACTTCCTCTTCTCACATCAGCAGGATAAACACAACTTTTCACAACACTTTACACAACTAGTTTTTAAAATGAGTGATATTTTTGTAAAATATCTCATAAAAGTAAAACATCACTTTACAAAAATACCATTATTTTAAGATATAGTTGTGAAATGCGTTTTGAAAAGTGTTGTGTGGGTATTATTACTCGTTCAGATACAAAGATTATACAGGTCTGAACACGTCAGTTAAGTCTGTTACCTCACCAGTATTGTTAAAAGCACTAGGCGCACTTAAGCCACCTAGAGCCTAGGCGCAAAGCGCAAGCGCATCCTGAGCGAAGTAAAGCACACATTTTTAAAAATGATAAAATACAAGAAGGTTTTAAAAAAGACAATATAATAATATATTTAGCATGTTATCTCTTTTCTTAAGAGTATTATGTAACATAAAAACTAAGTCATCAACTGATATATAAAAGCTCGAACATTAAAATTCATATACTTCTCTTGAGAGATCATGATGTTTCTTTTGAGAGATCATGTGTGGATGGGATCCCAGAAAAAGTGTCTTCTTGTGTTGTATATATATTACTTTTAATGCCTGGCTATAGAGTCACGTGCTTAAGGACTCAAACTTTTTTCAAGTGTAACAAAGTGCACTTTTGTGCTTAAAAGCTCAACGCTAAAAGAGCAAAAAAGCGTGCTTAAATCGCACTTTTTGAAATGCACTTTGCTTGTAGTAAGCAAAGCGCCTAACCCTTGTGTAACTCACAATAGCTGGGTCAGCTCTTTCCGGTGTTGACAACATACTTTTTATCAAAAAGAATGACTGACCTGTCTCAATGCAACCTTCACTGATGTAGAAGGTGTATGATCATGTGAATTAGTTAGGGATTCCAGGTGTGCTCTGCAAGCTGGATTAACATAAGGCATACGATCACATGAATTGGGGCTTCTTGCTGTAAGGAGATGCGGCTTTGGTGAGAATGCGTGTGAATAACATACTGTATTCTACAATGCGTTTTTTAGTTTTGACAAAAGGCACCCCTTCAGAATTCTTTAACACCTCCTGGGGAATGAGATAAGGGATGCTTTATCCAATCAACTCTTTGTAGTGGTGATGGAGGAATTGAATAGGACGCTATCAACTGTTGTCAACAGAGGACTCCCATCCAGTTTCTCTTAGGAGGATAAAAATAATAAATAGCTTATCACCTCCCATGTCCTATGTCCCATTCCAGAAGATGCTTAAATACTTCTTGATCCTATCAAGTACTATGCTTTGAAATTATTCAGGGCATAAAATAAACTTGGCCGAGTGGTAATGACTGTTGATTGGAGCAGTAGATAATATTGAAGGTTTTGCATTTATTCATAGCTCTAAGGTCATCCCTGCCAATGTACCCAGTCTCCCCTTGGGGGCGCTGATTAAGGCAAACTCCTGTTGGGATGACATTATTGAAGTAATGGAACATTACTTACCTAGGTGGAAGCCACTATACTTATCCAAAGGTGGACCATACTCTGATCAAGAGCACTCTCTCTGATCTACATACTTATTTCTTGTCTTTTTTTCATATCCCTGTAGTCTGTAGATGTAGCCTATCATTTTGCAAAGCTTCAAGGGATTATCTTGTGGAAGGGAATTGGCAATAATTTTGAGTTCCACCTAGTCAAATGATCCAAGATTTTTACCCCAATTTAATTACGTGGTTTGGAGGCTAGAATTTTACTTTTGTTTAACAAAGCTTTGTTGGATAAATGGTTATGGTGTTATGCAAAGGAGATAGAAGCTGTCTTGCGATTGGGGATGGAACTCAAGTACGTCAAATGTGGGAGGATGGTTTTTTAATAAGGGTATTGGGTCACTGGGTGTAGAGATTGGAAAAACATCAAGCGGGAGGAGAAAGGAGAAAAAGGGGGGTGGGGGGTGGGGTGTGTGATCTTCTTTTGATATAAACGAGCCAGGTGGGTCAAATCAAGTTTTGGTACAATGTGTAGTGCAAGTACCAGCCCTTGGAAAGAGTTCTCCCAAAATTGTTTACTACATTCGATTGTAAGGAGACCTTGCACAAAAAAACTTGCGCAAGGTCTATTTTAGGTTGAAATACTAACAATAGGTCACAATGGAATGGTAAAATTTAGGGTGAAATTACGTATCAAAAAATCTTTTAGGGTGAAATACCACAATATCCCATGTGGTTTGCCTCTAAGACAGATTAGTAGCTAAGCTTTAATTTAGAACCTTTTACTCCTTATTTATACCTTTAACTTCAGTTAAATTAATCCGTCCATCACTATTCCATTACCCAATTGTTAAAAGTGCCAGGTCAACACCAATAAATAATCGACACGTGCATCATCTATTAAAAATTAAAAAAATACAAAAATTCATTCAATAATTTTTAAAAAATCTAAAAAATTCAATTTAAATGTGTACCATTTTTAGTATTAATTTCAATTTAAACTTCTAAAAATATTAAAACAGGTTTTTAGGATTTAATTCGAATTAAAATATTTTTTTGATCAGTGAATAAGAATTTTATTGAATTTAAAAATTAAAAAAGCTTCTAAAAAATCTTCAACCTAAGTACAAACTTCTAAAAATATTTAAACAGGTCTTCGGATTTAACGCTTACTTTTACGAATGAGGGGAAGATGGAGTTGCTCCCTTCGTTCTTCCATAGTTATATTCCTTTCGCTAAAGAAGAGGTGGTGGTGATAAAATGTGTTGGGTCCCGTCCAAAAGACGGATCTTTGATGTTAAATCCTTTTTCAATGTGTTCATCACTCTAGTTACCTCTTCATTTCCTTTAAAATGTATTTGGATAGACAAAGTGCTTCAGGGGTTACTTGTTTTGTTTGGATGACAACATTGAGGAGCGATCTTTTTTTTTTTTTTGTGTTTTTTTTTTAAGTAAACAATTATATTAAGTAAACGAATAGGCATAGCTCAAGTCCACAAGAAGGTATACAAGAGGCAGCACCTATTTAGGAAGAAGAAATTATAGAAACAAGAAAATCATGAAAAATGAGGCCATTGAAATCTACAACTTTGGCCCAAAAAAATAGAGTTATAACAAAAAGTAATCTGATCTCCTCCAATGAATGCTCACTATCTACGATCGTCTGGTCATTCCGTTCCTACCAAATGCATCAAAGAATACATATAGGAATCATCTTCCATAGAACTAAGATTTGTGGAATACTGCCCAGGTTCGTCCAACATGCCAGGAGTTCAACCACTGTTTTAGGCATAATCCAGGCTAGCTCTACCTGTCTGAATACATCGTCCCATAATGCTCTTGTGACCTCACAATGTAGTAGAAGATGGTCCACAATCTCACCACTTTGTTTGCACATACAACAACAACACCAGTCCACTACTTTAACCTTGAGTTTCCGTAAATTATTCATTGTCAAAATCTTTCCCAAAGATGCGGTCCAAGCAAAAAAAGCAGCCCTAGGAGGTGCCTTATTTCTTTAAATCCTTCTCCATGGAAAGTGATTATTTTGTAGTTGTATGAGGGCCTTATAGAAAGAACAAACTGAAAATATACCTTTCTTGGCAAGTACCCACCACAAAGTATCAGCTCCTTGAGTACTCGGTCTCATGGAGTATAAGAGTCGGAAAAAATCTGCAAAGCTACTAACTTCCCAATCTTGGGCCGCCCTAGTGAAGCTCACATTCCATTGGACTAAGTCACCAGCCATCTCCAAGAAGTCCGCCACTGAAGCTTCTTTCTCACGTGCAAGCCTGAACACTGTAGGGAAAGAGTCGTTGAGGGTGCTATCTCCTCACCATATGTCATGTCAGAATTTCATTCTTGAACCATCTCCCATCACAATTCTAGTATGACGAGCAAACATGCCCCACCCTCGTCTAATGTGCTTCCATATTCCCACACCATAAACCCCAAATATGTCCCTAAAGCAACATCCCCCCACAAGCCTCAATACTTGAAATCAATCACCGAGTTTCATGAAGCTTCTTGTTCCATATTATAATGCTAGAACCATTTCCCAAGTAAAGCCCGATTGAACACCCTAAGATTTCGAATTCCCAATCCACCTTAAGAGATTGGAGAGCATATTTTGTCCCACTTGACCAGATGAAATTTGAATTCATCCCGAAGTTCGCTCCACAGAAAATCACGATGCAATTTCTCAATTCATGTTGCCACACTTGCAGGAATTGGGAACAAGGATAAAAAATAAGTTGGTAGATTTGATAAGAGGGCTTTTGATTAGGGTAATCCTACCACCTTTTGACAAATACAATCTCTTCCAACCTGTCAATCTACGTTCAATCTTCTCAATGATTGCATCCCAAATGGGTTAGCCCTGGAGGCGGCCTCCAAAGGAAGACCAAGGTATTTCATAGGGAAATAGGAGATTTTATGTCCAAGAGTGTTAGCCAACAGCCGGATGTTACAAACGTTGCCAATTGGGACCAACTTTGACTCAGATAAATTCACTTTCAACCCTAATACAGCCTCAAAGCAAATTAGAAGTACCCTTAGTGCCTGAATCTAGTTTTGATCTGCCTCGCAGAAAATTAAGGTGTCATCTGTGAACAAGTGAGAAATGTTAAGAGTACCTTGGTTTATATCACCAACCGAAAATCCAGCCAAGAAACCATTGTTTGCCATAGCTATAATCATTCTGCTCAACACCTCCATGATCATGACAAAGAGGAGTGAGGAGTGAGGACAAAGGATCCCCTTGCTTTAGCCCTCGGGAGTTGTTAAAAAAACCAACTACACTACCGTTCACCAAAACTGAGAACCTCATTGTCGATATACACCACCTAATCGATGAGCACCACCTCTCCCCAAAACCACACCTCCCAAGCACAAGTACAACAAGAAATCCCAGCTAACATGATCATAGGTCTTCTCCATATATAACTTGCATAAAGACCCGTATTGGCAATGAGTACGGAGTCCAATATTTGTCTTCCCCGTACGAATTTGTTTTTGGGGTTTTGTAATGATCCACCCCAAAACTTCTCCTAGACAATTTGCAAGAACCTTGGGAATGATTTTATACACCCCATTCACAAGGCTAATGTGCCGATAATCCTAAACCATCGATGCCCCAGTCTTCTTGAGAATAAGTGCAATAAAAGTGGCATTTAGACTTTTCTCAAATTTTCCAACTGGAAAAAATTCATGAAATACCTTCATTAAGTCCTCCTTCACCACTTCCCAACAAGATTGGAAGAAACCCATAGAAAATCCGTTTGGACCAAGTGCTTTGTCTTTGACCATCTTCCCAACCACTTCATGAACCTTAGTCTCCTCAAACGGCCTCTCCAACCAAGAGGCATTCTACTACTCAATGGACTCAAATGCTAGCCCGTCAATCTTCGGCCTCCACCTCTCTGGCTAGGTAAGCAACTGTTCAAAATAACCGGCAACATGTTCGTGAATCACAGTATCTCTATGCAAATAGCTCCTTCAATATTCATCATCTCAATGGCATTAATTCTCCTATGGAAATTGGCCATTCTATGAAAAAACTTCATAGTTCAATCACCTTCTTTCAACCACAAAGCATGAGATTTTTGCCACTAAGATATCTCCTCCAATAGGGTAGCCTTCTCTAGTTCTGAAACTAGTTATGTACTCTTGAGAGAGTTCCTCCAAAGAAAGGGCCTATCCCTCCTGTGCCCTCTCGACCTCTCGAAGCTCCTCCAATAGTGACTTCTTGTTATTGCCTATATTTCCAAAAGACTCCACATTCCAAAGCTTTAGATCTTTCTTTAAATCTTTCAATTTACTTGCAAGAAAAAAACTAAGGGTGCCTTGGATCTGATAGGAGGATCACCATTGCCTGACCCGTTCCAGAAAGCCTTCAGTTGTTAGCCACATATCCTCGAACTTAAAGTATCTCCATCCTCCTTGAATCACAATCCAACAAGATGGGAAAATGGTCGAAACATAGGCGAGGTAGACTTTTCTGACATAATTCCAGGTAATGAGTTTCTCACTCCGAGAAAACTAAGAATATATCAAATCTAGACTACATTTGGTTATTAGACCATGTAAAATGCATCACCCATGAGAGGAATGTCCATGAACCTCAAGTCAAAAATACAGTCTGAGAAACTCAACATTGCTGGCCACAACTTGCTATTTCCCGATCTTTCACTTGGGAATCTTAATCTTATAACATTAAAGTCCCCTCCTATACAAAAAGCTAGGTCCCACCAGCTGTGTAACTCGACTAACTCCTCCCATAGAATGTTTCTACCACCGTCCACAATCGGCCCATAAATTCCAGCAAAAGCCCACCTAAAATATCCTCCAAATTTTTTAAAATAACAGCCAAAAACATAGAGATACCCATTTTATCCTCCACATTCCATTACTACTCTGTCTCTATTCGAAGCTATCCATCTTCATAAAATCTTGAGGAGCAATCTTAAAGATGGATAGCTTGGAACAGAGACATATAGTAATGGAATGGTGTTGTTTGAGCAAGTTAAATGGGATAAGCAGGGTCTTCTACTACATTTTGAGTAGGCTAGGAACTTATGGGTTGCTATATCGAGCACTTTTGGAATTGAGTGGGTTATGTCCAAGCTGGTGGATTTGTTGGCATGTTTGTAGAATCCTTCCGAAAGTCATAGAAATGTAAAAGTTCGGAGGATGGTTCCCCTATACTTAATGTGGTGTATTTTACAAGAAGAATGCAATGCAAAAACTATTGAAAATTTGAAAGGAAATTACAGAGTTAAAAGCCACAACACTCAACTCCTATGTTTCCATGGCTGCTCCCAATAGCTCTCAATTCACTAGCTTTATAGATTTCAATGATTTTCCTCTATTTCTTCTTGCTAGTTAGGTGTCCTAATGTATATTCTAGGTGTACTTGGATTGCTCCCCATGTGCTTTTACTAAAAGTTTCATTACTAGATAAAAAACAAAAGCATCTTTTGCTTTCACTTCACCAGTAGCATCCTGAAAAGTGTTTTGTGGGATTGTTGAATTTTCTGTAATTATTGTATGGCTTGGAAGTAGTTTATGCTATATTTTTTTTTTTATCAGTAAATAAAAATTTTACTAAAAATAAGTGAAGCCAAGTACATGGGACATATACAAGAGCCACACCTAGGCATGATTGTCTAAAGCTACAAGAAAATCCTATACGTTCATGCCATTAAAGTCTATTACAATTGACCAATGGAATAAAGTGTGAAGAAAAAAAATTCTAAGCTCGTCCATTGTCCATTCACAATCCTCAAACTCCAACCATTCCTCTCCATCCATATGCACCACCATAGGCAGGTTGGTATCATCTTCCACATAGCTGCAATTTGAGAGTTACCCCGGATGCCTTCAGCTGGCCAAAAAGTCAACAACCCTTCTTGGCATTACCCAAGAGTCCCACTCTTGCAAAAATCTCATTCCATAAGCTCCTAGCTACATCACAATGCAATAATAGGTGATCCACAGACTCACCACTTTTCTTACACATGCAACACCAATCCAATACAATAAGTCGGCATTTCCATAGATTATCTAAGGTGAGAAATCTTCCCTAATGAAGTTGTCCATACAAAAAAAACTCTTTTTTTTTTGTTGGCGGGGGGGGGGGGGTAGGGCCAGTTTGGATCCTCAACTCATCTTATCTAATCATTATAGCTTTCCCAAATTCCAATACAAAATATAATAAACAATTCAACCTTTTCAAATCCAAATAATAATAATATTAAAAAATAATATTCTCACAATATTTTATTTAACTTTCATCGCAACTTAACTCAACTCAACATCCAAATGCAGCCTTAGTCTTCCATGTGTTCTTCCATGAGAATGTTCTTGTAGAGTGTCATAAGAGACTTATAGTATGACTGTACAGTAAATTTCCCCTTCTTGCATGGTGACTACATCATCCTATCCGCTCCTCCAGTTACTCTATAATTGTACACAATTGAAAAAATCTTTAAATGTGTTAATTTCCCAATCTTGGGCAGCTCTAAGGAAAATAATAGTCCATTGGGGAGAACCACTAGAGATATCCATAAGCTCTGTTACTGTAGCTGCCCTTCTTTGTGCAATGTTGTATGGTATTGGGTAGGCTTTGTTTAGGATTTGATCTCTAAACCATAAGTCATTCCAAAATTTAATTCTAGAGCCATCCCCAACTACAAACTGTGTTGTTTGATGAAGATTGGTCCAGCCTCTTCTTATGCTTTTCCAAAGCCCCATTCCATGTCGTCCGCTCACCTCATTCGAACACCATCCTCCTCACAATCCACCATATTTTAAATCTATGATCACCCTCCACAAAGCTCATCTCTCTTCGTGATATCTCCAAAACCATTTACCCAATAAAGCCTCGTTGAAAACCAACAAATTTCGAATTCCCAACCTACCTTCACGTACTGGAGTACATACTGTAGTTTATGCTATATTATTAAGCAAGGAAACATTTTTTTTTATTGGCTCCGGGTGTCCGAGAACAAAGTCCGGACTAATCCCAAGAGTGCACATGCTCTCGGCAAGGAGTTTTCCTACAAGTGCACCTTAGGAAATTCAAGGGGAAGTTCCCCCAGTCCGACGGCCCCAAAAAATTGTTTGCACCTAAGAGGATTTGAACCTTAGATCTGGAGGGAGCATACTAGCCAGACTAAGGCCTTTACCACTTGAGCCAACCCTTAGGGGTTTCCTAGAAATAAATTAAAAACTGAAAATTAAAAAAAGGTGATGGATCCCTACAACCATTGTGGTGGAGGGTACCTTCACCCACCGCTCGCAAGGAGGAGGGTTGCCATCCATGACAGCAAGTCCCTCAAATGGCAAAAAGGGTAAGATAGCCCATCCACCACTACTCAGCCACCAGAGGTGGGGCATATCTCCTGCCACTGCACAATGTTGGAGCAAATCTCCCTTGCATTGTCTGCAAAGTGGAAGATCTTCCCCCATTGTGTGGTAGTGGTGGCAGGGTGAGTGGAGGCAAATACATGCCCTGTTGGCTCAATATCAATGGATTTGCCACTCACTACATCAGGAGCAGATTTGCCAACTTATGGCATCACATGTCTCCCTTCTGGTGAATTTTTTATATTCAGTATACAGGGTGTGGAAGTTGTTCCTTTTTCAAAATAATTTTAAATTTTTTGTGTTTGGAATTGTTGTTTTGGTCAAACGCACCCTAAGATGCTACTGATTTCATATAAATCAGTCCAAGTGTCCTTTTGGCACAAAGTCTCTTATGGTCCTAATGCCTTGATGAGCTTTCAGCTTTGAGTACATTGACCAAAAGGTATCTGAAAAATGGTGATCTAGAAAGCGATCCTGGCATCACGCTCATACTCCAAGCTTCTAAGAAATGTTTTCTATTATATTTTCTCAATCAAATCCCATAATTATCTAGCAATATATTGAAAGAGAAATAGCTGAAAAAATAGTACTACAAATTATTCGTACTCCAAGCAGTATCACACAATGCCACTAAAAAACAATCAAGCATAAAGAAAAAGGCAATAAGCAAGGAAAACCGATAAAGTATCAACCATGGGGCAGGATGAGAAATATGCAATGAACACATGCATATAAAAAAACTAAGTGGTTTAATAAAATTTGGATAAAAACTATAAGCATAAATGCAGTTCAGTGCAGAAAAGTTGAACTTCACAGCTTACCTTTATAAAAGGAATTCTTTACGTAGATACAGTTGCAGAACTACTAATGCTTATGTTGAACTGGAACCAGCAGCATCTGAAACTTGCTTATTTGTATCCCTCAAAGAATTGTCACCACGAGTCTCTAATGTAGACTCGTTGTCTAATTCTGCAACTGAACTATTATCTGAACTATTTGACACCGAAGCAGCATTTGTTTTACTATTGTCTCTAGTTTCCAGACGCTCCATCATGCGTGATACGGTTGCAATCCCTGCATTTACCTCTCTTTTAACTTCAGAACCAAGATCTGCCATAGAAGTATTACGTGAGAATAATTTCTCCCTCCACCCTTTCGTGCTTTTCGAAATGGATTCTTTGTATCTGAAATGAATAATGAAATGCACATATACACCAGCCCTTAGAAAAACTCAGCAAGTTTATTGACCTAGCACAAATGGAATGTTTACATAAGTTAGTACCTGATTGACACTGCATTTAGTCGAGACTTTATTGATTCTGAAAATGATTGGAGGTCTGAAGGTCCAGCTCTGTCTTGACTACTTGGAATTGGTTGAATAGGGGTCCTAGTGGATGGAAATTGATAAAGTGCTCAGGAAAAAATTCAATGTCAAAGAAGTATGCACTTATTAGATATTTTAATTAAGGAATGTAATTGGAGGAGGAGGTTAAAGAATGGCATTGATGAAGCATTAAAAAAGTACCTATCTGACCCATGTTGGTTTGCAGCAAGACTACTTGAAGCTGATGCTGAGGCAGAAATCAGGTCGGCTTGGGGAGAAGGTACAGGAAAAGTCAGTTGCGAAGGTTGTTCTCCCACAGTCATATTAGGTGAAGAAAGAGCAGCCACAGTGGATTCAGGAACATTTTCACCTTCCTCCCTCTGAGATGGAGCAGGAGCAGCAGGGGGTGCATTAGGATGAGTTGAGAATACCAAGAACTGAGGACGACCCTGAGCTGATGACCTATTCCTTTGGCCTTCCCTTCTTGCAATGTGGCGTGCTCGTCCCATCGCAGCAGCAGCAGCTAAGTGCTGGATTATACGCTCTTCAAGTTCAGCATCACTTGTGCCCACCGGTAACTGCTATAAACCACAAAAAAAATGAATTTTATATGAACCATTTAGCATTGACAAGACAAGGAAAGCAGCATAAGTAGAGCACAAACATGTTGTAACTCAAAATCCCCCAGAGTTGGATGATGAAATATAGTTGCATTTCTAGATGGATTGAACCTAAAACTCCTCTCTCGTTCTACTGCTTCGAGCAATTCCTGGCTGAAATAAAAATAAACAAACAAACAAATAAATAAAAACTTTCCACCATAAAAAAATTAAATTAATAAATAAATGAGCAGGGAAAACCTGGTGGGATCCTTCAGGCTGATAGGTTGCCAACACATGGGACACTGTGAGCTTCTCTGGCACCTACAAGATTGCAATAAAATTTGAAACTCAAGTGCATTTTGGCTAAAACTTTCTAATAGGCTTCAATATACCATGAAAGCCTTAACATGATAATTTTGATCAGAGACTCTGTCAACTAGCAAGATCTTCTAAAGGGAAGTTAGGGTTCCAGGGACAGTTGAAACTAAAAGAGCTTGTACAAAAATCAAGATATCTAAAGACATGGAAAAATCTTGACCATGTCAACAATGCAAAAATAGATAAACCTGATCAAATATGCTTCACTAAACAACTAGGCCTGCAATGAGAAGTTTATGTCTCTTACAAATGGTAGCAGTCAACATGACTGAAAGAGAAACTTAGATATCCCTATAATTACTGGAGTCAAATCAGTTTGCAATGGAACAAATTTCAAGAGATGATAAAAACCTCGAGCATGTAACTGATTTATACCAGACCATGCTTGAAAACAATGCAAGTTTGTCAGCTTGAGATGGACATCAAATGGTGGCATTCCAAAACTAGATGGTCACAGTTTCCCCTCCCTTCCACACGTGAAACCAATTTGCTAGGAACAACCTCAGATATCTTTCCAAGGCAGCCATCCAAACAAATAAAAGAGACTTTGGGGACAGACCAAATATGTTTCTGATGAAAAGCATCACTATGATTTGCAGAACAAAATAAATACTTGACCTCCAATATCTCAATCCATTGCAAACTCGAAATAAGCACATGCTCCCAAGTTGTCGGGCACTAGCCCCAGAAACACTCTAAAAAATACACAATTAACCTAACTCTCAAAGATTTAGCACCATAAAAAGGAGGAGTCCCATTAACATTTTTCCTGCATCCTTCCAAGTAAGAAGCTACTAAAACAGCTATACCTGAGATATCATAAATGCATTAACATCGTATCCCCACCACCAAAATACATGCCACAAGAGGGCAAATTGGCCCCTTTCAGCTTTAGGTCTGTGGAACATTAAAGACCCCACCATTTACTTATACCCTTTGTAATGCCTGCTAAGA
This sequence comes from Carya cathayensis, assembly GCA_011037825.1. NCBI lineage: Eukaryota > Viridiplantae > Streptophyta > Magnoliopsida > Fagales > Juglandaceae > Carya > Carya cathayensis. The sequence goes on along the minus strand of QGSO01000349.1, from coordinate 332,497 downwards.
CTTGAGAACAATATCCATGTATGATCAATTGATAGGTTTAGCATGTAGAACAAAATGGAATGATTTGTAGGTCCAGATAAGGAAACTGTGTGGAGTAGGAGAGTAGTCCAAGTTAGGTAAGTGTTCAGACAAGTGAAGTACTCGGATTAGGAAACCAACTATAACAAGTCTAACACTTACAATTAAAATACTCAGATTAGAAAACTTACAATAAAAAGTTATCTTATTCATTTTCCTAATTGAAGTAGGAAAAAGGAGGGTTCCCAACAATCAAATTTTGACAGAAACAGGAGAAGAACAAAGGGACTTAAAAAGCCCAAGCTGCCCACCTTGAAGGGACCTAATTCAAGAAGCATACAATCTATAAGGAGAATTCCCCGCCATAAAATTCAGTCTTTTCCCGAAGTTCCAGCCTCAAGAAAACACCTTTATGGCCGTCATAATCTGGACTAGCCGCCCGCAAGCAGGAGTTGCTGGATTTGTCATAAGTCTTTAGAGGATTCAACTACCTAGGTTTTTAAGAGGATTCAACAGTTATTAATGAAAAGATAATCTATTGGAATGTACAGGGTCTTAACGATTTCAAAAAACGTCTCCATGTGAAGAATTTGATCCGTAAATGGAGGGGTGATGTGATTTGTTTTCAGGAAACCAAGTTAAAATCAGTTAATCAATCTATTGTTAGTAGTTTGTGGAGCTGTCATTGTGTGGGGTGGGTGGATTTAGTAGCAGATGGGGCGTCGGGTGGAATCATTGTTATGTGGGATAGGAGGGTTGTGGAGTTGAGAGATCATTTTGTGGGAGATTATTTGGTGGCGTGTCATTTTAGGAATGTGCATGATGGAGTAGAATGGGCTTTTGCTGGTGTACATGGCCCTAATTTGGAAATTTATAGAAGAGCGTTATGGGATGAAATGGCAGGTGTTTGCTGTTGTTGGGATCTTCCTTGGTGTTTTGGAGGGGCTTTCAATGTTACGAGGTTCCCTTGTGAAAGAGTGGGGGATTCTCATTTCACTAATGCAATGAATGATTTCTCTGATCTGATTTTTGAGTTAGAATTAATTGATTTACCAATGGCAGGAGGAAATTTTATGGGGTCCAACGGAAGGTCTTGGTCGAGGTTGGATATATTTCTGGTTATGGCTTCATGGGAGAGTTGTTTTCCAGATTTGCATCAGAAAAGGCTACCAAGATTATGCTCTGACCACTATCCTATTATGTTGGATTGTGGGGGTCTTAGTGGAGGCAGCAGGAACTTAAAATTTGAAAACATGTGGCTGGAGGATGAGAGTTTTGTGGTAAGGGTGAGGCAGTGGTGGTCTTCATATTTGTTCGAAGGCACTTTGAGTTTTGTTTTGGCTGGTAAACTAAGGGCTCTAAAACAAGATCTGAAAAAATGGAATGTTGAGGAGTTTGGGATCATTGAAAAGAATAGGAAGCTTTTGTTACAACAGCTGCAATGTTTGGAGGAAAAGGAGTTGTCGGGGGTTATTTCAGGCGAAGAGTTGGAGAAGAAATAAGGGGTGGTCACTGAATTGGAAAATATATCTTTAATGGAGGAAATTTCTTGGAGGTAGAAATCTAGGGTTCGTTGGTTGAAGGAAGGTGATAAGTGTACAAAATTTTTTCACCATATGGCGAATTCGCATAGAAGGAACAATGCTATTGAAGTTATTCAAGATGGTGAAAACATGCTTTTGGTTCAAGACCATCAAGGTATGCTGTCAATTTTTATGAGAAGTTGTTCAAGGAAGAATATTCGTGGAGACCTAAGTTAGACGGATTATCTTTTGATCGAAATGATCCTGAAAGTGCAGCTTGGATGGAGAGAGTTTTTGAAGAAGATTAAGTACTAGATGCTGTCAAAGGAATGGCTAAAGACAAGGCTCCGGGCCTGGACGGGTTTTCTATGGCTTTTTTCCATGTTGGAACATAGTGAAGGAAGACATTATGAAGGTATTTCTGGAATTTCATGCTTTTATGAAGTTTGAGAAAAGTATCAATGCCACTTTTATAGCCTTGATTCCTACAAAGGTGGGGGGCAGTAACTATGCAGGATTTTAGGCCAATTAGTTTAGTTAATGGGGTCTACAAGATTATTTCTAAGGTGCAGGCCAATCGGATGAGTGTTATTATGGGAAGAATTATATTGAAGTAAAAAAATGCTTTTGTGAGAGGAAGACAAATTCTAGATTCTGTTTTAACAGCAAATGAATGTTTGGATCACAGAATTAAAATGGGAGAATCTGGAGTTTTGGTTAAATTGGATATGGAAAAGGCTTTGATCATGTTTGCTGGGAGTTTTTATTGTATCTACTTGGCCGTTATGGTTTCAATGAGAGGTGGCGCATGTGGATAAAGCATTGTATTTCTACACCAAGATTCTCAATTTTGGTGAATGGTAACCTAGTTGGTTTCTTTAATAGTTCTTGTGGTTTGAGGCAAGGAGATCCGTTTCTCTTTATTCTTATCATGGATGCTTTAAGTAGAATGATTGAAGTGGCAGTTGGGGGTAGCTTTTTGTCGGGTTTTAAAGTGGGCCGTGACTCTCGGAATAGTGTGATTGTTTCTCATCTTCTTTTCGCTGATGACACATTAATCTTCAGTGAATCCAATCAAGAACAACTTCAGTATTTAAGAGCTCTTTTGTTATGTTTTGAAGCCATGTCGGGGTTGAGAATTAACTTAACCAAGTCTGAAATAGTTCCGGTGGGCTCAGTACCATATATTTCTGATCTGGCTACTATTTTGGGGTGTAAAATATCGTCGCTGCCAATGTCATATCTTGGTCTTCCACTAGGTGCCCCACATAAACCTGTTTCGATTTGGGAAGGAGAGATTGAGAAGATTGAGAGGAGATTAGCCAGCTGGAAAAATTTATATTTGTCTAAAGGGGGTAGAATCACTTTAAACAAGAGTACTTTGTGCAATCTTCCAACATATTTCCTTTCTCTCTTCCCTTAGGTTTCTTTGAAAATTGAAAAGATCTATAGGAATTTCTTGTGGGGAGGTAAAGGGGAGGAAAAGAAATTTCACTTGATGAGTTGGGATAAGGTATGTCAACCGATTTCAAATGGCAGTTTGGGGGTGTGTAATTTGAGGCTGCTTAACAACAGCTCTTTGTGGAAAATGATTATGGAGATACCATTTAAAAAGAGATGCTTTACGGAAAAATGTGATAGATGTTAAATATGGGGGTATGTGGGGCTAGTTGGTGTTCAAATGAAGTAAAAGGTGCTTATGGGATGGGATTATGAAAGTCTATTCGTATGGGATGGGGAGATTTTGTTAAACATGTCAAATTTAAGGTGGGGGATGGATCAAGAATTCGCTTTTGGCATGATTATTGGTGTGGAGAGTTAACTGTCAAGAATGAATTTCCTTTCCTTTTTCAGATTGCAAGGCAGCAAGATTCACCTTCTCTTTTTTGAACAAGAGTATTCAATGGACTGTTGACTTCGTGAGAAATGCAAATGATTGGGAAGTCACTGTAATTTCAGATTTTCTCAGCAGATTATATGGGTTGAAGTTTGTCCAAGGCAGTGTAGACAGTTTGTTGTGGATTCCTGAGAGAAATTTCAGTTTTTCAGTTCACTCCTATTATAATGCTTTAATCAGCCAAGGTGTAAGTGATTAACCCTGGAAAAGTATTTGGAAAGTTAAAGTGCCAAATAAGGTAGCTTTGTTCTGTTGGCTTGTGTCTCATGACAAAATTCTGACCACAGAAAATCTAAGAAAAAGAGGTCTTTGTATTGTTGATTGGTGTTCTGTGTAAGAAAGATGGCAAATCAGTTAATCACTTGATTCTCCATCACGAGATGGCTAAAAGTTTGTGGAATGTTATTTTGGGAAGAATGGGTATTTCTTGGATGATGCCAAAGCATGTGGTGAATTTACTAGCTTGCTGGAAATATGCTGAGTGGTGTCTTCCTATCACAACCATTTGGAGAATGATTCCTTTGTGTTGATGTGGTGTCTATGGCTAAAAAGGAACGCGAGATGAGATGTTTTGAAGACAAAACATTCGATGGAAGAAATTAGGGATTTTTTCCTCAAAACAGTGTCTTTGGGCTAAGGCTTTTGTATTGAATAGTGATGAAGTGTGGAGTTTTTCTAGTTTTTTTTTTCTTCTTAGCCGATGTATGTAGGTATTTCCTCTTGTATACTTCCTGTGTGCTTGGGCTATGCCTATTTATGGTAATAAAACTCTTATTAACTATTAAAAAAAGAAGAGGTAATACCCTAGGCTTTCTTTTCTTTTCTTTTGGATTTATTTAATAAGTTTCATCAGTTGTTTCTCAGAGTAATCACATACAAATATTAGATTTACAAAGGTCGGGATGAAGAGTCAAAAGTTTTAAGGTTCTTTTTGCAAGGATTCAAACAAGGGAAAGTCTCTATTACTGATTATGATCTGTATTGAGTCCATTTTCTTGTTGATTTTAGGGTAACATAAATGACATTAGCAATGATAACATGGGGCGACAAGTGGATGCATAGCCAACAAACACTGAGGTAGATAGTGTTGTGGAGTGGTTTTGCACCTAAAAGTGAATTTGGTTTGGATTGAATTCTAGTGACTGATCTTGATGAGTTGAAGCACAAAATACTATAGTTAACCGACATTTTAAAGATGTGAAAAACCTAAAAGGGTATCTGCACAGCCATTTCAAAAGAAATTTTTTGGTCACCAATTGTAGAAGGCATTGCTGAAAATAAGGATGTCCTTTGATAATAGAGACACTGATTTGGGAATGAAAGAACAAGATTTAGCTCTCTTAATGAGGTTTCTAAATCTGGATGGAAGGTAAAATCAAGTCTCAAGAGTCTTGATGATAGAAGAAAATAGAAGTGAAATAATTAGCAAAGCGCATGTGCACCAGAATAATTTAGTCCCATATTGAGTGAGAGCACGATGATGGGGTTATGACTTTCAAGTCCCACATTCATTTTTTACCAGGTGTCATAGAGCTATATAATGATTCCTAGGAGACCGATTGTAACTAGGCTTTCTTGAACACACGAAAAAATATGGCAAGCACTTCCCTTTGGTCATTACAGTTGGTATTAGAGCTACCTTTTTTTTTTTTTTTTGATAAATAAACAAATTATAATGATCAAAGAATGGCAAAGCCAGAAATACAACTCTAATGCCCTAACTCGGTAGGCACATTAGAGCTACTTTAGTTACTACCTATGGCATTGGGACACTGCCAGAGTGACAAGAGCCCTAATAAGAACATCTGGGTATTGAGTATGCGTGATTGTCACACTCTAAAATGATTTAGTTTCACATTGGGTGAGCAAATGATGATAGAGGAATATAAGTCTCAAGTCCCAAGTAAGTTCTTACAAAGTGCAATTAGGCTTTATAATGATTCTAATAAGCTCCACTTTTAAACTTGAACCAGTGCTTTAGAGTATAAGTGCATATATATATATATATATATTATGTCAGGGAACCTCTCCAAGGCAGGGCCCTTCGGACCCACCTATGCATAGTAAACCCTGGTCTAGTGCACTGCACCCTCAGAAGTTTTCCTACCCGGAACTAGTTAAATCGCTAGCATTTCATCAAGGGGTATGGCCCCAAATGATTATTTGCACCCATGAGGTGTTGAATCTTAAACCTTAAAAGGAGTAATACCCCAAGACCAAGGCCTTCACCACTTGGGCCAACCCTTTGGGGTTAGTATAAGTGCATCTTTGACTAGTGCTTCCCTTGGATCATTACAGATTAGGGGGCTGTGAGATACTATGTTTGTAATATAATTGTTATACTGTTGAATTAATTTAGCAATACTCAAGGAGCACAAAGAAATGGTAGAACTTAGCAAACAAGAAAGGTAAGTGGGCTGATTAATTCTTCAAACATCATAAATAAACTAAAAATTCATTTCAAAGCTTTATCTAAGGAACAAGAGGCAATGATGGCACCTAGAACCTTAAAAACGCATAATGTAGACTTCATTGCAATCACTTGATTTTTATTAGAGTGGCGCAATACAACTATCATTATGGAGTCATGAGTCAACGTTCCCATCTCAACTCAAGACCATCCAAACCCTTGGTCATTACCAGAATAGTGGAAATAGAAAATAAATTGATGCTCTAGTAACTAAGCTCATATGCAGCATAATTCTTCAAAAAAATATAGAGAAATGCTTAGTCTACAAAATGAATTGCAAAAAACCTTTTGCAAACTAACGTATCTTGATGTTTTGAAGACAAGGAGCGCTCTTTTAAAGATCTTTGAAACTTTTTCTTTTATACTGAGTTTGTGGGCTAAGATCTTTTTAAGGAATGACTTATCAAAAAAAAAATCTTTGTAAGGAATGATGAGAATGTAATGAATCTGTTTCTGTTTTAGTTTTTCTTGTTGTCTAGAGTATAGTAGGTATTTCCTTTGTATACTTCCTGTGTACTTGGGCTATGCCTATTAGTGATAATAAAATTCTTATTACTTAAAAAAAAAAAAAAAACGAACGTATCTTGATGTAGTACGTGACATTGTAAAACTCTTTATTTTAAAGCAAATCTGATGAACCACATCAAACCAAATCATTTTGTAAGTTTGCTTCTCATAATTGTCTTTGTAGACCTATGACTAAGGAGCTAGAGGAGAGACCAGCACCAAACACCTTACAAAGGCGTAACAAGGGATCCCAAATCTTACCTTCGTGCCCATCGCTTCACACTTATTTATGTAGTTTCGAAGCCCAATTATTATTTTCTATATAAACACTCCCATCTCAGCCCCAGACCATCCAACCCTTGATTATTACTAATGATTACAATAGTACGAAAAGCAGATTATTTGATGCTTTTGAATTGCAGTCATAGGCAGTACCATTCAAGAATACATTGCAAATGAAACTCGTGCTTGCAACTGGTCACCTGTGTAAAGAATAAAGATAACGTGTATTAAATCAACATATTAATACTAACTCAAGAGAAGATAGGTACAGAAATGTAATAAGTATATAATACCGTTGAAGGATCACTATCACAGAAGGATTCAAGGCAAATGCTGCAAGCATCATCACAGGCTTCCTGGATTCCACCCTCCACAAAAGCTGCAGCGGATGTCAAATGGGCCTCAGACGTGTTGGTCTCCTCCTGAACCTAAAAAATCACATCCCTAAAATTACTTAATATGATCATCCATACATTGTCATAACTAGTAACAAACAATTAAACTACTATATCTTTTCTGGGTTGAGACCCATGATTGTAAAAGACAATAAGACCTATTGTAATGGGTTGATTTGTGTAAATACAGATGATAAACACACTAAACGCATGCAAACCTATAAACCATCCACGAAATCGGATCATATTCACAACAGCCATATCAAAACTAAGCCCTTAAGATAGCAAGATAACCAGAAAATGAACGGGCATAACTAAAAGAGGAAAAAATGTGGGAAACAAAACCCCACGGAGAACCGAAGGTTTAACCAGAAACTCTGTTGCTAAGAAACTTGTATGCAGGAATATGAGAAATCGGAACCTCAAAAACAAAATTATAAAATTTCTAGAATTTCCTTCACGTCCGACGATTCTCTGAGCAATCCAAAGATAAAATTTTGAATTAAAAATAAACACAACCATCAAACCCCAGCGAAATTACCTCCATAAAACAGTTGCGACAGATTGCGAGTAACAGATCGTCGTGAAAAAAGACACAGGATCGAGCTCAAATTTGAAGAACCAAAGATCACATAGAGAAAGGGAGTGAGGCTGCGAAGACTAGACTTTGGGGAGGCAACCAGTCAGGGAAGGGAAGCGAACCAGAGCTTGGTCTTCCACTCACTACAGTTCGACCACGTGGCGTTCTTAGGGAATGTCTTTCACCTTTGACCATCAAGTCGGTCTCCCATCCCCGTTACATTATATTATTAATATTTTCTTTAGGGATAACATAAATATTAAATTTTTAAAAAACTTAAACATTGTACGATATTGACACTATAATTATATGTAATGTTATTAAGTTTTGGAGGTGTTTCTTCAAAATCTTAATCTATTTATTTATTTTTAAATATAAGAAATCTTTTTTTTAAAAATCAGTTTCAATGAAATCTTTATTTAAGTTAGAAGAATCCACTGCTAATATAATTATAGAATCTGAACTTAATAATATTAACTAAGAAGACTATAGTATAATAGACATAAAAAGAAATTTATAAGACTGGACTATTTCTAATGTTCATAAGAATCAAATATACAAACAATCTACTTTTTCTTCTAAATTATCATTTTTTACTAATTATACTATTAAAATAGTAGAAAAAACTATTAGTCTAAATAATGATTATAAATCATTATAATTATTAACAAAAGAAGCTATTAAATACCATAAAAATAAAAATATTCTTTTATACATATTAGATTAGTACAGGTGACTATAAAATCACTTACTAAATTACATTACATCATTTTACTTAAAATAAAAACTAATACATATTGTAAAATTAATGAGAAATAGTAAAAGAATTAAAAAATTATTAATATATGAAACTTGTTTTTTTAAAATTTTAATATTATTTATCTCAAATTTTTTGTTTATTATAAATTATGATTTTCATTACTCTTTTACGAGAGGATAAGAAATATAATATGGTAATACATGAATTAAGAGGATATTTTATTTAATTAAATTTAAGAATATCAAAAGTTGTTATCTCAATGGGCAAATTTTAATGTAGCAACTCGGCCAATATTAATAAAGTCAAAACGTGGATAATTTTATTGAGTTTAAATTAAGTTAAATGAACCATATTGAATAAGGTCGAAAGTGTTATGAAACTAATGAGAAGAGAGAGAGCGAAAGACAAAGAGAGAGAGAAGGAAAGAGAGAGAGATCTTGAACGTGAAAGAGAAGAGTTTTAGAATTCAATAATGAAAGTCTTAAAAGATACCCATATATATAGGAGTACAAATGAGGTCTTGACGGTCATAATTGACAGCAAAGGACGATCAATTATGATGACTACGAGCAGTCAAACTAAGGACGGTCAATTATGACGGCTATTATGATGGCTAAATGTGGTCATACAAGTTGGTTTATAACACTCCCCCTTTGGATGACCACATGTAAAGAATATGCCTCGTTAAAACTTTGCCAAGGAAAAATCTGTATGAAAAAAACCAATGACGAAGGAAAAAAAGTACAGTATTCATGTGTACCGTCAAGCGCTTTAGGATTGCTTCATTAAAACCTTGCAAAGGAAAACCCAATGGGAAAAAACCTTAGCGAAGGAAAAAGAGTACAATCAGCACTAGTCTTCAAAACATTTACTTCTCCTGAAAAGTGTATTATAATAGGTTTTAAAGTCTTCGCATTCTAATGTTTTGCACAATCTTCTTAAATGTTGCAGTTGGTAATATCTTAGTGAATAAATCTGTCAAATTATTACTTAATCGTATCTGCTTGATATCAATTTCACATTTCTTCTTATGAAATGCAATGATCTCTTTGTGTAAATCTGAAAGATAACTTTCATCCGTATATCCAACTAATTGTAGACTTGATCCATGTTGATAAAATAATTTCATATCAATTGTACATCGGAGGTAACGAATGACATGTTTAATACCATTTCAATGTCTTCGAGTTAGTGCAGAACTATATCTTGCAAATAAATTAACTGAAAATGAAATATCAGATCGAGTGCAATTTTCAAGATACATCATGGCTTCAATTATACTAAGATAAGGTACTTCAAAATCAAGAATTTATTCATCGTCTTCACAAGGACGAAATGGGTTTTTCTGCACATCAAATAATTGAAGAACCATTGGAGTACTTAGGGGATGAGATTTTTCCATATAAAAGTTCTTCAAGACTTTATAGTGAAAGGTCTTTGGTTGATGCGTCTCAATATTGTGTATCAACTCTTTAAATGATACAGTTGGTACTATTTTGGTAAACAAATTCGCCATATTGATTCAAGATCGTTTTAATATTAAATTCACTACTCTTCTGGAGTCGTGCTGTTCTGAAGTTCTTGTAAATAACATAGTTAGTGGAAAAGTCATCAAAATTAAGCCGCCAACCTCCATATTCAACAAAAACGGTAGCCACCTTTTTAGACCAGACAAGCACCACGGGGTTTTACAACTCTTCTGTAGCTGTCAGGTGCCGCAGGGCTATGATGCTACATTTCTTGTCTCTTGTAGAAAGATGCTTCACGAGAAACGCTGTGAAGTAATAGAGATGTTTTGTCATCCCTTTTACTCATCTGAGGATGTTGCTCTTATGATAGGAGCATAGATTCATTTTTCTGGAAGGATTTATTCTGATGTCGTTTCAGAATCAAGATTTATTAATGTTCAATATTTTGCCTCTAGTATGACCATGTCTCGGAGGTTATTAGCTAAACTGAATGAGGTCAACTAACTTAATAATCAAATATCTTAATTGCGTTAAAAGTTCAATACGAAGAGTCGTAAGAACAAGAAACTGAAGGAGGAGAATAAGTCGTTAAAACAATATGCCCGTGATCTTCAGGATCAACAGCAATGGATATTTGAAGAAATCCATATACTTAGAGAATAAGGACAAGCAGCATTTATTCTCGCTACGGATACCTGAAAAAGTCCAACTTCTAAGATAGTAGGGGCAAGCTGCTTTTAATTTCACGGCCTAGTAAATAACTATAGGATATCTGTGTTTAGCGTATCCTCTATCAATATATATAATTTTGTCTTACTTTCATAATTTTCTCTATAAAAGAAATATTCAGCTCATCTTCATTCACATCCCATCTTTTTTCACTCTTTTGTAATTAGTCTGCATTCTTAATCTGGAATCTCTTTCTGCATTCTTACTCTGAAATGGCCCAGCAATATTCTCGTGACCAATATATGAGGTATTCTATACCTCGTTCACCAGTTATTTTTGCTTCTACTGTAGGTGCTATAATTCAATACAATAATGATTTGACTAATAAGTCAGATAATGATACTATCTATGAGCTTGTGAGTCTTGGTACCTGATATTCATCAATCATTGTCGCATTTTCTCAGCGACTACAATCCAAAACTTGTGAGGTTGACAAACTCAACAAGAAAATTTCTATTATTCAACGACTTCTTCTGAAGTCCAACATGAAGATAGGAGCAATAAAGTAAGAGAATAGGAATTTAAAATCATTACTTAACTCTTCTTTTCGATTACCTACTCCTTCAGATAGGGATCTCGTCAAATTTTTGAAGAGCAAGATCGTTTAAAGAATGAGGCGAAGGATATCAAATTTCTATAATTTTATTTCAAGATAATAAAATAATATTTCACAAATATTCATATTCGTTTCTATCTTCTGGTAAATGTTCTGTGTGTTCCATTTTATTTCTTCTTTAATAATGCACATTTTTTACAAAACCGTAATATGAATCTGAAATACTAATTGCATTTAAGAGATGATATTTCAGAACTAATAATTTCATTCATCTCCCCCTCGAAGCCGAAAATGTTTCTGATTTATATTTCAAATATGTGCAATTTTCATGAGCTCTTCTGGAGTCTCAATGATATTTAAATCATCTATGTAAACTGCAATAAAAGCTAATATAAATACTGAAAATAGATTAAAAATAGCTTGTTCCACATGCGTTTAGATTGTATTAAATCATATAAGGATTTTTGAAACTCGATAGAACAAGTACTTTAGGATTATATACTTTATGCATTTCATATATAGTGATCCATATAAATATGCAGTTAATCATGCATACCCAAACTCTCGGTAACTATCAAGCTAATACAAATCTCAATATAATCTCATCAATTTCAAAAGCATATTAATATTATTTCTACGAGAAACCGACTCGTGATTTATATATCACATTTTCATTTTCTTCATACAAATACCCACTGATATTCAACAAGCATCACCTTTTAGGTGTTTGGACTACAAGTGCATATGTATCACATTTTACTAGTGATATCAATTCTGCAGGAATTGTTTCTTTCTATTTTGGCCAATATTTTTCATCTGTATTCTTCAACGGTTCTTGGTTCACTTTCTTCATTACTTATAGTAATGTCAAGTGCCATCTTATATGAAAATATGTTGTCGACAACGATTTTGTTTCTATTCAGAATTTCTCAAATACTCATGAAATGTATCGAAATCTCGTTATTTTCAGGTACCTGTCCCTCTTCAAGGGAAGACATTTCATGAAAAACCTCTTCAGAAGCTACTCTTTAGGAGTTTTTATTATGAGAGAATTTTGTACAAAAAGTTTGGATGGATCTTATTGCTTGTTTTGTGGGTACGGCTTCTTTAGGAACACCAATTTATTTTCTTTGTACTTTTCTCTTTCGGGATGCTTTATCTTTTGTATCAATAGGTACGCTTGTTTTGTCTCACACGCTTTTAGACAAATTTTTCTTTCCGCTCATAGTGGGAAGACTTTATAGTAAAAGAATCTTCTGGTTTTTTTATAGATGTCCATATGAAAATTATTCGACTTATCATAATTGATTTCGGATGATCAAGATAATCATGAAAAACATACAAATATTTTGAATCATATCATTTTTGATGCATCATAATATTTGATTCAATAGTTGTATAATATCATCTCAAAAAGAAAGCTGATAGTTTTTCCAATACGAGCTTCTGGCCCGAAATCATAGAAGTATTATAAAGATATTCATCACCACGTCCAATCTCTTGGTTTTTTTGAAAAAAATGAATCATTCTCTTCTGAGAATGGTATAAAATACCATTCATTTCAAGGAATGATGTGGAACTAGTAGGACGTGACTAATGATTTCTTAACAAAATTTCATTATTTTACTTAGCTACTAGAAGATTAGATATAAATTTAGAATATATTGTAAAGTTTTACACTCAATATTGCTACTTCATGAGCATATTCGAGGCGTTCATTTTAAACATATATTCTTTAGTAGCTTTTCTCTACACAATTTCAATTATGCAACTTTAGGTGCATTAATTATAATGAGCTTTTGGTATACGTATCACTCATTTAAACTATCTCACAGAATCAATAGATCTTTTATTATGAGATATTCAATAAAATTGTCGGTTTATAGCGATTCTTCAAGGATGCTCAATTTCTATTCCAAAATAAATGTTATCATCAATAATTCATAACAAGTATAAAAAATAAATAGAACTTGTATTCAATTATGTGAATAAATATAGAATTTTATCAAGTAATAATAAGGAATATAATTTTTAATACTCACATTGGAGATTGCATATAATATATTGAAAAAATTAGTTGAAGTAGAAGACCACTAGTTTCAGAATCAATAGAATCTCGTACTGATAACGTGTTATGAAACTAATGAGAAGAGAGAGAGCGAAAGTCAAAGAGAGAGAAAAGGAAGAGAGAGAGATCTTGAACGTGAGAGGGAAGCGTTTTAGAATTCAATAATGAAAGTTTTTAAGTATACCCATATATATAGGAGTACAAAGGAGGTCTTGGCCATCATAATTGACGGCTAAGTACGGTCAATTATGACGACAACGGGTAGTCAAAATTGACTGATAAGGACCGTCATAATTGATGGCTAAGGACGGTCAATTATAACGACTAAATGTGATCATACAAGTCAGTTTATAACAGTTATTATTTATTAAGTTTGGTTATGAATTTTAATTAGAACCATAGGCCTAAAAATTTATTTTAAAGGCCTAGTGAATGGTATTAATGGGCTAACATTGTTGTGAAGCCCATTGAGATTTACCTAGAGATTATGAATAAGTCAATGGCCCAAAATTTGATCTGATGGATTAAAGATTTTTATTGGACTCAATAATTGAGATAAAGCCCATTTATTATTTATAGAGTAAATGAGCCCATATTTATTGAGTAATAAGCATGAGAATTTATTAAAAAGCTCAAAAATCTTTATTTGATGAATTAGACTCATTTTGAAATTAAGAACGGCCCATTAAAGTTGTCAATTGACCCATAAAATTATAGGCAAGCCCTATAATATAATTTAAGCCATTAAATAGACCAATCCATTTGTTAGAGCCCAAATAAAGACCTAAGAGAAAATCTAGGACCCTGGGTAAACACATAAAATGGCCGAGCCCATTTTTACTATCAAGTTAAGTTGCTCAAAGCCCATTAAATGGCCCAAGAAACTCAGCCCATTAAGGCATCATGAGGCACACCATTCCTGTGAATATTTAAGGTTGCCACACATGAAATCCATCGTCATTGTATATACGTTCACGCACAGCAGCCCCATATGCGCACGACTGTCATCACTACATCAGCTCCTTGGTATCTCTCCAGCAAGTCAGCCACAACCATAATGCTGCCCAGCCTCTCCCCTTCATCAACCACCACATCCTCCGCCCACCTTTTATGGTCCAAGTAGCAGCAAACTTCTCACTCACTGTTGAGAGCCATTTATGCACTAAGGGAACCAACAAAGGCCACCACCCACTCCACGAGAGAGAAATCACAAGCCCAAATAAAGCCAGTTGCACCACCATGAAACTCGATACCGCCACACCCAGTTGAAGGAATGATGCAAGCCACCGCGACACCAACCAGGTTGCTGCCTCACGCCCCTTTCATCCCCCATGCACGCTGCAGTAAACAGGAACCAACTAAGGCCATATCTACGCAACAACCACATGACAGCCACCTCTCATGGACGTTCAAGCCACCACTGTGGCCCATACACGGAAACTCAACTACCATCCTATGCCCAAAGCAACATCACCTCCAAAACAGAGCAACAGTGAGTCCCACATTCAGACCGGCCAACAATGCCATGCTCAGCTCCTCCGCCCATGGTTGCACTACCGTGCAAGCAGTGGCGGCTTAATATATTTTGTGGCCCAAGGCAAGCCAGTAAATACAAAGGTCTTTAATTTAAAAATGATAATAATAGTGAAATATAAAATAAGCAATATTATTGAAAATTTTTTATATGCAAAACAACTAACAAGAAAAATTATATTTTCAAGCTAATGTGTAGAGCACATCAAGTAAAATGCTTATATGACGTAATTTGATTTAAAAGATAAATTTTAAAATTAGAATCTTACAAATTAAATTTTACAATTGAAGTGACGTGGATAATGTATTCTACACATTGACTTAAGAATAGAATAACTTCAACTATTAATCCTAATATGCTTAATAATATCTATAAACAATATAACAATTTAAAAGAGAACCTAACTTTATGCTAACCTATCTTCTTCTTTTTCTCTTTTTTTTATTTATTTATAATTTTTTCTTATTTTGGGGTCATAATATTTTTCATATTATGGGGGCCTACACAAGGTTGGGGGGCGTTAAGCGATGGCGCTGGTTGGCTACCCCTTGAGCTGGCCATTTTTTTCTTCACATCACCGAGCAACACCGTCGCTTAGCCTAGCCAACAACTCCCATTGTCTCCCGCTAACCAACATTAGCCATCTTCATCTCCCCAGTTCACAGGATGCTCCCTCATCTCCTCCATTTTTCTTCATATGAGCCCATGTTTGTGCACCACGCAAACCGCAGCTACCCCTATGGCCATAGCCTAGCTAACGGGTTCACCACCTTTCCGCCCCACTCAACCCTTTATCATTCAAGCAAATCCCTGCATCAAGGATTTTGCTCATTGTTGGGTACACGTGTGGCAGGCGGCGAGAAAAGATTAGCAAGCGAGGGAAAGCCAAGCTAGGGAGCTTCCCCGATACTCACGTGATGTAAGGCAATTAAAGAATGCGCACACACGAAATGCACCGTAAGGGATCAAAGATAATAAATGCGACTTGCCAATCTTAGTAAATATTCAAAATAATATAAGAAATTTAAAGTTATTAAAACAAAATAAAATAAAATAAAATAAAATAAGTAAATAGTGAATTTATTATATATTAAAAACTTTTCAATATACTCTAATTTTACCGTTACGTTATGCCGAAGTCACCACTTTCATCATTATACATGGATCAGAGCTGAAATGTTATAATGATATAAAACAAAATACGCAACTTTATCGACATTAATGGACTAAAAATTTAAAGTTAATTTCAAAAAGTCCCTGAATTTTCAGACGATTAAAAGTTCCTCAATTTTCTAATTTTAGCAATTAGCTTAGCTCCTTGAGTTTAACACCTTTGCAATTAACCCGTGCCAATTATTCTAATGGAATGCATATAAAAATAGTAATAATTTTTTTTTAAAAAAAAGAAAAAGAAATATAAACAAAGATAAAGAGCTATTAAAACAAAAGGGCTGTAGCAGAAAAGCAGCATCAACTTCAACATGTTGAAAGAGAAATAGATGCAGTCGAGAAAATGCTGCAACAAAGTCACTTTCTTGGACTGTTGTTTTATGAAAGATAAAAGATGAAATACCTCACTTCTATGAAAAAGCGAAGGTACTTCAATCGACAGTTACGTTTGTACCATTGGATTCTTATTGTCGAAAAGGGTACAAAGCTGCGCGTCTTCCTTTGCAAAATTCAGTTAAGACCGTCCCTCACACTTCTTTTCCCACCACTCCATAAACTTAACCTGTGCGGCCAAGGTGTCCAACCTGTAAAGTTGCAGCCAGTGGTTTGCAATTTCGTGTCCAAATGTCCAACCAAACACACCTCCGGCTAGAAAGGATAGCCCAGCACCTGTCAAAAAGAAAAGAGGTAAGAAGCTTAAAACATAGATTTAAAAAAAAAAAAAACATTCTCATTTCTAACCCATAAAATAAAATTTTAAACGAATCATTTATTCCATTCTTTCCATACTCTTCTATCAAGAACCTACTGTTACATGCTTGTAAACCAATGATTCATGATCAATACAATAAGTAGGCAAAAAACCATTTTGACCTCGTACTGTGGTACAGGTGAAAATGTAAGAGAAGGAAAAAGGAGGAGAGTGACCTGTAAACCAAGTTTTTTCTTTAAATAAATAGCATCATTAATTAAAGAGCACAAGGGATGCTACCCAAGTATATAGGGGATATATATAGTAGAACACTTAATCACGAAGGGGGATGGGAACAAGAACGCAGAAAATCTACAAAGGAATAAGAACTAGTATTGCTGTGAATGGATGGCCACCTTTACAATGATTTGCATAAAAAATTCTTAGCTCCAAAAATGTTCACAGGTAGTCTTGACAATAGCTGGCATTGTGTTCATTCCAAATAGTCCAAACTAATCACAATGGAGCCATTCTCCTTGCATCTAGGCACAAATTGCCTCCTGGTGTACCTCTCCACACCGCCATTAACTCCATTATGACATCACCCGCTCAATCCAAAGAAAGTGAAAAAGTGACCCCAAAAGGCCGTAGCCACATCACAATGAAGCAACAAATGGCCGGATGTTTCCATATTCTTGCTGCACACAGAACACCAGTCCATCACCACAAGACATTACATTATCCAGAGTCAAAATCTTCCATAGAGCTATCATCCATATAAAAGAGACAAATGGATTCTGCAGCATGCATCATGCTATATATGAATTCTGGATCCATTTCCCAAATCATATTTAACTTGAAAAATTCTGCCCATCCTAGATGAATGTTCTTCCAAACCCTTATACCATGAGATCCATTTACTGCATTGGAGAACCATCTGCTCCATGTATTCCCATATTTAATATCCACCATATAAGCCCCCCCTCTCCATTATGTGATGTCACAACCAACTTGTCCAATAATGCCTGGTTAAGACCAAAGATTCATCTACACCACCCCACGAGAAATCCCTCTGAAGCTTCTCAATCTGCTTGGCCAAGCCAAATGGGGAAAAGCGAAATTAAATATATAGGCAAGTTAGAGTGGGTGCTCTTGATCAATGTTATTTGGCTTTTCTTAGACAAATTGAACAGGTTCCATCCTGCCATATTGACTTTGCTTTGATTGGCACCCTCAGAAGTAAACCTGAAATGGCACCCTCATGAGCAAAGATGCCACCCTACATCCAAGAATGCAAGCCAATACCCTAATGTTTGCCAGGTCACCAATAGAGGC
Source organism: Carya cathayensis (assembly GCA_011037825.1). Classification (NCBI taxonomy): domain Eukaryota; kingdom Viridiplantae; phylum Streptophyta; class Magnoliopsida; order Fagales; family Juglandaceae; genus Carya; species Carya cathayensis. The sequence goes on along the minus strand of QGSO01000349.1, from coordinate 314,513 downwards.
CATTTCTAATTTGGACAAGTCAACCCTAAAATGGCCTAAAAGCATAGTAGCAAACATCACAAGTGCTGAAGGTGCTCAAGATCAACATCACCAAATCTCTAATCTCCTGCTCAATAGGACCTTTGCATAAAAGCAGTAGATTGCTTGAACAATCCCCTGCTTATGATTCTGCCTAGGCAGGCCAATAATCCAGAAGAGTTTAAAAAAATGAGATGAACATTGCACATAAAAGTGGACCTGAGTCTAGGAGTAAAAAGGAACGCCTCTCGTGCTAAATTTTGTAACAGTATATGCAAAAAGAGCAATCTTTTGTGTAATCTTATGATTTCTCAACAAAGCTAGGTTTCGGTGAAACATGACCATGTAAAAGTCAATTCTTACCCTGCAAAAAATGCAAAAGCTTATATAGTTCATCTTTAAAACAAAAAATAGCTTTTGAAGTATAAATATTGTCATTTTAAAGATCAACTACAAAAGCTTTTGCATTTTTTGCAGAGTAATTATTAATCTTTTTCCAGAGAAACAAAGCTTTCAACAACTAAAATCAATGACTTATTTCAGTAAATAGATCTGAAATAAGGCACAGCAAGAAACAAACTCATCCTTAGGCAATACTTTGGTACAAATAGGTTCAACAATATTATAAAGAGGCAGCAGACTTGCCATGTAAGCTCCTCGAATATTTCCAGGCAACACCTGCAGTAGATACAGCTCCAATAACACTTCCGGTGAGGCCAAAGTTCACAGCTTCCCTAGCAGTTTGCAGCTGAAGAAGGAAAAGATGTAAATCAAACCTTTTGAAGCAAACTATGGTGCGGTACAAACACCATGGAACCATCAGAACCGAACAAAGATCCTATTAGAAAATATCTTCCCTCTAAAGATCCAATATTTAACAACCAATGACTCGACAAAAGTATTATACAGTCAATAAAACTTTAAAAAATTACCAAAGTTCAGGAAAAATGGACACAAGCTCGGTGAATATTAACAAAGATGGGGGGAACATGAAACTTCATGTCTCGTCATGTAAAGGAAAGATCAAAATGGCAAAAGGGTCCATCATGTGCTATGTTATCATTTTAATTTTTTTTCTATCTGCTATGCAGTTCATCGTGGTTGGCTTCCAAAAAGCCATCAATATAAGTAATTTCATGTTGTTATTTAGTTGAGATGGGGGAAAATCAATAATACTTTTGGAGAGTCATTGATCTTATTTATCTGTAAGAAGAGATAAGATATGTCTTCCATATGCACGCACCTTTAGGGCATGTTTGGAAAACATGATAATTTCGAACATCCTTAAAATTTAATTTAAAATTTTAAAATTCATAACTTCAACACAAAACACCATTCAATTTCTCATAACTTCATTCCCAAACATCACTCAAACACAAAACACTATTTACTTTAAAATTTTCAACTTCATAACTTCAACACGAAACACCATTCAATTTCTCATAACTTCATTCCCAAACATCACTCAAACACAAAAATCTACCGATAAAGAAAAAACAAAACTCAATACAACTTTTTCAAACTTCAAAACAAAACATAAAAATAATACAACTTTACAAACTTCAAAACAAGACACAAAAATCAGTACAACTTCTAAAAACTTCAAAACAAAAATAATATTAAAAAATTAAACTTAATTTTTTTTTTAACTTTATCTATTCACTTTCACAACTCCAATACAATGCTTATTTTAAAATATACTTTTATTCAACTTTTTTTCTCTCATTTCTCAAAACCCAGTAAAACATCTTCACTAAACCATTTTACTACTATTCAAAAAAATTTGAGATACTTTAAGCATCCAAACAAGCCCTTAATCCTCCCCAATTAAGAATTCTACGGTTCCTTGGTAATTTGAGTATCATAAGAGCAAACAAAAAACTGCAAATTTAAATCAATGTCATAGAAATACTAGCATTACGAGGTGGGAGAAGGTCCTAAATGTCAGCCATGGAAACAATGGCTGGCAGATTACATGAAGGAACAAATCATTGTAAGTAGGCCCTCCAATTATAAAGACAATAAAAAGGAGCAGGCATCCTAATTTTGCCTGCTCTTTCCTCACTCTCTTTGTTCAACCAATGCAAAATGAAGGCAAACAGTGCAGTACAATGGCATCACAGAGTGAAATAAGTTCACCGGTTCTCCACTTTGATACCATTTAAATTATAAAAGCTCAAGCACTGTCTTGAACAATACCAGAAAAACTCAGAACATTATCCCCTTTACGACTCCTGATGGAGGACTGAACTTTATTTACAAAAAAAAGTCAGAATAGATAGCAATTACAGACATACAGGAAACTGAAGCTAGGGATAATTACTATTCCAGGTTTTACTTTTAGTTCTTTCTGATGTGTAGCTTTAACTTCTAATTATATGCCCGGTAAGCCATCAATGGGTCCTCTCGTTTATTGTCATTGCTGATGATTTTGAAGAGACTCTGAAATAACTGAAGACAGGAGGAAGAGAATGGCAGAGGAAACGGGAAAATTAAAAGGTGCACTTAAGCCCATTAAAGTCTCCAATTGCATGGCATAAGTGAGGTCTGTGTTTAAATAAGCAAATAAAACCCTGGGGGGTAGCTCAGTTGGTCAGGCTTTGGGTTTGCTCTCCAATAGTCACTAGTTCGAGTCCCCTTAGGGCCACTAGAGGTTTATCTGGCCATTAACTTTAGGCCCCCATGAGATTAGTCGAGATGCGTGCAAGCTGAGCCGGAAACCCACAGATATCAAAAAATAAATAAATAAGCAAATAACATGTTTCAAAGGTACCAAGAAAATCAACTTACATGAGCATGAGTGATTACACATTTATGTAGACTCACCCGGAAAAAATCGCACACATTTTAGTAATAACATGCTGCTGCCGGTATCAACATTGGAAGAAATGTCGGTTAGTGCCCATCTCTCTGTCTCCCCCCTTCTTACCAACTACAATTCTTAATACTTCTCCCTCAACTATTAATACTCAAACCCGACTTAAAACCAATTACAAACACGTCAAGATAGCATGGGTAAAAAAACATTAAGATGCCATGAGCAACACCAGAACTAGTCATTCATCATCAAAGGCCATTGCCAACTTAGAAACGTGGAATGGAACGAAAGCCAGAAAATAAGTTATACTCACATGAAGTTTTCTTCTTCTGCAATCAGTTAAATTACAACAATCACTGAAAAACGAGTAAGGATAGAGAGAATACCAAAATAAACATCTCCCGCAAAAAATAAAAAAAACTTTTCAAGATCACCATAAATAAAATAAAAAACCTAAGCATAACCATCAATGGTGAAAACAAACAGTAAGGCATAAAATAAAAAGGAAAAGGCCAAAAACGATCTAACCACAAGAATATTCCCTACTCAAAAACCAAACTCTACCAGAGATCATACAGGGAAAAAAAAAAAAAAAAGATCGAGAGAAACTAAAATAAAACAAATTAACGGTGTGAAAACTAAATCAAACGCGGAGCAAAATAAGCCATACCCAGACGGGCATCATAGAGCAAAAGCCAAAAACAATCCCCAACAAGAAAGAGATGAATAACGAGTACCAGACAAAGCGGATCCACAAAGTGAAGAAAAAACATCAAATCAAAGACAAGCCGAAACCGAAGAATTCCAAAAACGATTGAGAGAGAGAGAGAGAGCGCTACAGTGGGGCCGTGAACAGGGTCAGAAGCAATGAACTCTTGGACATCGAGGGAGGACCACGAGGGGAGAGGCTTATCACGCTGGATGAACCTGGAATAGTTGTCCAAGAAGGAAAACCTCTCTGCCCAGAACTCCTTGTAGCCCTCCCAGTGCCTCCTCAAGAACGATTGCTGCAAGTCTTCTGAAGATTCCCCCATTATTCTTCAATCAAACACTCCAACTTGTAATTTTGCTCTTTATCTCCCTAACCGATCCAATCTAATCCAACTCTGTCCCTCTCTCTCTCTCTCTCGTGGATTCCACTCCGCTTTTCTGGCACTAATGGGCGAAGAGGGCTGGAATTTATCACAGTTCAATTCTCATCCCACACACACTCACATTTCTTTTATTTATTTTTATTTGTTTACTTTTTTTTTAAATTTATTCTTTTTAAATTAATTAATTATTATACTTATCATGTCATATAAAAAATTATATATAATATATAATAAAGATGATAAATAACAAAACTCTTTTATCTCAATAACCTGATCTCAATAACCTAACCAGCGCCATTGCGAATCACATGCTAACGCTGACAGTATTTTTCCAATATTTTAATTAAAAAATGAACAGTTTGTTAAAGAAGAAGTAGATCACGTCACCATCTCATATCAGATCGTTGTTGTCTCAATTGAAGCCATGCATATATCTTATAACAGTCATTTTGATTAGTGACTAATGTTGTTTATTTCTTACCTTGTAAAGCTTAACACTTTTCTTGTATAGCTTCTTTGCTTTTATGCTATATATACATGTATAGAACATGTAATAAAATATAAGTGAAATATTTTTCTTTATCTGTAATATACTCTTTTCTTTCATGGTATCTAGAGCCACATAGGTTCACACTTATTGTTATGGCCAATCCTAATTCTACAACCACGTTTTCCCTTTCCAATATCACTCAATTAGTGTCTGTCAAACTAGACAGCTCAAATTACTTGTTATAGCTGTCACAGTTTCTTCCAGTTTTAAGGAGCCATGATTATATGGGTATTGTTGATGGCATAGAGCCATGCCCTCCACGACTCCTAACTGATTCCCAAACTCTAAATCCAGATTATACTATCTGGAATAAGAAAGATCAATATCTCATAAGCTGGATCAATGCTACACTTACTGAAGCTGTTTTGTCAACAGTTTATGGCATCAACACTTCTAGGCAAGTATGGCAATCTTTAGCAACTAGATTCTCTTCTCAATCTTGTTCCAGAGTTGCTCATCTTAAAAGACAACTGCAAAATCTTCGTCAAGTGTCCAAATCTTGTCAAGAGTTTCTTTTCTTGGGCAAAGCACTGACAGATCAGTTAGCAGCAGTGGGGAAACCAGTTGATGATGAGGATCTCATCTCATACATCACTAGTGGCCTCAATCCCTCTTATACCTCTTTTGTGACTGCTTTTAATTTTGCAACTCGAAATACCCCTATGAACTTTGAAGATTTTCAAGTTGAGTTGCTAAATCATGAACTGCTACTGGCTGCACAGACACCTACTGTTGAAGCTGTGAGTTTTGCTATTTACACTCAACAGCATAACAATCAGTCTCCCCATTCCAAATCAAAAAGTTCTTACCCATCTCACAAATATCAGCAATACAAGCACAGAAAACAGTCCAATACACGTGAACTTTAAGCCTACCAATTCCTCATTCACATCCAAAAAAGTTCCATGTCAAATATGTGGAAAAACAAATCACGAAGTTTTGGATTGTTTTCATAGAATGGACCATGCTTACCAGGGTCGTCATCCTTCTAAGCAATTAGCTGCAATGGTTGCCAACAACAACTCAGATATGGAAGATCAAGCATAGTATGTTGACAGTGGGGCAAACACTCATATTACAGCCAACTTGGATAATCTCTCGACTTAACAGCCATATCAAGGTCGATAGACAGGTGCAGTTGGAAATGGTACCACTCTATCCATTCAAAATTCTAGTTCGAGTATACTCTCAACTCCAACTTCCTCTTTTTCATTAACCAATGTTTTCCATTGGCCCAAAGCTCCTATTAATCTTTTAAGCATACAACAATTATGTGCTGATAATGATTGTTTTTTTGAACTCACTGCATCTGATTTTTCTATAAAGGATTGCAAGACCAAGATGCCACTTCATCACGGGCACAATGAGGATGGGTTGTACCCTATCCACCTGCAGAGGGCAATCATAAAAAATAATACAAGATTTACATGTTTGATGGGAGTTAAAACATCAAAGTCACTGTGGCATCACAAACTTGGACACTCAACCAAATCAATCACTAAACATGTTCTCAAACATTTTCAACTTCCAGTGTCCCAGCAAAATGTCTCTTCATTTGTTTGTGAAGCTTGTCAACTTGCAAAAATAAAGCAGTTGCCTTTTTGTTAGTCTTCAAGAGTCAGTTTCAGTCCTTTAAAAGTTATTCACTCTGATGTCTGGTCATCTCCTATACAATCTGTTGGAGGTTGTAATTACTATGTTATTTTTATAGATGACTTCTCCAAGTATACTTGGTTGTTTCCAATGTCTCGAAAATCTGAAGTTTTCTCATGTTTTGTCAAGTTCAATTGCTTTGCTGAAAATAAATTCAACACTAAAATCAAAGCCTTTTAAATTGATGGAGGTGGTGAATTCACCTCACATCAGTTCAAGAACTTCTTAGAGATAAATGGAATACTTCATAGATTATCTTGCCCTCATACACCTCAACAAAATGAGGTGGCTAAAAAGAAACACAGGCACATAACTGAAACTGGTCTAGCCCTCTTATCACATTCAGGTCTTGCACAAAAATATTGGGTTGATGCATTCTTGACAGTTGTTTTCCTCATTAACAAGTTGCCTACCCCTCTCCTTAATCTTGAATCACCGTACACTACTCTTTTCAATAAGGCACCAGATTATAAACAACTTAAAGTGTTTGGTTGTTGCTGCTACCCTTTACTTAAGCCTTATAACTCTCACAAACTCAGCTTTCGTAGCAAGAAATGTATCTTCTTGGGGTATAGTCAAACTCATAGAGGATATAGGTGTTTGGATCCACAAAGCAGCAGGGTGTATATCTCTCGTCATGTTATTTTTGATAATGCACTTTCCCAGCTCGTGATCAGGTAAAAGTCCTCAATTCTTGCTAATCATTCTTCTTCTGTTATATTACCAGCACCAGAAATATCATCTCCTTCATATCCAACACCACCTACTGCCTCTTCAAGCACCAACATTACATCCACCTTCTACTGCTGTTGACCCACAAAATCATGCCTCTAGTCTAGAAAATCATATTAGATTAGTTGTTTCTCATCCCATGACAACCATATCTCGAGATGATACCTCTTGCCCAAAACAATTCCTAGGTAATAAGCTCTTTTATAGTACCAAGCATCCATATGTATCACTTGATACCTCTGCTTTACCTGCCGAACCCACTACTTTTGCTCAAGCTTCTAAATCCACTGAGTGGACAGTTGCCATGGCATCAGAATTTGAAGCTTTACAGGCTAATCAAATATGGGAATTGTGTCCAAGACCTACACATAAAAATGTTATACATTGCAAGTGGATTTACAAATTGAAAATTAAAGTAGATGGTACCATAGATAGATACAAGGCCATATTGGTAGCAAAATGATTTGAGCAACAAAGTGGCATTGATTTTACTGAGACCTTTAGTCCAGTGGTTAAACCAACAACAATAAGAACTGTGCTTGCTTTAGCAGTTTCTTACAACTGGCCACTTCATCAATTGGATGTCTCAAATGCATTTTTGCATGGTTACTTGAATGAGGAGGTGTTCATGGAACATCTTGCTAGATTTATTGATAAATCATGTCCCACTCATGTATGTCGACTAAAGAAAGCTATCTATGGGCATAAACAAGCTCCTAGAGCTTGGTTCACAAGACTATCACAAGCCCTTCTCAGCTTTGGGTTTAAAGAATATCAAGTGGATTACTCCCTTTTCACTTATCACACAGATTCAATAAGTGTTTTTGTACTGGTTTATGTTGATGATCTGATAATTACAGGTTTTAGTGATTCACTTATTCAGAAAATCATTGCACAACTCACTCGAGACTTTGCCATGAAAAATCTGGGCACACTGCACTACTTCTTGGGCATTCAAGTTCAAAGAGATTCAAAAGGCCTTCATCTAAATCAATCCAAATATATATCTGATTTGCTATATCAAGCTAAGATGATTCGAGAAAAACCTTACTCTAATCCATTAGCCTTAGGTTCTAAATTGTCAAGATATAGTGGCGAACCACTCAAAGATGGTATTGAGTATAGGCAACTGGTGGGAGCATTACAATATTGTACCATCACATGATCTGACATAACATTCCCAGTCAATCAACTTTGTCAATTCATGCACTCCCCCACAACTGAACATTTCACAGCACTCAAATGAGCATTGAGATATTTGAAGGCTACACCAGCCTATGGACTTCAGTTCACACAAGGTTTACTCCAACTCAATGCATACTGTGATTCAGATTGGGCAAGATCTATTGATGATAGAACGTCAACCACTGGGTTTGCTGTGTATTTAGGCTCATCACTGATTTCTTGGAGTGCAAAGAAATAGGCAGTGGTTTCTAGATCTAGCACTGAGGCAGAGAATAGATCAATGGCTTTGGCTACAAAATTGTTTTGGATTTGAATGCTTCTCAAGGATCTTCATGTTTCACTTCTTACCACACCAGTGCTATGGTGTGACAATTTGGGTGCACTAGCTCTAGCTTCAAATCCTATTTTTCATGCTCGGACTAAACATATAGAAGTTGATTATCATTTCATTCGAGACAAGATTCAAAACAAGGATATTGTAGCAAAGCACATCTCCACCATAGAGCAAGTTGCTGATATCCTTACGAAAGGTCTTACTACAGCTCATTTTTCAGTGTTATGAGACAAGCTAATGGTTCAAGATTCACCCATTAGCTTGAGGGGAGCTGTTAAGGAAGAAGAAGATCATGTCACCTGATCTCATATCACATCGTGATCAAACAGATTTGATCAACCAGATTGTAGCCTCAATTGAAGCCATGCATATATCTTGTTACAGTCATTTTGATTAGTGATTAATGCTGTTTATTTCTTACCTTGTAAAGCTTAACACTTTCCTTGTATAGCTTCTCTGCTTTTATACTATATATACATGTACAGAACATGTAATGAAATATAAGTGAAATATTTTCCTTTTTCTTCAATATACTCTCTTCTTTCAAGTTTATCCCTTACTTACTAAGGTTATATTTAGATATTGAGTTGAGTTAGATTCTTTATAAATAGTAATGAGTTAAGTATGTGAAATGAGTTATATGGAGCCCATCTAAAATGAGTTTAAACTTCATTGGTTACACAGTTCAGATAAGATGATATAAGATGTTTTGTTGAAAATTGAATAAAATATTATTATAATATAATTTTTTAATATTAGTTTTGTTTTGAAATTTGAAAAAGTTGAATTGTTTATTAATTTTGTGTGGAGATTTGAAAAAGTTGTAATGATGAGATGAAATGAGATAGTTTAGGTTTAGGTAAACAAACGAGGCCGTTTGATGAGTTTAATACTATTTATGGAAAATTGAAAACGGTTGTGGGTCCCATGTATAAAGATGTATTGAGTTGAAAAAGGTTGTGGGTCACACATGTAAGGAGGTTTTGAATTGAGATGAATTTAGTAATTTGAAAGTTGGGGTATTTAGATATTAGATTCAGTTCAAAATTAAACTGAACTTAGTTGATCTCAGTTTAGTCTTGCAATCAAACAGAAACTATTTTAATTCATCTTATCTCATTATTACACTTTTTAGAAATTTTCATATAAAATATAATAAATAATTCAATTTTTTAAATCTCAAAATAATAATATTATTAAAAAATAATATTTTAATAATATTTATTCAATTTTTAATTTTCATCTCAACTTATTATTTAAACTGCACCTAAGTTAAATATTTTTTAAATTAAATATTGAATGATTTCTTGTACCCAATACTCCTACAGGCAATTGAGGCGTGAAACCGTGGAGGAATCGGCTGGCTGACGTGGTGCCGATATATTAAAAGAGAAAAAAAAAATGAAAACGGGAAGGAGTGAAAATTCACAGAAGCTAGATCGCATCTAGGTCGAGGGAAGAAAAACTCAGCGATTTTGGGTCTCGAAGAAAGAAGAGATTGCCATTGTCGTCGTTGTCTTCGAGTTTGGAAGAGCTCTTCATCGTCGTCTTCGTAGGGGTGTCTCCATGGGGCGTGATGAGCGAAAGAAATATTACCTGACACCTTTGGCGCATTCCTAATACAAATTCCACTAACTACCAGGCTTCTATCGACCCCTTCAAATCTTATCACAATTACTCCATCCTTCTTCATAGATTAATGGTACCTTCTGGAAGTGGGTTTGAGTAGACACTACAAATATGGTAAAAAGATTAATAGTGGTTGAAGAATCTATCTAGCTGGAGACGATGTGCAGAGGTTAAATCCATTATTAAGGATATATGATTACAAAATTTCCAACCTCTACATCTCTCTCTTACAAGCTGGTGGGGGAAGAATGGGTAAAGATTTGAAGGAAGAAACCGTTTTCTCCTGCATGCATCTTTTTTTCCTTTATTATACAAGAAGAAATAGCCCCACGCAAATGAGCACAATCTTCACAAATCTGTGCTTTCTCGAGGCCGAGGGCCTAATGTAATGTCCGTCATTGTGGTGGAACCTTTAGAAAATGATTCTAAGAAAGTCGACGGAAATTACCGTTTGTTTAAAACTTTTTCCTTCCATGTTAGGATACTAAAGACTCTATGTTTAATAAAATAAAATATGATTCTTAATTTAAATAGAGTTACAACGGTAAATATTAAATTTTATAATTAAAAGTCTTTTGCACAAAATATTGTGCCTAGGCTTCTGTGCTCTTCCCCTTGAGCCTTGTTCGTCCTGATGTGTACCATTCGTCTTGTCCTTGGGAGGGCACACATAAAAATTAAAATGAGTCGAAAACTTGTAAACATTACTTTATACAGTTAAAATATAACAACATAAGTTTTCAGCCATGCATTTATCATTCCATACATATCATACATAGACATTCATTCGTTTAAAAAGTTACAAGGTGGGATTTTTCTTTTAAAAGGGTTTTATTTCATAAAACAAATCCCCATGCCTCACTACCTTCATTTCTTATAGAGTCTTAGCATATATACATTCTTTCTTATCACTTTCATTGACTATTGCACACTGTTACGTCCCGTGTGCGAGGATTAGCGGTCTTTTGGAACTTGATTTCGCCCGTGGTCACGGGTTAGGAATCCATTCTGTCAGGGTGCAGCACTGGGTGCATTGCCAGTACTACTTACCCGGCATTGTAATCTACCAATTCATTCATTTGGTACCCATTCATTCATTCATGTGACTGTTACATATTTTTATACATTAAAGCATTAAGTCCTTCCATTCATTCAGTCCTTTTCATTAATTCTTTTCAGTCCATTCAGTTCTTAAGCATCATTTAAAAGCAGAGGCCTAAATCTCGACATTTAAAAAGCAGTTTTTGAAATCATGACATAAGCATCGTTTAAAACATCAGTCCTTGACATCCTTAAACATCATCAGTTCATGGCATCATTTAAACATAATCTTTCATAGGGGAATTTAAAACATTTCCTTCACGTCATTTAAAGCATTGCTTAAAGCATGAGGCGTCAACCTCGCATTTCATTTTGTAAAAATACATACAATACTTACCATGTGTACCATCCATTTACATGCATACACTTAATACTTTGGGTGCATAAAATGGGCTGCCAAGGAGGGTTGTTACATACTTATAATTGAAAACTTATATTTAGCATTCTTTCATAAAATGTCGTCCGTTTCATTTCGTAAAGCATAGTAAAGGGAAAGCATTTCATTTCCATTTTCATTTATTTAGAAAACTCTAGAAGAGTATAAATATAATACTTACCTAAATTCCATGCCATACTCATTTCATGTAATCCATTCATGTGCGTGTCAAATGGCAACTTACATGCATACACATAACCATAATGTCATTCTCTATCTTAATACATAAGCAACTAAACTAGAAATAGAACTACACTTCGCTTGGAACACTCTCCTTCTATCCCATGTTTTTATATGTCATTTACTATACTAAAACCTTCGGGTCCATTCACAGTCACTACATCCGTCTTCTATGTCTTCCTTACCACGTTTCCTCTTTCTAAGACCCACTTGTGTCACCTTTTCCAAATTCAGCGTCATACTTCAAGGTCTTATCCTTTAAAGTGAACATCCATGATTCACTTTAGAGTTAAGACACTAAAACTTTCATCTTACTCTCCTATTAACCACATTCTGATGCATGACTCACACCAACTAAATCACGCATATCAATTTTAGACAACATGCCCATTACCAGCTTCATGCATCCTAGCCCATACTAAATCCTCATTCCCATCCATACATGCCACATGACTTTAAGCCAACTCTGAGGCTTAAACATTGTGTAACCATGCTTATAACAGATTACCCATTTTATATGATAAATCTGTTTGGCATACGTGTCTCACCAGAGGCACATGTACCTTATTCCTTTATTACCTAAGATCAACATATAATCCGTCGATCACTTGCTTGTATGGACAAATGCCATACTTCAATACCAACTTACTCGTAAACTTGGTTTGTAGGACTTTCCCTACTTCCCAGCCCTTTAAAAGTTCATCCCAACACTTAATATGACAAGGCTCCATTCACAATTACATCTCCGTCACATTATGTAACTTGAAACTACTCCCAAGTTAAGCCGTGATCTACTCACGTCATTTGACGTCCCGTTACGTCATTCTTACACTAACTCCTCATTCATTACAAGCACGACTTCTTGTTTAACCACGTCACTTTGTGACATTCCCTGGTCATGCTTCCGCTGCTCTACTCTTATACTTTTCTGCCATTTCACACATAACCTCAGCCATAAGTCAACTACAAGGTGACACCTATCAACTTAGACTACAGGCCACATCACAGATATTTTGGGACACTGTTTCACAGTTCCCGACACTACACCACACGCTCTACGCTCTTCAACTATGCAATCCAAACCTTTGTGACACGCCACCTAGTGCATCACGACACTGCACAGAGTACACTTCACATGAGCTCTCTTACATTCACACTACACCACACATTACTACGATGCACGCCACACGATGCATCGCTCCACTACATGGAGTATACACCACGTGTACTCCCTTTATAATATGCCAGACCACATCACTACTATAACACACACTTCACACCCACACTTCGTAGCACAGTTCACAACTACGCCCAACACTTCACGGCACGCTACACAACTACGACCAACATTTCACCAAACAACAAACTCCACAATTACTCAACTAAAATCTAACATAAATAACGAGGGAGAGAGAGTTATACCATTGTCGGGTTAACTCGTGTGTTACTCGCTGTTTGGCACGGCCAAAGGCGTTGGAAGCCACTAGTTTGGGCCGTAGCGGTCACGGTCATTACCTTAAAATGGGCTACCTCGGGGATTGGACCTAGGGTTTTGGCTACTAGATTCGGGCTAAGCGAGGGTGCCAACATGGCGAGGGGTTCGTGGGTGGTGGCTAACACCGCGTACGGTGGCTGTCCACGATGGTTAGGGGCTATTTGGGAGTGCTAGTTGGTGGATTTGGTAGGGGTGGCCATGGAGAGGCTCATGATGGCCTCACAGTGGCGGTGTGAGGCGGAGCACGGTGGCATCTTGCTTGAATAGTGGATCCGAAAGGGTTGAAGAGGAGCTACGTGAAGGGGAGGCCAGATCGGGGGCATGGGCAGTTGAGGAAGGAAAAGGGTGGTCAGGGGAAGCTACTGATGGCAGCTAGAGGTTGTGGGTGGCCGTGTACGGAGGCGACGTCGTGGCTGAAGGGGTGAACCCATGTGCTGCCTACGGGCTGTGTGTGTGCGATGGGAGAGGAGAGAGAGGGAAAGAGAGGAAATGAGGGAAAAAGGCTAGGGGCTTGGATATTTAATCTAGACCTTTCATCTTGAGATTTTCAAAACGATCTAACGGTGAGTTTTAAACATTGATTTGAAAATGCGTAAATATTTATTTAACTTAAAACAACGAGAGGAATTAAGATATAATATTTTAAACTAAATTTTAGTTTATAAAATATAATCTTCATCATTTATTAAATGATGAAGTGTTGCTAATTAGTTTTAAGAGAACAAAAAGATTTAATTAATTTAGAGTTTTCAACATAATTTAAATCTCGTAATATTTATAAACGACTAAAATCATTTAAATTAAATAATTTTTTACAATTATAATATTTTTGGAGCATTCAAAAACAGAGCTCCAAAAATATTATAATTGTGTTATTTAGAATCAAGTTTAGTCCAACGACACTAGAAATATTTCATATAAATATTTTCAGGACATTTAAAATATCGAATGCTTTAAAATATTGGGCTTAATTTAAAAATCACTTAATATCTTTTAAAAACACGCCATCGAGGTTTGGCATGCATAACGAGACTCATGATCATAAGAGAGATAAATGAGCAAGTTGTTACACCTAACCATTATCTCATCTCAACACGGAGAGAAATGTAGTGAAGCAGAGTAGTTTATGTTCAGTAGATTTTGAAAATTTTGACAAATGAGAAGGAGAGAAACGGTAAGAATGATGTAGAAGGACGAGGAGAAAATCAAAACGGTGTGTTTTAATGAAACATTATATATCCCACTTGCTATTTAAATGAACACAGTCATTTCAATTAGGGACGTGGAGCCAGTTGCGCAACGATTAGCTCTGGCGGTTACATTTAGCAATTTTCTTCTTGTACTTGTGAGTAGGTATGTAAAGTACGCTCAAGTACTGCATTAAAGACTCCAATTCATCCTTCAATGAGTCTTCCATCACCTAACAGTTACTACTTTTTCATCAAAATCAATGATTGTTTGATACATATTAATTGATAGGTCAAATGTGCACCGATATACATAAAATTTTAAGATAGTACGGAAACTTTGAGAAACATTTGAAATTCAAACAAAAAAATTAGCTAAGAAAAAAAACCTTAAAAAACTTTAAAAGTATTAAAACAAAAAAAAATGAAACTTATTAACTTAAAACCCAAAAAAAATGAAAATAAAAGAAATTCTAAAAACATTAAAATCTTAAACTAAAAAAGGCACTTTCAGCAAAGAAGTAGAATTTAGAAATGGAAAATGACTTTTAAGAGGTTATTTGGATAATGAGATGAGATGACATGGTTTTAGATGAAAGTTGAATAAACTATATTTAGAATATTATTTTTTAATATTATCGTTGTTTTGAATTTGAAAAAGTTGAATTGTTTATTATATTTTGTGTGAAAATTTGAAAAAGTTATAATGATGAGATGAGATTGGTTGAAAGTGTTTCTCAATCTAAACGGCCTCTAAATGTGCCCACTCATATATTTTAATTTCTTTTTAATTTTTTAATTTTTATTAATGATTAAAGAAGTGACTATTAGTGACTTTTTATTTATTTTTATTTTTTCTTAATGGTTAAGAATGTTTAAAAAATACTTAAAAAAAACTATTTGCATTAGTGTGCATATTTAGGATACACATTTTGTGTGCACCCTAATATTGTCCTTTAGAAATTATTACTATATAAGGGCCATTATTTATAAGCAAATGCCATTCCATAAAAATAAAAAGAAAATAATATATTTTTTAAATTTTTATTTAAATAAGAATGCACTATATTTTACAAATTCTATTACTTATTACTTCAATTTAAATCCATTATTTCTCAAATATAAATATATATTTTTCTTTTTACTTTTCTTAACCTATTGAAGGATATTTCAAAAATATGAGGATGTAATTCCAGTTTATCAAGAAACGTTTAGCTGGTAGTTTTTATTATGAGTTTTGTTACGTACAAACAAAATCGCGTACTAATCTACACACAAATATTGATTCATTCATATTAAAAATTTAAATTAACACTGTTTTCAATAAAATATACTTTTTGACCAATCACATTAGATTAGTGCATATATTAGTACACAGTTGTTCTTGCATTTATGCCAAATTTGCAAATATTGCTCTCTTTTTCCGTTTACCTATCTTTAATTAAGGAGCANAATTCTATTACTTATTACTTCAATTTAAATCCATTATTTCTCAAATATAAATATATATTTTTCTTTTTACTTTTCTTAACCTATTGAAGGATATTTCAAAAATATGAGGATGTAATTCCAGTTTATCAAGAAACGTTTAGCCGGTAGTTTTTATTATGAGTTTTGCTATATATAAACAAAGTCGCGTACTAATCTGCATACCAATACTGATTCCTTCATATTCAAAATTTAAATTAACACTGTTTTCAATAAAATTTATTTTTTGACCAATCACATTAGATTGGTGCATATATTAGTGCACAGTTGTGCTTGCAACTAAATTTTTCCTTTTATTATAGCATTTATGCCAAATTTGCAAATATTGCTCTCTTTTTCCGTTTACCTATCTTTAATTAAAGAGCATTTATTTGTGATTTAATTCTAAAAAATAGTCCACCTCTTGTAACTACAACCTCCTTTAGCTTAATGGTCTCCCTAAGCTATCCATTAAACATAACTGAGTATCTCATGAGATAAGACACTCCATGATAAGTGAAATCCACCTATTTCCAAATCCAAGCTTTTTCATAATTTCTTCCAAAAATTTTCACTCAATTATGTCGTATCCCTTTGACATATCCAATTTCAGTGCCACACTTTCCTCTTTGCCTTTCTTTCAAGTCTTCATGGTATGCAAAGCTTCATAAGCAAATATCACATTGTCAGTGATGAGTCTCTCAGGTACAAATGCACTTTAATTGTTGGATATAATGGAGGGCAGTACTTTTTTTTACCTATTTGTTAGCATTTTTAATACAAGCTTATAAAATACATTACATAAGCTAATTGATCTAAAATTACTAACAGCAGCTAGATTATTCACTTTTGGGATTAAAACAATATACTTGAAATCAATGCATTGATCTAAGTTCCCCCCCCCCCCCCTCCCCCCCAAAATTTAGAAAGCTTAAGATAGCTTGGCATACTTCCTCTCCCACTGTGTGCTAGTAAGTTTGATTAAAGCAAGCCCCAAATCCACAAAGACTCGGGGACTTTAGTAGTGCCGTCTGTTGCAATGTTACTCCACCTGTTTAGTTGTGAATTCATTTTGCAAATCTATATTCATTTCACTGGTCACTTTCTACTCTATTGGGGCAAGGCAATCCTGCTATGACCTATTGAGATGGGTTTGATGAGAATATATGTGTTTGGATTAATGGACTTTCCTTCCTTATGCATAATGGGCCTTTGAATTATTCCCCTTTCCTCTTGGCCCTTATCCCTTTTATGTAAAACACTAGCCTCCCCCACACTTGCCTCCTCATGACTTCTTACACTTGATGCCTCCACAATTTCAAAATTTAGATAGTTTCCAACCATTTCTTCCCTGATCATCACCTCCATATTACTAGCCTGATCATGACTTTTAAAATTTGAAAGTAGCATATCTTCCAAATAATTAGCATCATCAGAACACAATTTTGAGCTTCCACCATTTTTGTCGTCAATTATTCTCCTCTTAGTGGACTCTTCACTCTTTGTTCCATTGTCCGTCACCATCGTGGGTTCAGTGGCATTCCACTACATCCTGCGTTTCCCTAGTGTGAATCTCCCCACCACACTCTATAGATGGCTCTTGTTCTTCTTTGCATTCAAAGTTCCTCTTTTTATGAAACTTTTCAGCTCGCAACCATGCCCCAAATTGATTCTTTCCTGTCGTATTCTTTGGATCCTTTGAAGTTGAGTTGTTGCAACCTTCTTCCCCATGGACCAGTCGTCCACACTTGAAACAAATTCTAGGGAGTTTTTCATATTGTAACAGTACCTATCGATCAGCTCCCCACAAAATAATTGTTCTTCCTCTAGATATAGAATTTTCTCTTAAGGAGTTTGGTCCAACCCAGGTAGGGATGTCATCTGGCCCAAGGCTAAATCTAACCCATCCAACTCCAGGCCACATAACTATAGGTACCCCCAACTCAAGAGGATGCGGGTTAGGCCGATGAGTCGGGTGGGCTATGACCCAAGAGGCACTCAGCACCCCTATCGCCAAGGAAGAAGCAGCACGCCACCTCGATGGGACACTACAATCTAATCCCCCCAACGCCAAGTTGCATTTATGGGGCTTTGACAGAGGTCACTCAAGGGGGCAGGGTATGGAGCTGCCTTGGGGACAGGTATAAATATCCCCCTCAAGCACTATAGGAAGTAAGCTGAACAACTACCTTGGGGACAGTTGTGCTTGCAACTAAATTTTTCCTTTTATTATAGCATTTATGCCAAATTTGCAAATATTGCTCTCTTTTTCCGTTTACCTATCTTTAATTAAGGAGCATTTATTTGTGATTTAATTCTCAAAAATAGTCCACCTCTTGTAACTACAACCTCCTTTAGCTTAATGGTCTCCCTAAGCTATCCATTAAACATAACTGAGTATCTCATGAGATAAGACACTCCATGATAAGTGAAATCCACCTATTTCCAAATCCAAGCTTTTTCATAATTTCTTCCAAAAATTTTCACTCAATTATGTCATATCCCTTTGACATATCCAATTTCAGTGCCACACTTTCCTCTTTGCCTTTCTTTCTAGTCTTCATGGTGTGCAAAGCTTCATAAGCAAATATCACATTGTCAGTGATGAGTCTCTCAGGTACAAATGCACTTTGATTGTTGGATATAATGGAGGGTAGTACTTTTTTCTACCTATTTGTTAGCACTTTTAATACAAGCTTATAAAATACATTACATAAGCTAATTGATCTAAAATTACTAACAACAGCTAGATTATTCACTTTTGGGATTAAAACAATATACTTGAAATCAATGCATTGATCTAAGTTCCCCCCCCCCCCCCTCCCCCCCAAAATTTAGAAAGCTTAAGATAGCTTGGCATACTTCCTCTCCCACTGTGTGCCAGTAAGTTTGATTAAAGCAAGCCCCAAATCCACAAAGACTTGGGGACTTTAGTAGTGCCATCTGCTGCAATGCTTACTCCACCTCTTTAGTTGTGAATTCCTTTTGCAAATCTATATTCATTTCACTGGTCACTTTCTACTCTATTGGGGCAAGGCAATCTTGCTATGACCTCTTGAGATGGGTTTGATGAGCTGAATATGTTCTAGAAGTACTGATTACAAGTTGCTTCAATCCCTTCCTGCTTAGTCGCTGTTCTTCCTTTTAGATCTTTAACTTGCTTGATATAATTCTTTTTCCTTTTTTGACTAGCACAAACATGAAAATACTTTGTATTTTCATCAACAAACTGATACCAATTCATTTTAGCTCTTTCTTTCCAATTGATATTTTTCTGCTCAAGAAGAATACCAATTGATCTTGTAAGGCTTTGATGGTGGCAGCATTGTGGGGGCCCTCGTTCAACTATTCTTGCTTGATTTATTATTTATTATTTATAATCACACCAATATCTCTCTTATTAAATCTTAGTTTCTGCAAGTTCCACTTGGGTAAAGCCCCTTACACGCCTGAAGTTTGCTTTGCACTATTTTGACAGGATTCTGTCCAACAAAATTTCTTTCTTTGGTTTCATTTATAACAATCTCACTATCATCTTCCAATGCCCATTTAGCTTCATACCTAAAAGTTCTCTTCCTTTTTCTCTTTACCACACTCTCTTCATTCAGTGTTAGAAGTAGTGGCTTATGATCCCCATTTTCAATAAGTTCTGACTATTTTAAGTTAGCCACACTCCTTTTTAACCTCTCCTTAGTAAGGTTTCATCCTTATGTCTATTGCTCCATGTGAACTTCTCACCCTTTCATCCAAAATCAACCAAGTTGTTTGCCTTAAGAGCATTTTTGAAATCTTCCTTTTGACCTTCTAGCCTTTGTCTTCTAGCACTTTTCTCAACTTGTGAGGTAATTTCATTGAAATCACCTATCACACACTATCTTTGGTTTGGTTGTGGCCTTAAAATTGATAACAGATCTCGTGTTGATTTTCTCTTATTACTATCAGGGTGTCCGTATATGCATGTGATAGCTAGGGGTTTTTTTTTTTTTTTTTTTTTTGCATAAAGGATTCTGACATGTATATGGTACTAAGAAAAATTTATAATTTCAATTTCCACTTCCCCATTCCAAATTTATGATTTCAACTTCCAGTTCCCCATTCTACAATAATGCCAAACCCACACTTTTGTCTATTGGATCAATAGCAAAACAGCCCTCAAATTGCAACTTCTTTTTCATTAAATCAAACTTTCTTGCAGGTAATTTTGTGTCAAAGTGGAAAAGTACTTTGAGTTTCTTTTCCTTCACCAAGTGATAAAGGTCATGAATTGTTCGAGGGTTCCTAAGCCCTCGACAGTTCCAGCATAAGATATTCATAATGATTAGCGAGGCTGACACTTAGCCATCACCATCGATGGAGTTTTTAATGTTCTGTTCCACCCCATTTCCTCTACCCTTTTTAACAGGTCTTTCTTCACTACCCTTAGCTTTAGGGATGTAAATGAACTAGTTTATTTGATAGTCTGCTCGGCATTTGCTCGGCTAAACTTGAATCGAATTCAACTTGTGAAAAAAAAAAAGATCGTCCATGAAAGCAGATACCCGTTCGATTAGTAAATGATACAAACCTAATAAAACTTGACTCGACTTGGCTAAAGCTCCTTAAGGCCTCTTGTTTATGCCTGAGTTGACTCGTTAACTCGACTCAATTAAAGCTCATTCATATATTAATATAAATATACATACAGCTATGTATACACACACACACACACACACATATATGTATTAGCTAATAATATAAGTATATCACTTTTATAATTAAATATATAATATCTAACCTAATTACTTATGCCTATATATTAAATATACTTCATAGCTACATTTTATAATTTAAACAATAATTAGTCGATAAGATTTAATAATTTCATATATTAGTATATAGGAACCATAAATTAAATAGATATATGATATCATATTATGTGTACGTATTAATAATTTATGTAGACATATAATATATTGTTATTATGGATATATATCAACTAGTTAGATATTAATTATTTATAAATTTTTAAAATCTTATAAGTCAATAGATGTTCTACTTGTTAATTGCACAAATTCAATATTAAGCTTTTTATTTATCTAATTTATTAATTATTAAATCTTATTCAAAAAATAAACAACTCGAGTCGAGCTCGAGCTTATTTTTGGGTTGAGCTCAAGTTGGGAATTTAGTTTATCAAGTCGAGCTCAAACAAAGAATAAATAAAAATCTCAAACTCGAGCGTGAGCTGAGCTCGGCAAGTCAAAGATCAACTCGACTCGATTATAGCCCTACTTAAATTCAATCCTATCACCACTTCTTTTATTCACTTTGCCAAAAGATAATTAAGAATAATTACCTTTTAGTCAAGCTCCTTTTTTCTAGGTTCCATTAACTAGATTCCTTCTCTATTTGTGTTCCTCAACATTTTCTACAAGGCACAGTTCATTCTTGTTGTGAGAATATATGTGTTTGGATTAATGGACTTTCCTTCCTTATGCATAATGGGCCTTTGAATTATTTCCCTTTCCTCTTGGCCCTTATCCCTTTTATGTAAAACACTAGCCTCCCCCACACTTGCCTCCCCATGACTTCTTCCACTTGATGCCTCCACATTTTCAAAATTTAAATAGTTTCCAACCATTTCTTCCCTGATCATCACCTCCATATTACTAGCCTGATCATGACTTTTAAAATTTGAAAGTAGCATATCTTCCAAAAAATCAACATCATCAGAACACAATTTTGAGCTTCCACCATTTTTGTCGTCAGTTATTCTCCTCTCAGTGGACTCTTCACTCTTTGTTCCATCGTCCGTCACCATCGTGGGTTCAGTGGCATTCCACCACATCCTGCCTTTCCCTAGTGTGAATCTCCCCACCACACTCTGTAGATGGCTCTTGTTCTTCTTTGCATTCAAAGTTCCTCTTTTTATGAAACTTTTCAGCTCACAACCATGCCCCAAATTGATTCTTTCCTGTCGTATTCTTTGGATCCTTTGAAGTTGAGTTGTTGCAACCTTCTTCCCCATGGACCAGTCGTCCACACTTGAAACAAATTCTAGGGAGTTTTTCATATTGTAACTGTACCTATCGATCAGCTCCCCACAAATTAATTGTTCTTCCCCTAGATATAGAATTTTCTCTTAAGGAGTTCGGTCCAACCCGGGTAGGGATGTCATCCGGCCCAAGGCTAAACCTAAGCCCATCCAACTCCAGGCCACATAACTATAGGTACCCCTAGCTCAATAGGACGCGGGTTAGGCCGACGAGTCGGGTGGGCCATGACCCAAGAGGCACTCAGCACCCCTATCACCAAAGAAGAAGCAGCACGCCACCTCGATGGGACACTATAATCTGACCCCCCCAAGGCCAAGTTGCATTTATGGGGCTTTGACAGAGGCCACTCAATGGGGCAGGGTATGGAGCTGCCTTGAGGATAGATATAAGTATCCCTCTCGAGCACTATAGGAAGGTAAGCTGAACAATACTTCCCTTCTTCTGAGGATTTTCCTCCAAATGAGACTGACTTAAGTATCGAAGGCTCCATCCGGTGACCCACCTGGCTGCTGGAGTTGGGAGTGATTTTGTGTATGCAGGTACAGGAAGACCCGAGCTCCCGAGTAGTCCGGTCCAAAAGCTTACGAAACACGTCATTAACAATAGGTTTTCTCAAGTCAATTTCAATCTTGACTTTGAGGTAGTGTCCCCATGCAATGCCATCTTCCTTTACATCAACTTTATAAACCTTACTGATCGTCTTCCCAATCTACATTCCAATTTCACTCATCATACACATCAAGGGGAGATTATGATATTGGGTCTAGAAAACTTCTAAATCGGAATTCATTAGCTACGATGGGGTTAGACCATCGAATGTCTTGATTATGAACAACATATTATCAAACAACCACAGCTTCCCAACTAGAACTCTTTCTCGATCTGTCGCCTTCTCAAAAGTTATGATAAATAAATTTGAGTTTCTCTCTTGAAAAGAGAGAGGTTTGTTCAATCTTCAAACTTCAGTCATAGTAGATCTAACCACTTCACTTCCAATCACCCTATTCGAACATAATTTCCCAACCAAACCCTGCTCCCCTTCTTAATTATCTCGCTCATGTGCTCTATTTTCAAATCTATCACTGAATTCTCTTTCTCCAAGAGTCTTAGTTGCTTCCATTTTTTTTCTAAATCATCCATCTTCCACTCAGTCCTGTAACTATAACTAAGGAACTTACCTCTCTTACTATAATGAGTAAGAACAGACTATCAACACTCCACCTTTCCTTCTCTCTTGGGAGAAAAGTTAGAGGAGACTCACTATACTTTGCAAATGATTGTATTATAGTTGGAAGAGTAACAACCAGTGAATGGACAAAGATATAAGGTGTCCTAAACAAGTATAACTTCTGAACAAATAGAAAACCACCATGTTTTTTAGCTCAAATGCTGCAATGATTGTTAGAGAACAAATTTTGTAGGTGGTGGGAATATCATAGTTTGATTGATAGTCTCAAAGGGCAAGCCATCTAGTTTGGGTCTCCAAGGGAATTTTTTCTATAAGAAAGTTTACATAGAAGTTGACAAAATGACTCTTAATAGTATCATGATCCGAGCAAACTTGTCTATCAACCTGATGGAAGAATTTAGTGCATCTATCCTCTTCTTTCAACCAAAAGGCGCACAATTTCTGTTTGTATTTCTTCCATTAAAAGCACATTTTCGATCTTCAAAGTGATAGCTAGTTTCTTGCAAGATTCCTCCTCAAAAAGAGGAGTGCTCCCCTCACTACCCTCCAAAATTTGTAAATCCTCATAAATGAATTATTTTTACTATCAATATGTGAAAGACGTTTGCATTCGACATCTTCAAATCCCTTTACAATGCTTTGAACTTCCCAACCAAAATAAAACTTGGTGAGCCCTCTAAGAGATACGAGGACCACCACAACCTTATTTTCTCCACAAAACCTTCAACTTGTAGCCACATATTTTTAAATTTGAAATATCTATTACCCTCATGAATGCCCCTGTAATCAAGTATGAGGGAAATATTGTTCGAACAAACACTAGCCATCTCTTCTAGTGCAAAGTAGAGTAGCGAGCCTCCCATGATAGAGATACCAAAAATCTGTCCAAACGGGACCAGGCTCGATGATTGGACCAAGTATGCATACAACAAGTGGTAGATTCACCAAATCTATATCAAAGATAAAATAAAAAAACTCATTCATTGCAAGGCTTTGTTGGACTTCTCTCGATCTTTCATTGGGGAACTAAGTGATATTCAAGTCTCCACTATTACATTAAGGTATGTTCCACCAACTGGCCAAACTAGCAAGCTCATCCCATAAATCCTTCTTATTACTGTCCACATTTGGCCCGTACACACCAAAGAAAGCCCAACTAAAACCATCTAAAATGCTTTTTTTTTTTTAAAACAAGCCACCGTCTAACTTCCAATACACTCCCTTAACAAACTCAACCACCCTCGTATCCCACATAATAAGAATTCCCTTGGTTGCTCCAATGGAAGCAAGGTACACCTAACCCATAAACGAACAGCCCCAAAAATTAGTAATGATGCTTTGATCAATGAACTCAAGCTTGGTTTTCTGCAAACAAACAATATCCAATTTTTAATGACATAAAAGATTCTTAACTTGAAAATGCTTATTGGGATCATTAAGACCCAGAATATTCCAAGAAAAGGTTTTAGGCTTTATGGGAAACTACAACCTTTCCCTTAGATCTTCTTCCACTAGTACTCCCTTCTCAGCCATCATAATTCATCTAACAAGTGAGACGCTTAAGCTCTTTATTTTTTCTGCAGGCGCATTTAGGGAATAGAGAACGACCCGCCTTAATAGCAATAAGTAATGCCTTAGATTGCTCCGCAAACCCCTCACAATAAATCCCTACACAATCTTAAATATCCTTCACTTTCTGAATCACTCAGTTCGAAGGTAATCTACCCATTGTAGACAAAGGAGACAATGTGCATAACGGCACTAGATTCACCTCATCCTCCATAAACACCATTTGAAGATCACAACCAACCTCCTCAGACTCAGTCAGAGTGTATAAAGGCAGTAACTTCTCCCCACAAAATCCCAAACCACTTTCAACACCACCTTCCCCTTGGACTAGCTGAAGTTCCCCATAGTCGACACTGTTGGCCGCCATAGCATGCAAAAAAACAAAGCAAAGAAACTCCCTATAACTTGAAACCATACATAATATCCTCCAAAGGGACACCCGCAAACAAGGGCCTAGCTGTGATGATGGGAAAACTCTAAAAGAAGGCAAAAGAAAAATCAAGACCTACGTGGGGAAGGTCAACTTCGACACCCTTTAGAACCGAGAGGCACCATAGGCACAATAATAGTCTCCTCCATCCTCAATACATAAAATGCACCCGTAAACTCCACATCATCCCCCACGCTACTCAGAAGCCAGAACATAAATGATAATAAAATGGACAGAAATAAGGAAGAATTTGAAAAGTCCTTAGAAAGTGAACCATAAAAGAACGTCATTTCCGGCAAAAAGCACTGAAAATAAGTTGGTTGGTTATGAAAAAATCACTAGACATTATTTTTTAAGTCCAAATATTAATCTTAAAACTTGATTTTAAACTTCTCTTACGAATCAAATCTTCTCATGCCAGCGGTGTGAAAGATATATCCACACCAATTCACAGATGGAAGAAATCCATCCACAAATGATCCGAGCCAGGAAGGTAATACTACACTGAACAACAGGATCTTCTAATCAAGCCCAATGAACGGGTAATTAATCAAATCGCAGTTTTACTCACAAAGACTATTCCATGTGTTTATATCGATGACAAAAATAGCATTTTTTGAGAATTAAGTAATAGCAGGTAAAGCCTTCCAACGCTCACATGAACCCTCAAAAACAGTGCAAAGGAGGAAAATCTACAATTCTTTTTCAAATTACTACGGCAAAATGAGGTAACCCTACATACAACGATTATGAACAATGCTTAAACTTATCCAAGCCTCAAATTTCTTTATTTTCTCATCTCTTTCTCTTGGCACCAGCCCCTGCACCTCGCCCACCTTTCTTCTCTGTAGATCCAGAACCACCTTTTCCTCTGCCAACTGGTGTTTTCTTAGCACCTGAGTTTCCTGTGCCCTTCAGATCCAATTCTACTTGCACTCCTACAACGAACAGACAGCACAACTAATTAATTAAATCTCATCCATTCAAGAAAACCAATCCAGAATAATTCAAAATGAAATTAGTATTTAGGTGAATACTCCAGACATCAAGTGCAAGTGGGGTACTATTACCAACCTTTGGAATTCAAACTTTGAAGTCCCAACTGCAATTTCTCACCATTGGCAGTACTGTCTGACATAATCAAAAGGAAAATAAAAGACGTTAACCATTATTCCCTGATCAAACAAGCAGTTAATATACTAGAACTAGGAAGAATTATTTCCATAAATAAATAGATGTGACAAAAAAAAACATATGGTACATTTTCTTAAATGTCTAGAAAGAGCTTCCTAAATTAAAATAGATAAGGGATAACTTCAACTCTTTTCATCAATAAGGAACCTAGAAGAATTTGACATAAATAAAGAATTTAAAAAGAATTTGACCAAATGTAATTTTTCATATTTCTAGCAAAGAACTGAAAAAAAGGAAAACTGAGAGAATCAATTCCATGATTCCACAAGACAGGCATTCGGGAAAATTTTTGTGTTAAACAGCCTTGACAACTTCCTAGGGAACGTGAATTTGATAGGAATTAGCTAAACATTCCATTCAGTCTTCTCGAAAAGAAATCAGAAAATGAAAACTGATAGCATCGATAAGATGATGTGGACGGCTGGCTGGCTTTGAGAAAATGTTTCAGAAAAGGGCTTCATATTATCATTCTCAACAACATTTTAACTGGCTTCGGTTATAGTTTTTGTTCTTTTGACTCCCAAGGGCTAAAAACTCTCTCTAACCCAAAACCAAAAAAGCCCTGAAGGCATCACTTGTTTGCAATAATATGCAACTTGAGAAAGGGGTAAACAAGAAGCACCTCAAATGAGTTTTCTTCGGATTCTTGCAACTCCAAGAACAGAAGAAATCGTAGGAGAGTTCAAAAGCAAACAGGTCCTCAAATTAGCTTGAGGCATGGACTACCAGTTTGCAAAGAACTCACATTTGCGCTAGGCGCCCTTAAGCACAGGGCCGTTTAGAGCCTAGGCACAAAGAGCAGAGCTCAAGCACACGCCTGATTGAAGTAAAGCGCATAATTGTAAAGTTAATATATAGTAACAAAAAATCCACAAAATGCAATAACAAAAGGTTTAAAAAACAAGATGATAATATATTTAACCTACTAACTCAATTTATTAGAGTATTTTGCAATATGAAAACCATGTAATCAACTAATTAAATAAAATTTAGGGAATTTTAGTCAAACACCCTTGTGCTATAGGGTACTTAGGTTGGTGATATTGTAACTTTTCTTTTTTGAGAAATAACCCATATAGTATGAGTTAATTAGAGAGGACCCTCTGTTAATTTTGTGTCCATCAAAGTTAATCAAAAACACATGGAAGCCTTACAAATTGCCACATATCACCTTTAATTTTTTCTTAAATAATTTAATTAATTTTCTGTAAAAAATAATAATAATAAGTAAAATTTTCATATAAATAAAAAAAATTATTATTTTAAAATATCAAACTTTAAAAAATGGGTGGCCAAGCTTTACTTAAACATAACATTTAATGTAATTCTCTTGTGCTTTACTTAATATCAACATGGTGCTGGATAGCCACTCATACAAAAAACATATTTGACAGCCATAATCAAATTAAAGTACATGGCTAAATTAAATCAAAATATACCAAAAAGGCAATGACCAAAAGGCTGAAGAATTGTAGGCATTGACTTCCATGCTAACATAAGCAGTTAAATACCAATCCATCCAGAAGGCCAACTTCGACTTTCATATCGAGTTCAAAGCATATACATCACGTATGACAATGTGTGGCACCATGTCACATAAATAACCTTCAATATCAACTAAATACTTGAGAACAGGGTCTTAAAATGATATTTTATGTTTTTGTTTTTTAAAATAATAAAAGTGCGCTTTTTTGCGCTTTAAGCTAACACAAAAACCCCAAAAAGTGCGCTTAAAGCTCACTTTTGTAAATGCACTTTGACCTTGGGGCTTTGTGGTTAAGTGCACATTTAACAACAGTGGCTAAAAAGGTACCTCAAATGTCAGGACTCATACTTCAGATCTATACCAAAACGAAAGTTTCAGTAGACCATCTAGCAATGATGGTTAAAGCACAAAGCGCCAAAAGCAAAGCATAGTTACACTAAAGGACTTTAAGCATGCTTTCTGTGTGCTTAAAGTGCCATAAAAGTGCACTTTTGAATTTGAAAAAAAAACCCTATAAACATTAGTTCAAGAGCCAAAAAATGATACAAACAAATATTCTTATGGATTTTTAGCTGATATTGAATATGATTTACGATTCATGGAGCCACATGCTGCCATATGTGATGTATGTGCTTTGATTGAACCATCATTCTTGAGCTTTTTTGGTCATTTTGACTGAACCATGTAATATTTAATTATGGCTATCAAATATAATAGATATGTAAACTTAGTAAAGCATAAGAGAGTTTAGAAGAGGTAAATTTTGTCATACACCCCCTATGCAATGGCTCACAAGACGTGCGTAGCAGAGGGGGTGTATAACCAAATTAGCTTTAGAAAATCTGGTTTTGGTTAAATAGAAAAATAGTCCATCTGGTTTGCCTCAAAATCAAATTGCTCCCTCGGATTTTCAAATTGGCCCCTTCATTAAAATCAGTTACTAAACTGCTAATCAAGCTGTCATGGCATACAATGTGAAAGAATGGTGAAAAAGAACAAAAAATGTCAAAAAATATTTTAAAACATAGGTTAAAAATTAGCAAAAAATGTGCGCGAGAGGTGAGCGTCCCTCCTGCCGCCGACCACCCTGTGGTGACCGCAAACTACTGTGAGATGGAGGGAAAAAAACATGAGAATATCAAATTTTATTTATGACAAAATATATAGATGCAAGTATGGGAGAATTGTTAAGAAAACAAAACAAATCTTGAAATTTGAATAAATAATAATAATTATTATTTTTATAACAATAATAAAAACAAAGAATGCCAAGGCACAGAACAAAAATACAGAAAGTTGTACCTTGGGTACATGGTAAGGTTTTTTAAAACTTTTTGCGGGGGGCCATCTATGTGGTTCCACACGGGGGGCAGGGGGCTTTCCCTCTTTTTGTATTTTCTAATTTCTTTTCAGTTTTATTTTATGATTTGAAGTTCTAGTATCACTGGACACTCATGCATGGGTGTCGCTCTTGTATATGTCCCATGTGCTTGGGCTATGCTTACTTTATCATTAATAGAACTCTTTGTTTACTGATAAAAATAACTATTGATGATTTGAAGTTTTATAATTATTCAGATTGCTAAATTTTTAATTTAACTTTATTTTTGTTTTTTCCTTTATTGATATTATTATTATTATTATTATTATTATAAGTTTAAATTAATTTTTTAGTTTTTGACATGTGGTATGCCATGCCAGCACAAGTTACTGATTTACTAACTGATTTTTTATCGGAGGGACTGATTTGATCTATCCTAAAACTATAAGGAGTAAAAAGTTCAATTTAAAGATACGGGGCAATTTGATTGAGGCAAACCACATGATCCAATTTCGTATTTAACCCTTAAATTTATGCGATTAGTTGATTACATGATTTTCAAGTAGCATGATACTCTAAATTTAGTAAGGAAAAGGACAATGTACCACTAGGCATGCCCCCTAGTGCGTTTGCACTTTTTTTTCTTTTTCATTCAAACAATTTTAAACATTCTTTTTTAAAAAAATATACATCAATTCACCAATAATCACTTCCTTAACCATTAATGAAAAAAACTTTAAAAAAATAAAATACACAAGAGGTCAAACTGACCGCTAGTGGATTTTAATTTTTTTTTTTTTTTTAATGTTTAAAAAAGTTACAGTGAATTTGTGTATTTTGTTGTTTTAAAAAATGTTTGAAAAAAAAAGTGAGATTGCACTAGGAGGCACACCCAGCGGTAAGAGCTGGGTGGCACAGTAGGACCCATTTAGTTAATAGGCTAAATATATATATATATTTTTGATAAGTAAATATATATATTAATCAAAGAATAGGCAAAGCCTGATACAGTGTTTTATAGTTGTCCTAGTTAAGTAGGAGCAATAGATACAAAAGATCAAATAAAATGGGCTTATCATCTTGCATTTCAAAACATTTATGGTATTACACATCATCTTTAAAATTATGCACTTCAATCAAGCATGTTCTTGTGCTTTGTGCCTAGGCTCTAGATGGCGTTTATGCTTATTTGCACCTAGCACTTTCAACAACATTGGCCTATAGGGTCTTAAAAGGCATCTCAATTGGGACAAAGATTTTCCCCAGCCTGAGCAAAGCATCTTCTCCTATCTTTAGGGGGTGCTACCTGCCCTAACTGGGTAGGTAGCACCCGCCCCCCAGCCCTACCTGGGCAGGGTGGTCATTTTCTACCCCACCTCAAGCCCCATACTGAACCCCCTATCTGCCCAGCCAAACCCAAACTCTAAGATCCAACCCCTAAATTTTCAGATCCACAACCTACATCTTCATATTCAAACCCCAAATCTTTGATCAAACTTCAAATATGTAACAAATAATAATAAAAAGAACAGATATGCGGAACCCTGTTACCCACGGCCAAGTCTTGGCCATTAGTGCTGTGGGTCTGTGTAGGAGGAGATGAAGACAAAAGGAGAAAGAGGCCAAGGAAGAAGAAAATAAGAGGAGAGAGAGGGGGGCGGCTGGAAGTAAAATATGATGTGGAGTGAGAAGTTTTAAGGGTTTTTAAGTTATATACCTAGGGCGGGTGGGTGAAACCAGGGCAGATAGGATACCCTCTGTGACCCGCCCGCTTATGTGTATTTTAAGTATTGATCATCCCACCTGCTCAGTAAAGTGCAGGCTGAGCAAATATGCCGGGTGGGCTGGGTTATGGGGGCCCATTCAACACCCCTGGGCCATCTTCCCTACTGTATGTGACAGTATTTAACCCTCATCCACTAGGGAATTTCAACCAGCCAAACAAAATAGCAAACTACACAAGCAGAAAAGTGAAGGTACGGGATGCAACTTCAAGCATATTCCCCCTCATCATTTTCCATTGCACGTCATGTTTAGTATGCCTTACTACTTTTCGTTTCCTTTCTTTTCTGTTCCCTTTTTGAGGCTGTGTGGGGAGAATGAAATATAAACACACTTGATAAGAATGACTGCTATTAAAAGATCTAGAGTTTACTGTTTGTTTATTAGATGAGAAGACCTCTACATAAATTACTCAGACAGAGACCCTTAGAATGAAAATTTGAGCAACATCAATCAGTTTTTTCCCTTTTTTGCCTCTAGTCAGGGGTGGTTGAGATGAATTAAGTTGAATTTTGATTTTTTCATCACTTTAGTGCTCGAAAATAAGTTTTTTTTTTTTTTCCCTGATAAGTATAGAGTGAATTCTATTGGCTTACCTCAAAGTAGTGTTTGACATCCAAAAGAAACACCAAAAAGAAAAGAAAAAGAAAGTATCAATTTTATCACTCTTTAAATCTAGATGTATTTGTTTTTTCTTTTTCTCTCTCTTCCTGGAACTCAAGAGCTGCCAATCATACTTCCCTCTTTTCTTTTTGTCAAAGCATGTGGCACGTTTTAATTCGAAAGGATGTAATATATATTTCAGCACAGGAGAAAAAAAGGGGGGGGGGGGGGGGGGGGGGGGGGGGGGGGGGGGGGTGGAATGAAAAGTATTGACCATGTGAGGGAAGATCGATCAAATCCTGCAGTAAGTGAGGAAGCTTACCTAAATCCTCTGTATCCGAAGAGTTTTCTTCTTCATTTTCTGCCAATGTGTCAGCATTGACATCAGCAAATCCATCATCAGATGGCTCTAGCATTGCTGCGATTCGCTTTTTAGGAGCTTTTCTCATTCCAGGAAGCATAACCAAATCAGCGGCTCGTACCATTCTTGATTTGCTTCCTTCTTTGTAAGCCTTGGTGAGAGCGGCTTTCACAGCAGGCTGTATACCATCCAGTGGATTTGGATGTCCCTGATGCATAAAGATAATCATGAAATAATACTGTTATAGCAGTTACGATAATCGTGATGCAAGCAAAGAAGGTAAGGGTACCCGAAATTTTGATAGCTCCACAATAGTATCAAAATCCTCCTGGGTTATTGAGTAAATGTTCATAAACTCAACAACCTTTTGAACGGCTTCATCCTGGTCATCATTTCACATTGAATGGATGTACACTCAACAAATATTCCATTGTAACTTCACCAACTTTTTGCAAATTAAATAGAGTAGATAAACAGTACTTCCAACCTTATGCAGCACTCGCAGTGGCTCAGTCAACTGTTTAAGCAGAATAGTAAGGTATTCTACTCGTAGGTTTTCCCTGTATCATTTAGCACAAAGGGGCAATTAGACAGCTAGCAATGGGAGAAAACGAGATTTACCAGCATAAACAACCACCAGAAAGACTAATAATACAAATTTCACATTGAAACAGAGAGAAAGGGTCAGGGGAATGGAGAAAAAAGTACAATAAATATTCTCTTATGTTAAAATACTTTTTTACTAGTAATGATCATTTCATATAAAAACGCTAAAAGGTGCATCCCACTTACAATGAGATGTGTACAAGAAAGTCATCTAACTAGAAATAGAAAGAGAGAGATACAAGATAATCATTGAGAGTAAGCACATTAAAGTTCATGTGTGTTGTCCAGAGGAGTGTTCAAAAAGAAAGTCTTGAGCTTCTCTATTGTCTGTCCCCGATCCTCAAAATTTCTATCATTCATTTCCCTTTAAATAAACTATATGAGATGTAGGAATTTTGCACACTGCGAGATTTGTGGACTACACCTAATCCTCTGCACGAGTGACACAAACTAAACCAACCTGACTGAAGAAGTATTAGCCCCCTGGCAACATAGTGGAAGATGGTCAACATACTTCCCACAAAGAGTTGTCTCCAAAAGGTCCACCACTGAATCATTATTAAGTCTTGACTGAAGCCACCCAATAGACCTTCGGGTAAGTTTCTTTCAAAGCCCTACTACCACACCACTGATCATGCTAGATTTTGCTCCTACCACCATTTTTCACTTCAAAACCATTTTGCACTTCAAATTTAGTATGATTAGAAACCTTCTCCCATCCTTTTCTTACATTATTCCATAATTGCATCACATATGGTCCTGATCTGATTAGAACAATACCCACCACATAAACATCCCTACTTAGCATCTGCAATCATTCTCCACAAGGCCTCTTTCTCATTCTGATAGTGTCAAAGCCACTTCCCCAAGAGTGCACGATTAAATAAAATCAAGTTCCAAACTAACCCACCCTCAGGGATCGGGGAACATACTTTAGCCCAACTTACCATGTGAAATTTTCAACTCCTCTCCTAATCTACCCCCAAAGGAAGTCCCCCTACAACTTTTCCAGGCGTTTAGCAACAGCAAAGGCAGATTGGAGAGAGTAGTCTTCAATTAGTAATCTTCAGTTAGTAAAGTACACGTCAAGTCAAATGAATTAGATATCCTCAAAAATTTTTTTTTTTATAATTAATAAAAGTTTTATTACCAAGAATAGACATAGCCCAAGTACACAGGAGGTATATAAGAGGAAATACCTACACACAGTAGCTAAAAAGACAGATGAGACTAAAATAAATCCAATTAGGTATACATGAGGAAATACCTACATACTCGTCCAGTCAAATGAATTAGATATCCTAATACTAACACAAGAAAAGTGATTTCTGAACCCTATGGAATAATTTACTTCAAGTTTGAATCTAACAAACAGGAGATGAAACACTTTAGATATTAACTAGACAACTTGAGTAACATTTAAGCTTCCATGTCAAAGAAAGCACTGCAATAAATTTTACATACGAAATTTTGTAAGGAAGAATAACTGCTTGAGCAGTAGCAAATTGTATAGTGCCTCAGGTTAAAGCTACATATTTTGTACGGTTAGCATCCACTCTGAAAGATACACCAACAGTAACTTCTTTATGTGAACTGAGAAAACAGGAATTTGCTACTTCATTGTATGATTGCTAACGGCCTTTAGCCCATTGGCTTAACATAATTTTGGGGTCAAATGGGTGATTGATTTGTACTTTTGTTGAAAGAAGGTAATTGATTTGAACTTGTAAATTCTCAGTTCTAAGGATATAGTAGTGCTCCAATGCAATTGGCAATGTTTCTTCTCATAATTTGCAGAACTCATTGACTGTATTTGATAGTTTACAGGATTTCACCACCATTCCAACTTTGGTTCTCCTCTTATTAATATAATTCTCTTACTAATCAAAACTAAAACAGGAATCTTACAGCCATTCCAACCTCAAAAAGAATAAAATTCCGAAGTTTATTTTCCTCAATCCATCTCCTCAGTAACTAAGCAGTATACCAAGGAAACAGATGTGCTCCAATTCATAATGAGGTAAGTGGCCCACATGGGGTGGACCTTTGGAAGTTTATAAGAAGAAGTTGGGATACATATTTAGATATACCCGTTTTAAGGCGCGTGATGAGCCCATAATTAAATTTTGGCAAGATATATGGTGTGGTGACAGGGTGCTCAAGGAATTTTATCTAGAAATCTTTGGTATAGTGAGAATGCAACAAGCCTTGATTGCGGACCTTGTAGACCTATCCAATGGTGTCCTCCAATGGAAAATTACATTCTCTAGAGATACTCAAGATTGGGAAGTCGACGACTTCTTGGAGTTCTACCATCTGGTGTATTATATTCAAATGAGGGGGGGAAGTTGAAGATAAGATTTCTTGGCACCCTACTAAGAAATGTAAGTGCACCATCCGCTTATTTTACCAATCTCTTTCTACACATAATGCAAGTCCATTTCTGTGGACGAGTATATGAACGACTATGGATTCTCTAAAGGAAATATTCTTTGTATGGATGGCTTCCTTCAGGGAAGATCCTTGCCATGGATTGGTATTGTATGTGCAAAAAGAGTTTTTTTTTGGAGGGGTGGAGGGGAGTCTATTTGATCATCTACTACTTCATTTTGAGATTTTCATGACCTTGTGGAATGAAATCTTTGCTAGAATGGGACTAGCTTGGGTGACACCAAGAAGAGGGATCAATCTTCTAGCTTCTCAAAGAGGCTTTGAGGGCAATTTACAGATCGCAACAATCTAGGAGATGGTTCCGATATGCCTATGGTGGTGCATATGGAGGGAGAGGAATGATAGAAGCTTTGAAGTTTCTAGGTGGTCAATGGATGAGCTTAAAAATTTCTTTTTTAATCATTTTTTATCAGTAAATAATAATTTTATTGATAGTAGGTGAATCCAAGTACACGGGACATATACAAGAGCCACACCTAGGCATGAATGTCTAAAGATACAAGAAAATCATGTATGTTCATGCCATTAAAGTCTATTACAATCGACCAACGGAATAAAGTGTGAAGAAAAAAAGTTTTAAAGCTCATCCATTGTCAGTTCACAATCCTCAAAGCTCCGACCATTTCTCTCCATCCATATGCACCACCATAGGTAGGCCGGTATCTTCTTCCACATAGCTGCAATTTGAGAGTTACCCACGATGCCTTGCCAACTGGCCAAAAAGTCAACAACACTTCTTGGCATGACCCAAATAAGTCCCACTCTCGCAAAGATATCATTCCATAAACTCATGGCTACATCACAATGCAATAGCAGGTGATCCACAGACTCACCGCTTTTCTTACACATATAACATCAATCCAATATAATGAGTCGGCATTTCCTTAGATTATCTAAGGTGAGAATCTTCCCTAAGGAAGCTATCCATACAAAGAAAGAAGCTTTTAGGGGGGCCTTAGTTTGTGTTTAGGTAGTGAGGTGATCTCAAATACTCTGTAAATAGTAGTTAAAAAGTATTGAATAGTAGTACAAAATAGTAAAAAATAGGTGAAAAGTAATGATAAAATAATAAATAGTAGTGAAGTATTCTTACTTCACCACTCAAACCAGCCCCAGTCTTCGATGTGTTCTTCCATGGGAATGTTCTTATATTATATTGTGTCATAAGAGACTTATAGTACGGCTGTACAATAAATCTCCCTTCTTGGATGGTGACCACATCATCTTACCTGCTCCTACAGTCACTCTACAATTGTGCACAAGATTGAAGAAATCTGTAAATGTGTTAATTTCCCAATCTTGGGCAGCTCGAAGGAAAATGATGTTCCATTGGAAAGAGCCACTTGAGAAATCCATAAGCTCTGCTACTAAGGCCACCTTTCTGTGTGCAATGTTGTATAGTATTGGGTAGGCTTCTTTGAGGATTCGATCTCAACACCATAAGTCATTCCAGAATTTAATTCTAGAGCCATCCCCAACTACAAAATGTGTTGATCGATGGAGATTGGTCCAGCCTCTTCTTATGT
The DNA here is from genome assembly GCA_011037825.1 of Carya cathayensis. Lineage (NCBI taxonomy): Eukaryota > Viridiplantae > Streptophyta > Magnoliopsida > Fagales > Juglandaceae > Carya > Carya cathayensis. The sequence continues at coordinate 278,081 of QGSO01000349.1, read as the reverse complement.
GTTTCCAAAGCCCAACCCCATGTGGTCCACTCACCTCATTCGAGCACCATCCTCCTCACAATCCACCATATTTTAAATTTATGATCACTCTCCATAAAGCTCCTCTCTATTTATGATATCTCCATAACCATTTACCCAATAAAGCCTTGTTGAAAACCAACAAATTCTTAATTCCCAACCCACCTTTACGTACAGGGGTACAAACCGTAGTCAAATTGACCAAATGAAACTTTAATTTTTCGTCGACCCCCCCCCCCCAACCCCAAAAAAAAATAAAAAAAGGAAATCTCTTTGCAATTTCTCTAATTGGTGAGCCACCTCGCATGGTATTGGAAACAAAGATAAGAAGTAGGCAAGTTGGATAGAGTACTTTTGATCAACGTAGCTCTACCACCTTTGGACAAATAAAGCCTCTTCCAACTCGCTAGTTTGCATTCCATTTTTTCCAACACCCCATCCAAAATGGACTGCAACATAAGGAGGCACCCAATGGAAGACCAAGATACTTAATTGGCAGAGTGGAGACTTTGCATCCTAGGATATTAGCCAAGCTTAAAACACTTGAAACATTTCCAACTGGAACTAATTCTGACTTGGTAAGATTCACTTTCAAGCCCAATGCCGCTTGAAAGCAAAGTAAAAGAGCATGCAAAGCTTTAATGTGATTATGCCTAGCCTCACAGGATACAAGAGTGTCATCAACAAAGAAGAGGTGGGTCATCTCAAGTGTACATATTCTTGCATCCCCAACAATAAAGCCAGTTAGAAATCCCCCTTGCACGAGACTTGTGATCATTTTACTAAAAGCTTGCATTATGAAAACAAATAGTAATGAAGATAAGGGATCACCATGCCTCGAACCCCTTGAACTTCTGAAGAAAACCATTGGGTACCATTTACCAAAATAAAGAAACGTACAGTGGAGATGCAAAATTTGATCCAAGAATGCCATCTCGCTCCAAGTCCACACCTCTCAAGCATGTGTAACAAAAAGTTCCAGTTTACATGATCATTTGCCTTCTCCATGTCAAGTTTGCAAATAATCCTTGTTCACCCGACTTGATGCGACTCTCGGAACATTAATTGGCAATGAGCACCAAGTCAAGAATTTGCCAACCTCATTCGAATGCATTTTGGGGCTTGGATATGATTTTGTCCAATACCGTTACCAAGCTAATAGGACAAAAGTCCTTAATCTCCACCACCCCCGACTTCTTTGAAATAAGAGCAATGAAGGTAGCATTTAGGCTTTTTAAAAACTTACCTTGTTCAAGAAACTCATGGAAGAAGCTCATGATGTCATCTTTAACTACTTCCCAACATACCTTAAAGAAGGCCATAGTGAACCCGTTTGGACCTAAAGCTTTGTCACCTGCCATACTTCTTACCATCTTGCAAATCTCCACCTCCTCAAACGGCCTCTCATGCCAACTTGCTTCTTGCTAGTCAATCAACTCAAAAACAAGGCCATCCAAACATGGTCTCCAAGAAAACTGCTCCGAAAGTAGTTGTGCATGGTAATTGGTAATGTGATTTCTGATCAGTTGGATTCAATGTAAGCCTCCCATCTAACAATAAGGACTCAATGATATTGTGTCTTCTAAGTGAATTCGCCATGCGATAGAAGAACTTGGTGCATTTATCCCATTCTTTTAACCATAAAGCCCTCGATTTTTGTCTCCATGAAGTATCTTCCATTAAAGCCAACCTTTCAATATCCAAGATGAGATGCTTTTTATGAGCCTTTTCTTCTTCTAAAAGCCCCCTCTCCTCCCTCCACGATCTCAAAGCCCTGTAATTCGTCGAAGAGGGGCTTTCTTTGATGTTCCACATTCCCGAAAATCTACTCATTCCACTTCTTCAAGTCATCTTTGAGAGCCTTTAGCTTACAAGACAGCACATAACTCGGGTTGCCCTATATGAGATAGGAAGACCACCATTGTCTAACTCTCTCAACAAAGCCTTCTAATTTCAGCCACATGTTCTCAAACTCAAAATATCCTTACCTCCCTGGATGCCTCCACAATCAATGAGAATGGGGAAAGTGATCCAAAAATAACCTTGGAAGCCGTTTGGATTAGGTCCGGAAAATGTGCTTCCCAATCAGGCAAAATAAGGAATCTATCAAGTCTTAACCAAGCTGGATGTTCTCTATTACTAGACGATGTGAATGTGCCACCCATGAGAGGAATGTCAATAAGTTCTTGCTCACAAATAAATTCATAAAAATCCATCATTATTGAGCTAGAGCTAGGACCTCCTATTCGTTTGCTTGGAAAGCGAGTGACATCAAAATCTCCCCCAATACACCAAGGAAGGCTCCATAAGCTACATAGATCAGTCAATTCATCCCACAAGCCTCTTCTCGCGGTATTAGAGGTTGGGACCATAAACATCGACAAAGGACCATTGATAACTATCTTCCACATTCTTGAAAGAAGTAGCCACTGCATATTCTCCCCCACACACTCATCCATATTTTCCACCACCCTTTTATCCCACATTACTAAGATTCCTCCCGAAGCCACCAAAGACGGCAAATGCAACCACCCCACATGACAACAAATTCCACAAAGTCCGTACTAAAAAGAGTGATTGATAATCTCGATAACCTAAACAAAAATGCAGAAGTGAGCGTACCCCAAAGGTGCTATGGGAAATGAATTCCAGTTTTGTCTCTTGTGAACATACAACATCGACTTTCCAGCCACAAAGCTGATTTTGTACTTTGGTGCACTTCTCCAAGTCATTCAACCCCCTGATGTTCCACAAGAATATCTTGAGCTTCATAGAAACACCTATTTTTCCCTACCCTTCGTTCCGCCACGACTCGCACTTCCTTTGTAATTTACCAAACGTGTAAGTTGCTTTAAGTCCCTTTCCCTTTTCTTGGCTGAATGGCTCTTCATGGCTGAATTGGGCTGCACATCTTCGATAGCAAGCAAGGCCAAGAACTGATCTTCATAACCAACACATGGAAGTCCAACACACAAGTGAATCTCCCTCGCTTTACGTAGAACCCAGTCTAATGCTAGTATCTGTGCTTTCAGCAGGGGCATTGAATTCAAAGGAGTCGGCTCATCCCAATGATAATCAGCACAAATGTTCGTACTTATTGTTGCTTTCAAAGACTCCCCCTCGCTTTCAGGGCCTTGTTGCGTTCAAAGACTCCCCCTCGCTTTCAGAGGCCCCGGGCTTGAATACAACCAAGGTGCCAACATCGATTTGGGAGTCCTCAACACCCAATCTCTCATAACTGTTCTCCCTGGGTTTGAGGCTCCCGTGCAAGCACAACAACTATAGGACTTCCAACTGTGACAAAGAAAGTCGTTGGTTCATTGTGAACCTCTTCCTCTATCCGAAAACTCCTTTTATGTTCAAAATGGACATTCCCAACTTCAATCTCCACTGGCGGCGTCACCTCTAGTAAGCTGTTGACCATCGGCCCAACCACCAGATCTCCTGCTCCCGACCCTTTTCCGTTACTGACAAGCCTCTCGTACCTCCAAAACATACTATATCAGCTACGAACTCCATCGACATTGTCATCTCCAGCAACCCATCATCCAGAGCTTTACCCACCGGTTCGCCTTCTACCGTCGACGAGCTTACTGTGGTCACCAGTCGGTGCTTGGATGATGACGGCATATCGTTGCCAATAGCCTTTGTAATAGATTTTAGTGGTATGAACTTATATGAATTTCTTGTATCACTAAATCATCAAGCATAGGTGATGCTCTTGTATATGTCCCTTGTACTTGGGTTATTGCCTACTTATTATCATTAAAGTTTTGTTTACTGATAAAAAACAATATCTTTGAAAAACCCAAATGTCTATGCATGTGCTTGTGTACCGATTCATAAAGCCTTGTGTTGTAGACAATGATGGGGAAGCAATTAATCACTAAGTCAGTCACAATTCTTATTAAATAACAAATACTAGGAAAGCCTCAAGAATAATATGCAAGTATGGTGCAGGTGCTTTTATATGAAAGTATCAGAAAACACTTCCGGGCCAAGATTATAATAAGCAGCAGTTGAAATATGGAATGGAGATTCACCTCCCCGAACTAGATTCACGAGAAGCAAGAAAATGAACATGCAAATCCTCTAAAAGCCTCCGGTTTTTGCCCATTGTTGAATTCTTTCCCAGCCACCCCCCAAATCTGTTGAAATTCCTCTCACCCTGCAGACATGATTCCAACTTGAGATATCAAGCAAGAGTCCAAAGACTAAAAACCAAATAGGGCATGCTCAGTAAAGAATGTATGCATGAGGAGAAAATTATGAGCAAAATGCTGAACACTATGTGTGGTATCAGCAGCAAGCACCAGGACTTCATTCATCCTGATCAAGCGAAGATAAAAGCAACTCAACGAAATTTAGTAAACTCAAGTTGTTCCTTGAACCAATCATATTACGCGCTTCAAATAAATTTCACTTACCAATTCAAGTGTTTCCCTGTGTCCATGCAACAATGCGGCACTGATCATGAATAACAATGAAAAAATAAATAATTGACACCAATTAAAAATTGGAAAATGGTGACCAAGCAACAAAATCTGCTAATTGCAAGAACAGAATTAAGGGCTCGTACGGAATTATTGATGATGCAAGGGAACCACTTTGAGACAGTTGCCATTGTCGATATCGTCGAATCTGTACATTGATTATATCCCCATCACCAATAGACTCAGCAGCACGGGCAATCAAGTTCATTCGTTTGATTCCATCATCATCCTTACCAACTGAACTTGGCCTATAATTCATGTAATTTTCCTGTCACATCAAAATAAAAGGAGAAGTAGTTGAGGTTTTACATCCTATTTCATTCATAAGGTCTAAGAATCAAACAGATGAACAAGAAAAATATAATCATACGCCGAAACAAGAATAGGAAAAAAAAAAAGATGATGAAGAGAGACATAGATTTGGGAAAAAAATACAAATTTCAATTCATATAAAGAGGTGGATGAACATTTCTTACAGATATATATACATACACACATATAAGCATGCAAAGGAGAATATGAAACAAATTAATGAAGATTGACAACCAGCACTGGTGAAAGCACTTGGGGCACTTAAGTGCAACTGCTGTCTAGAGACTAGCTGCAAGCGCACACCTGATTGAAGTAAAGCACACATCTTTAAAAATGATGTTTAATAACAAAAATTGCATAAAACACAATTAAAAAAAAAGTGTAAAAATCAAGATGGCAATATGTTTAGCCTATGAGCTCACTTTATTAGATTATTATGCAACATGAATCAAGTAATCAACTAATTACCTTTACAACTTAAATAATTCTCTTATGCTTAATTAAATATACATATTTATGCCAGTTGATAGCAATTATCAAATTAAAGTAAATGGTTGAAACAAAATATAAAAAATAGGCCATGAACAAAAAAGCCCAAAAATTGTAGAAATTGACTTCTATGCTAACATAAGGCTATAAGCAATCACTTATAAATCCATCTAGAAAGCCATGGCCCAAAATTTCTTAATCAAGTTTTTCTCTAGTATGCGTCCTGTGTACTTGGGCATTGCCTAGATTTCTATCAATAAAATTCTTATAAAAAAATACTATTGGATTCAAAGCATATACATTACAAATGTGAACATGTGGCGATATTTACTAAATACTTAATATTTGGTTAGATCATTTGTGTCTTGGACTAATATTTTATAATTTTATAAAAATAAAAAAGGCACACTTTTCTAAGCTTTAAGCTCACACAAATAGCTCTAAAAAGTGGGGTTTTGTAAATGTGCTTAGACAAAAAGCGTTGCAGCCTTGGCGCTCTGTGCATAAGCATGCTTTTACCAACACTACTGCCAATGGTACATTAAAACCCTAAGTATAAATAAATGGGAAGAAATTGGTAGAGAAACAAGGGGCTAGGAACCTAGACATATATGAGAGTAAATGGATTTGAAAAGCAGGAAAGGGAGGGAGTAGACGGGTCATTTTAAGAGTAAATGTAACGCCCCTATGGAAGACCCAAATCACATGGCCTATACTCTAAAATGACTAGTCAATGATACAATTAGAGTCCCAATGGAACCTTATAAAGAGCAAGAACTTCTCCTTCCCAAGCAATATGGAATCTCATTCACCACCTATCTTTATCTGTATCATATGGCCTATACTCCAAAAGGACTAGTCAATGATACAATTGAAACTCCATCGGAACCTTATAAAGAGCAAGAACTTCTATTTCTCAAGCAATGTGAGATCTCATACACCACCTACCATTATCTTTATCATATGAGGTATCACAATCTAACCCTTTTGAATTCCCAACGTCCTCATCGGGCTTGTTTGTCGTAGGTGACACAGCTCAAGTCCCACATTTTTTATTGGGATAGGCTCTGATACTATTTGTAACGCCTTAATAGAAGGCTAAAACCACATAGCCTATACTCCAAAAGGACTAGTCAATGATACAATTAAAGCTCCATTGGGACCTTATAAAGAGCAAGAGCTTCTCATTTCCAAACAATGTGGGATCCCATTTACCACCTATCATTATCCTTATAATATGGGGGTATCACAGTATACTAGCATGTAAGGGTGAGAAACTGAAAGCAGGACATAATGGCAAGTGTAAACCAAGCATTTCTTTTTTTTCTATTTATTAGAGGAATTTCCATATCCACCTTGGTTGTTTCTTACGACATAACCTTAAAAAATAAATAAAAAGAATTAGAAGGGCACACTGAGCATTTCTTTGTGTTCTATTTGCCAATTTTATTTCTTGGAGACTTAACAAGGCATGCTTCTCAGGTATCGCTTTGACAACTTCATTTCTTCAAGGCTTGGACACGACTCTTGAATCAAGAGCAATTTGTCAAAAAACTAGAAAAATTATATTTCCATGCAAAATTTTCAAATGAATTATTTCCAGCAAACATTCCTCAGAAAATGGTTTCCACCCAAAAATTCCTATAGATTTTAAAATACAATGCATATGTGTTTCTCAGAATATTTCATCATTCCAAGTATATGTGATACATAGCTCAAATGTACAACCAAGTTGAGCTACTAACAGGTGACTGAACCTGCCGAACAGGCTACAATTCATGTTAGCTGTAGAAGTCATTATTTTCCTGCAATAATTTTTTATAGGTAATTCTACTGTAATAAATTTCAAACCCAACAAAAGTGAGAAAAGAACCTGAATAAGAAGAGGGACTAGATCAGGATCACTCATGCTCAGGTCCATCCGCTCATCCATCCTCAATTTCCCCCCATTAAAACCAAACAGCCTACAAGCCCATGAAAAGGATGAAATGTAAATGTCAAAACATGAAAAAGGATGGTGTATAAAGCCTACAAATTAGCAATTACGTACACATAAGTGAAAATTTACTTGATGAAGGATGAAACATAACCATGTAAGCCACTTTTCTATTTTTCATCCAGTCAACAAAAAGAAACATCAAAATGGAGCATAAAAAAATTCATATTCTAGAAGCTCACCATTGATAGGTTAATCAATGGTTAATTATAAACAAGCTAAGTCACAAATACCAATTTATTGAGTTGGATAATCATTCTAGACACATCCCCTGCCTGCAGCACAAGTACAGATAAAAGCCCTTTCATGAAGAGGATCAATTCCACAGAGACGGGGGGCATAATTATAGGAATCATGACATGTATTTGCTTTGCATGACAATGCAGAACATGATTGTGGGGTGGTCATATTGCTATCTGAGACATTTTTTGATGACGAAGAATCCCAGGGACCATGCAAATGCAACTTGTCCAAACTCTGGACCCATGCAATGCACTCACATCACATGAATCAGATAAATTATTGGCTTTTCAAACTGAGACGTGGCGCCTAGAAATTTTTCAAGGGTTTGAGCCTTAGACTTGGGGTGAGCATACCCCCAAGACCAAGGCCCTTACCACTTGAGCCAACCCCTAGGGGTTACCGCTAGTCTGAAAATATTACATAGCGCTTTTAGTCAAACAAGAAACTAGATGCAGCATAGAAAAATTTCTCGTAAAAACTTTTGCATGGCACGTAAAGGAACTAGACCAGTGAGCTTTATTTCAGAGGTAAATTCGAATAATTAGTTTCATACTTGTCAACGGCAGTGAATGGTGAAATATCTTCATCCTTGGCACTACTAAGAAGACGCTGCCTAATGTCATCATATTTAATGACCGACATGGAGAGGCTCATGTACTGCAACTGGTTTAGTGCCATTCTCATATCTCCATTAACTCTTTCTGCAAGTTCCTCAACAGCAATCTAAAATCATATATAGGGAACATTAGTGAATTAACTATTTGTTAACATTAATAGGACATTACACTTCACTTACAAATTACAAACTAGCACCTATTTTTCACTTTAAACCCTAAACTACCAGTAAGTTTCTCTTTGCACTCTTCTTTAATAACTGTTAAGATTGTGCCATGCGACCAATTTTTGGTTAAGAAACAGTCATATCTTATTCATTAATATCTGGAAGTTACAATTGTGACTTGTGGCCCTTTTCGGTAAGATACAGTCATATCTTAAGTGATTAGGGTGCAAACTGAAACTTTTTGTAGTTTAGGTTGCAAAATGAAAAATGGTAGTAGTTTGTGGGCAAAAGTGGAAACTACCATACCTTTTTTTTTCAGGATCATAAAGCACAAAAAGAAAAAGTATAAGAAGTCACAAAGCAGAACATTGAGTATTTACTTCATTAACTTGAAGGCCTTCTGCATTTGCAACTTGCATTAACCTCTTTGCCATCTGCATAAACCAAATTTAGTATTAGTACCATCCCTAATCTGCAGTAATGGGTTTAGAATGTAAAACAAATCACAGTCAACAGTGGCAAAAAGCTCATTTTTTATCACAATCCTGCACACATACATCAGAGTCAAGGCATGCCCAGTATCAAGTATAAAATTGATTTCACATTGATGGGCTTCATGTATTCTTTGATACAATATATCTTCAGGTGAAAATCATAAAAAAAAGCGACACAGCTAGGCTTCCACTATTGCTTCCTCCGAGTGTGAAGCAAGTACACAATTGTGTGTTATTATTCTTGATGGCAATAAATACATTTTTAGTCACTATCGTTGCTACTAGTTTCAATTTGGTCCCTATGACAGTGATGTTTTCAATCGACTACTTTGATTGTTCAAATTTACAACCAAATCCTTTGCAGATAGTGCAACTAAGGTCATGGTTTTCTCCTACATGACACTTTTTATGCATGGTAGACTCATTTGTCTACATGACATCGATGAGTGTCTAACATGGTTGTCATTACTTGTGCCAGATCTGGACACATGGCCAAACTTGTCCCATTCAATCAACATGGAGTGCACGTATGCTGCAGCTGGGGGTACTAATCTGTTAATTCCTCAAAACCATGTATAAATAATGAAAGAACAAAATATTTCCTCCAATGGTGTTTGTTCACCTTTAAGATTTAACTTCTCCTTTAAGATTTAAGATAGTTACTCTATGTTAAAACATCACGACAATATGATAGGCTAAGTGGGAGGACTTTGTTCCAAATTCAGTTCAAAGGAAAACTTTGTCCATAAATATATAAAGAGAAGTAATTTTAAAGCACAACCCCTAGTTTGATTTTCCTTGAATTGGTCAAGATTCGATCATTTTCAAGCCCAATTGCATTTTTTAAGAAATTAATCAAGCTCTTCAATTTCAAACTTATGGTTCAGTTGGACGAGAGAGAGAGAGAGAGAGAGTCTAGGCCCCGTTTGGTTACACAGATGAGATAAGATGAGATGAGATGTTTTAAATAGTAATGAATATAATATTGTTATAATATAATTTTTTAATATTAATTTTGTATTGGGATTTGAAAAAGTTAAATTGTTTATTATATTTTGTATGGGGATTTGAAAAAGTTGTAATGATGAGTTGAGATGAGATTTTTGGTTTTGTGTAACCAATCCGGGCTAAATCTCCTTCAACTCAATATCCTTACTCAAAGCTCCTTAAATTTCATACAAAATAGGCAAGGTGATGAAAAATAACTTCAAATCCTAAGAAAAGGAGTCCAAATCCTCGCCGTGAAAGGCTGCATTCGTGAAATTCACACAAAATTAAGGTGGGGTTGATTTGGGTTTGAGGTGAAGCATTTCCAAGTAAGTTGGTGGTTTTCTTTGTGGTGATTATTTGATTTTTATTTTTATTTTATATTGGGGGATTTGGGGAGGGGAATCGAACCCAGGACCTCACTTATGGAGGCTGGGTTTCATGCCATCTGAGCCACATGCTCTTGGCCTTTCTGGTGATTATTGGTGGCACCATCCTTCATAGTTTCCATATAGCTTGATGCGCTCGTGTGAGGCTGACCAGGCTTTTGAGAGGATCAGCTCGAGGTTAAATCAATCCTGGGTATGTCATCATGGCAACACCCTCAATCCATCTACCGTCATCATTTCACAACCCCTCCAATGACTCAAGGTGCCCCTCGCCTTCTGTTACAACAAATTTCTTCTCATCTCTCCTCCCCCAACCACTATTCACCCCTATTGGGATTAAGGGGAGACACTCCCCTCCGGTTTCCTCCCATTATATATCACAGATATATTGCACGCGTTCAAAAATGAATCCAAGGATCAGTTTCTTGACACATCACTGCACTAGCTCAATCCAAACTATTTTTGTTCTCTGACGAGTTACCCAAACTAACATTAACAGCAAAGGTACTGCTACTCAGCCCCATGAATTTGCCCCCTCAAAGTTACCACTAGTGCAATTGCACTTTTTTTTTTCATTTTCTTTCAAACATTTTTTAAGCATCCTTAACCACTAAGAAAAAAAAATACACAAATTCACTAGTAGTCACTTCCTTAACCATTAAGTTAAAAATATATATATATATATATATAAATACCCAAGCTGTAAGTTTGAGGGCCAAATTCATGGGGCCAAGTATCATTTTCCTTAACAGCAATATAAGTTAACAACAACACTTAGTTTCCTCCCACAGTCATTTTCCTATGACGCTTTCATAGGAGTATTTTTTTTACTTTAATTTTCTGAATTTATTTTATATTTCCTTTTCGTAGAGGCCGTGGCCACCACTTGTATTTCCAAGTTTTTGTGTTGATGTTAGTTTGTGATGAGCTATGCTAGTGAAGTGGCAAAAAATGATCCATAGATTTCTTTTTGAAAGCATCATATATCGGCATAATTATGGGAGGAAACTAAGTGAGAGTGTAATTATGGGAGTAAACAGGAGTGTTTGTAATAATGGGGGGAGCTACTCACTGCAAGCATTAATCCGCAAAGCCCACCATGAATTTATTCTAAATAAATGAAGAAAACGCAACTAAATGGTGAACCTTATTCCAACAGCCCGACACAGACCCACAGGAAAGATTAGAAGGAAACAAATATGAACAAAAGGAAGAAGGAAGCATATTTAGAATGGGGAAGAATTAACCAACAATATAAATAAGAAAAAAAAAGAAAAATAAGATTTTGCAGCCATGTGTAGAGAAAATGTGTGACAAAGGGCAGACAAGTTAGCATACTAATGCCACAGATAAATGTGCAAGATGATAAAAAATGTGCCAAGCATGATAAAGTCCTATCTCAGTTGCTCTGTTGTCAGAAATTGAAATCGTTCAAAGTATTCAAAATTATGAAGGATTAGATTGATAAGAGGAGTAACAGGGACCAATTAAAATACCACCAAATTAGAGAGGCCAAGAGAATATTCATCTGTTCTTTTTATATGACACCAACCAGGTTTTCATTATCCATGACTTCAACCAGTTCTATAGCATGAATGAAGATTGCGTCAAAAGATGCACAATAATCTTGTAATCAGAAAATATCACAGCTGCAGATAGGATGCAAAATCTAGCAAATTTTAAAATTTCCATCATTAATGATAACGATAATAATGACAAAATGTCAGAGTAAGAAATATACTCCTTGAAGCTCAAACGTTTTGTCAACTTCAAAATTAAAAAAGCATTTGTGACTCACAGTGAAGTAATCCAAATGTCATTCGAAGTTACATTTTGGTATCAATGGGCTACTCATGTAAAAACAACAAATGTAACAGCATTAAAGCCCGCTGGACATATTCTAGAAATAAACATGATTCCCCCCCCCCCCCCCCACAAAAAAAAATAAAAAAAACAACCCCAAAATAAGCCCTGGCTTTTAATTTGTCTCTGCACCTATTTTTTTCATATTTGCCTACAAAATCAGAGTGTACAACTATTAGACCATGAGTCCATGACACAGACTTGCCCAAAAAGGCCCATCTAAACTAAACAGAACTTGGAATGTGAATTTTGGTTATCTGACTAACCTAGTCTTCTAAACATTAGCAGATAAACTAATGACCGGAGAATATCAATTCACAATGCCAGATGAAAGGACTAGATAATAAATATACTAAATAAACTTCACAAGTAATAGAAAAAGTATGAAAGAAAGAACAATAACAGAATCAGCATGCTAAACCTGTTGTTTTGTAGGTTTCCGAAAGCTAAGAAGCAAACAGTAGTTAACAAGACTTTTCAATTTCTGACTGTATCGGTCATTGCAAATGCAGATAATTGGAATTTTGGAAATTTTGATGCTAGCAATAAGGTCAGCAATCCCACCCCTATCTCCAGCAGACATCCCATCAACCTCATCCATAATCAGTACAGTTTTTGGATGCTTTGAACTGAAATTAAGTGATTAACTTCAGCATAAAATTCAATCAATTTAATTCTAGGAACTTCTATGAGATATTATAAGTATTTTTGACCAACCGATCCATGTTAACACTCAGGGCCTCATTGCTGACAAGTTCCTTTATAGAATTTGCATTGCTTCCACCAATTCCTTTTTCAATTTTGGCATCAGCCTTCCCACGACTGTCACTAGCATTTACCTAGATGACATGTAAGGAGAACGTGAGGGCAGGTGAAAGATCATACTGTCATTTCACAATGAACCAATGATCATTTTAGAAATATTTGACTTCGTATAACATCATGCCACCTCTATGGCCTGAAAATTGAGCATCTGACAGACCAACTTTGCTGAAGTTGTTTTTCCAATGCCAGGTGTTCCACTCAAGAGGACAGCTTTTTTGGCACCAGAATCATTTTGTTTTTTGCCCTTTTTATTAGTTCCAGTATCAAGAAATTGCTCCTTCCAATGTGCCAACCAGTCATGAAGCTGCTTAACCTGCACATCAACACATAGGAGATCCTTACTATTCTGGCCAAAAGTTAGATACATGAAGTAGATTTAATTCCAAATGCAATGGCAAAAAGATGGAAAGAGAGACAAATACCAGCGACTGATTTCCAACAATCTCATTTGGGATCTTTGGCCTATACTTTTCTGGCCATGTCAAAGTATTTTTCTCAACAGTTTGATTTTTTCGCTTAGCCGGAGATGCCCCTGGGGTCAATCCTCTGCTGGCTTTCATTTCCACGGAATTGCTGATGCTGTCTTCTATAGTAAGAAAATTCCAACACATGCAAGAGGAAACCAAGGAATAATGCAATTACATGGTTAAGTCCAAACAGTAAGAACTGAATGTGGCATCCATTGCTTCCAAAATTGTAAAGGTCAGGCTCTCTTGCCAGCAAGTACCCATAGGGAAAGAAATATAAGTATATCACAGTTAATGAACACCAATTGGCTTCACATATGGTTGATCTTTAACAATGGCATTGAAAAGTCCAATGAACCAAAGAAATGCATTCTGACGTCACATTTTCCTATGACTCAATAAAAACAAAAGCATACATTCTAAAACACCACAAAAGCCATTTATCAGAACTGACAAATATGGTCTTTGCTAAAAAGAGAAGATAGTTTTCACTTTTGTAATTGTGAGACTTAAGTTCAATGAAGAGATAAGCCTTTGAAGGTAAGGCAAGTCATCAACATCCAGCCTCCAAAGACAAAATTACATAGGAAAAAGGTCTCATGGGGGGTGGAGAATCTTCAACCAATTGAAACGTAACAAAATCATATAAACTTATGCTATTTTTAAATGGTCAGATCTCTATGCCACCTTCAGATTTCCCTTACAAATGTCATTTTACAGGAGTTGTTTTACGCACGATGAAACAAAGCGTAGTGGCTGTTTTGTTTGTGTGTGTGTTAATATAAACTCTAGAAATGAAGGTTTTTGATCAATACCCGGGACCCAGAGCCACAACTAGATAGGTACAAACCAATGAGATATTCATCTAATGTTACAATGATTTTTTTTATGATATGCTACAATAATTTTATTGTTACAAAAATACAAGAAAAGCAGATGGGGCATACTGTTTGCTTCTGTTTTCTGTGGACTTTTCTTTGGTAAAGGTGCAGCCTTATATACTGGTCTCTTTGATTCTTCTTGTGCAGGTGCTTTAGCAGGTTTTGATGCACGGATCATATCAAACAACCCATCCTCAGCAAGCAATGCGGTACTGTATAAGGATTTGAAAAGCCAATTAACTGTTGAAGTATAACAAAAGAAGGAATGCATAAGCAAATCTACATGTATGGATCAAAGACTACAAACCCCAGCTCTTTGGCTTTAGCAGACTTCCGTCCTCCAATATCTTCATCGCATAAAAGATAATTCTGCAAACAAAAGATATTTATCACAAGCTGGTAGTGCTATGCCAATCCAAGCATAAACAAGATAAAAGTATGAGATAACTGTTTTCTTGCTGACGGATCCAGTGACACGACCACCATGTCTTTTAATCAAATCTTCTGCTTCTTCACGCTCCAGACTGTAAACCCAGTCAAAGTTCAGTACACAATCTTTTTTTTTTTTTTTTTTTGATAAGTAAAGTTCAGTATACAATCTTAAGCCACCAAAATATAGCAATTACAAAAGACATAAGTGATCACCAAAACTAAGCCAATGTCACAGATGAAATAAAAATCACCAAAGAATTATGAAATTTAAAAGCAACAGTTATTTTTAACATCTTGGAGCAAAATATGATCTTTTTAAATAGGAATTTTATAAAGAAAGTAGAGGTTAGGTACACAAAATATATATAATTTTTTTATGTCAGGGAACCTCTCCAAGGCAGGGCCCTTCAGACCCACCCCTGTAAAGTAAACCCCGGTAAGGTACACAAAATTCTACAAGGGTCCCTAAAAAAATTACATATTCAAATTCATGAAGACCGTTAAACCAAGAAAACAAAAGGAAGCAAATGGATCACTGGCTAAGGCACCCATCCAATCATGCAATGCCCCCAAGAAAGTAAATTTAATTCTCGTGATAAAACGTTCATGCATTAAAGACTGATGGTTTCGTACTAAACAAAAGGTGATCTAATCCACAAAGAGAAGAAAAAGTATACAAAAGAATTATCATGTTTAATTCCATAAAAGATTAGCATGTGAACATCATAATAAAGATGAAAAGAAGTACCTGTCAAGTGTTCCACTAATTACAAAAGTTAAACCAGCTAAGCAATTGGGAGCACCCTCGGGGACTTCCTGATGCACAAGGAAGATTTGGTACCAACATTGAGAATAGTACGATCCTATGAATTAATTAATAAAAGAAAGTTTAACATTTTTTCACCTTTTCTCCTTTATGAGGAGGATCTTTCCTTTCTCCAAAGTTCATAAATCCACCCCGTCCGCCACCTCTGCCTCTTCCACCAGCCGGTGCTGCTGATGAACCTCTTCTACCACGACCCCTTCCACCAGACTTTTGAGTTTCAGTATCTTTATCATCTTCCTCATCACTTTCTTCAACATCCACAGGTTTCCGTGAAATTCCCCTACCCAATCCACTCTTCAGCTTCTTGCCAGGAGTCACATCAACCAAATTCTTCCTTGAACTAGGCAAGAGAAAGTCGTCATCGTCATCTTCAACATTACGAGCTTTTTTAGAGGGCGTGGGTTTCAATGATTCAATGCTATCCTTTTGAGTCTTTCTTTTTGCTGGAAGTTCCTTTGTTTCCTCTTCATCTTCTGGCTTTTGTTTGTCAGTTGCAAAATACTTGCTAGTTCTCCTCCTGCCTGAACTTTCCTGGCCTCCATGTACCTGCATTCACCATGATTAAAGTAAATAAGCAGATATGTTATGAACTTACTACACCTCCTTCAAGACAAGTAAAGAAAAGGAGAGAATAGAAGAAAATCATATCTAATGTTAGTGAAAAAGCTAGGTGGACTTAAGCACAAACACTGTATAGAGTCTAGGCACTAGGCGTAAGCATGCGCCTGATTGAAATAATTTACACATTTTTTAAATTATGTATGCTAACAGAAAAACATAAAATACAATGAAAGAAGGTTTAAAAAGTAAGATGGCAATATGTTTAGTCTTTTAAATCAAGTTATTAGAGTATTACACAACATGACAATCAAGTAATAATCTATTTGCATAAAATTTAAACATGGTATTTCATATAATTCACTTGTGTTTTATTTTTTTCAATCATATCTATGATTTATTTTTTAAAGTATACAATTCGATGTTTTGATACCCACAATAAAATGGAATCATTGTGTTTTTTAATTGCCAAGTAAAAAAAAAAAAAAAAAAAAAAGGCCATAACCAAAAAAGCTCACAAAATGCAGCTATTGACTTCTATGCTAACTTAAGCAATCAAACATCAACCCATCCAGAAAGCCAACTTGGACTATGACATCAAATTCCGAGCATATACACCACATATGATAACATATGTGGCTATGGTACACTTGGCAAAAATAAAATGAAAAAAAAAGTAGGGCTATGGTACGTAAATGATCTTCAATACCAACTAATACTCCAATATTTGTTTGCATCATTTTCTGTTTTGAACAGATATTTACTGCTTTTTTCAAAAAACATTCTAAAGCAGACTTTTTTGTGCTCGCTTCACTTTTGATAAGCAAAGCGCTTCATCCTTCACATTTTACTCTTGTTGCTTAAACGCACTTTGTTGCAAATGTTTTATATAATCTAATTTTCCAACACACTTTCCTGTGTTCAAATGAGGTAAGTGGGCTTTGGAAGCACATAAAAAGAGAATGAAATACATACTTTAGAAATACCGGCGTTGAGGTGGGTGACATTCAAGATCAAGTTTTGGCATGACATATGGTGTGGCGACGTGTCCACTCAAGGAAACTTATCCAGAAGTCTAAGGTACAGCAAGAATGAAAGAATCCTTGATTGCAGACCTTTTGCTTACATCAAATGGTGCTCCTCAATGGAATATTACTTTCTTTAAAAATGCACATGACTGGGAAAGCCGGCACAATTTCGGAGTTTTATGACCTCATATACTCGACTCACATGAGGGGGGGAAGATGATGACAAGATTTTCTGGCATCACTCCAAGAAAGGGAAGTAATTTTTTTATTGACATTGGGTGTCTAAAAACAAATTCCCGACTAATCCCGAGTGCACAGACCTTCAGCAAGGAATTTCCATCAAGTGAACCTCAGGTAATTCAAGGCGAAAATCCCCCAGTCCGATGGCCCCTAGAGATTATTTGCACCCAAGAGGAGAGGGAGCATACTACCAAGACCAAGACCTTTACCACTTGAGCCAACCCCTAGGGGTTCACTCCAAGAAAGGGAAGTTCACAGAACACTCCTTCTATCAAGCCATGAACACGCATAATACAAATCCATTCCCATGGAAAAGTATTTGGAAGACAAAGGCACCCTTAAAGGCACTCTTCTTTGTATGGATAGCTTCCATGGGAAAGGTACTCACACTTGAAAATTTAAGGAAACATCAATTCATTGTCATGGAGTGGTGTTGCATGTGCAAAATGAGTGGGGAGTTCGTTGATCATTTATTACTTCATTGCGAGATTGCCATAACCTTAGGAAATGACTTCTTCACTCGGGTGGGACTAACTTGGGTAATGCCAAAAAGGGTGATCAATCTCCTAGCTTCTTGGAGAGGCCTTCAAGGTGATTCTCATATTGCAACAATATTGTGGTTTGGGTTTTTCATTGGAACGTTACATGCTTATGGTGGTGCATTTGGAGGGAAAGGAACAACAAAAGCTTTGAAAATCAAGACTGATCAATGGAAGAGCTTAGGAATTTTTTTTTCAATACTTTATTCCATTGGACCATTGTAATTGATTTCAATGGAATAAATTTCCACGAATTTCTTACATCCCGTATACTTGGGTTTTTGCCTAGTCTTATGATCAATAAAATTTTGTTTACCCATAAAAAAATAATAATTTAATTGTCCAACAACCTTCAAGTGTAGCAAACTATACATAATCAGTACCTTCTATACCCAGCTACTTAATTTTTTTTATTGGCATCGGGTGTCTGAAAACAAAGTCCCTACTAATCTCGGGGGTGCACAAGTTCTCGACAAAAAGTTTCCAGCAAGTGCACATCGGGTAATTCAAGGAGAAGTTTCCCCAATCCGATGGCCCTTAGATATTGTTTGCACCCAAGAGGATTCAAACCTTAGACCTGGATGGAGCATACCACTTGAGCCTACAATAACCCAACAATGATTCCCTTGGAGTATTCATATGAAAATCTTTTGACAAATCTTTTGTAATCAACTTGTCTAAAGAAAAGGAAAAGCAAAAAACCAAAACTAATTCTAATGATTACAACTTCCATTGTTTGGACACCAAGGAAAAACAAAGCCTCCATTGAATACAAACTAATAAAACCATGAGACTTAGTTTTGCTGAGTCGTTCATTTACCAAACACAAAAGGTGGTTAAAGAAACCAAACAAATAAATGATCTCCTCCTCTCATTTCCTTTGTTTTCTCAACAAACAAACTGAGCACTAGTCCACCTCATGTAACAAACAAAACAGCAGCAAGTTACAAAAGGATCATTGCACAGATAGAAACCTGAGCCATCGAAATGTTGGGATAATAATATTCTTCAAAACGTTAGACCATGGGAAGCAAAATTTCAAGCTTCATTATACATTATTTAACACTTGCACGTTTACATACATAAATAGATATAACTCTCTTTTTCAGCTAAATGCATATAACAATATATCAAGCTGTTGGATGTTTATTCAATCTTCCAGATTTTTATCCAAAACCCGGATACCAAAGTTATTTTAGGCTTAATGCAGTCGCACACACTATACAAAATATTATATCCCATTTTACCTTTTTCAATAAAGCTGAAATTAAGCTTACACGCCCGTATACACTCATATATGCTTTATCAGCAAGAAAATAAAAATGTAAGTACACCCACCAGGGTCTCCGAATTGCTTGGGGCAGGATTTGTAGGCTTCAATTCCCCACCATTGCCCTTGACATGGGATTTCATGAACCACTTCCTTATATCTGACTGCAATTACAACAAAAAGAATCCAACAATCCCATATTACATTAATGACACCGCAGAACAAACACTGACCCTCTGTTGGTTTTTATACAAAATTAAAAATTAAAAATTAAATTTATTTTTTTTAAAAAAAAAAAGAGAAGAAGAAAGAAAGAAAGAAGAGGAGAAGAGATATCTTCAAATCAGTTGAAGCGGTTTATCTTTCTTTTCTCTCACTCAACCAAGAGCCCAATGGCTTTTCCTAACAGGGGAAAAGATTATAAGCCCTAACTCACCATCTTTGAGTACAGAATGCTAACTCGCGAACTTTGCTTTCGACTTCGCGTTACAAACACAACCTGGGAAAAAAAAAGGAGCAAGATTTTGGGTTACAAAACGCGATTACTACAGAAAGTGATAGAAGTATCACCACCGTGGAATATTCATGAGTGGGCGTGCAAAAGGGAGCTTTGTACCCAGATTACTCCAGACTGAAGAAGTCTCCGTCGTCGCCGTCGAGTGATGCTTTGGTGGGGATTGAGGAAATCGCCGTCGAGAGACCTAGCCTTGGAGTGGGGGGTTTTTTTGGTTTGAAGAACGAATGCCGTCGAATGAGGAAGTCGCCGTCGAGTGATGGGTTGCGGCAAGCTGAAGGAGTGGCCGTCGACCAAACCTCGCCGTCGAACGGAGGGTGAAAGCAGAGTTCTGTTTTGAAATGAAGTTGTTTGTCGAGGAAGGCTGGGTCACGGGGCAGAAAAGATACAACATTACAATTTATGGCCTTTTGGTCATTTCAAATAATACCAGCGTGGAGGTGTGCCATGCGAATAGAATTTTCCGGACAGCCGGACAGGAAAGGTAGATGAGGGGTCGGGGCGGGGGGACGGGGCTCGAGCGGGAGTAAAATAAAAAATAGGCATCCTTTAGGCTCGGTTTGAACTTTAAATACGATAATTTTAAATTTTTACAGTATAATAAATAATTTAATTTTTTTTAATTTTAAAATAATAATAATATTAAAATATTATATTTTAATAATATTTTATTTAACTTTTAACATCTCATATCAACTCATTATCTAAATAGAATCTTAGTTAGACAGAGATTACATGAGATATCATGATAAATTATTAATAATAGTAAAACTATTTATAAATAATAATCAAATAATTTGAATTATAATATTTTATATGATTTTAGAAAATGTGAGAAGAAAATAGAATAAAAATATTATAAAATTAAAATATTGTTATGATATAATTTTTTAATATTATCTTTATTTTGAGGTTTGAAAATATTAAGTTATTTCTTGTGTTTTATTTAGAATTTTGAAAAAGTTGAATAATTAAGTGCGGATTAAATGAGAAAGTTGAAAAAGTTAAAAATTAAAAATTAAAAAATGTTTATATTTAAATGGTATTTTTCCTTTTTTGTTTTTAAGGGAAAACTCATAACTATTTCATTAAACCAAAGAGGAAATACATGAAGGGATGTCCTCCAAAGTTACAATTGAATCAGAAATAGATAGAGCATCTTTTGCTAACAAGTGAGCTATGGTATTACCATTTCTCCTAACATGAGAAATTTTCCACTTGGCAAAATTTTTAAGCAACTGCTTGGTCTCATCAACATACATGCTAGCACAGTTCCAGCCTTACTTTTCACCTTGAAGAGCAGTAATGACTTGTGAAGAATCACCCTCAAATATGACTTGATATAGTCCTAAGTCTAGCCCAAATTGAACTGCTTGGAGTGCACCAAAAGTTTCAACAAGATAGGGCTCAGGAAACAGTAGTTTACTAGATCTCATGATTGCTAGAAATTGGCCTTCATTGTCCCTTACTGTCACGTCAACACCAACTTGCCCCCGCACTTTGTCTACACCATCGTCCCAATTCAACTCATACCAATTTGAAGAAGGAAACATCCATACCTCAGCTAATGCGCAAGGTTTGCTAACTCAACCCCTACTGCAAGCATCTTCCTCTATTAATAAGGCAAGAATACTTCTAGCCTCTTTGATGATTTCTTAGGATGTGCAAACTCTTCCTTGAAAACAAATATGTTTCTTCTCCACCAAATCTTCTTGGCCACAATAGCAAATTCTTGAAGAGTCTGGCCATCCATAGTCCTAGCTACGGCTTCAAAAATTAATAACACGGAGGGATAAGAAATAGAGCATTTCTATAATCGTTTAGAGCATTGGCTCCAGATATCCCTTCCTACCTCACACTCCCATATAGCATGTGTCACACTTTCTGATTCCCTGCAATAGATTGGACAGAGTGAACTAGCCACAACTTTTCTTTTGAACAAGTTAGAAAGGGTAGGGAGAGCTTCAACACAAGCTCTCTATAGAAAAACTTTGTCTACAGGTTGAACTTTAAGTTTCCAAATCTATTGCCACACTTCTTTGAAGGATCCATTGCTCGATGCTTGATTCTTTGATGCCAAGTTCTGAGACATTACCATGTGGTAGGAACTTCTTATTGAGAAGCTTCCATCTTTGGAGCCTCTCCAAATGATTCTATCCCTACTGTTTAGAGAACTAATGGGGATTTTCAGCACAATATCATCTTCTCTTGGCTCAAAAATCTGCTTCACCAAATTAGAGTTCCATTGTTTAGAGATAGGGTCAATTACTAAGAACTCTGTTAGGAGATGGGAATGCCAGCCATTTATCCTTCCAAATGAAAGTATCACATTCATTGCCTATTCTCCTGTAAGAACCTAACTCTATAAGGTGCCTAGCTGCTAGGAAGCTTCTCCAGATGAAAGAAGGTTTGGACCCTAGTTTGGTCTGCTAAAAGTTGGAGGATTTAAAATACTTTGCCTTCAAGACTTGGGCTACAAGGGACTAGGGTTGCTGGATCAGACCCCAGCATTGCTTTGAAAGCATTGCTAAGTTGAAGAGCTCGAGGTCCCTAAAGCCCATCCCCCATTCAGATTTTAATCTCCCCATCCACTTCCATGAAACCCAATGTATCTTGTGTTCACTGTCTTGCTAGCCCCACCAAAACCTTTGGATAAAACTATTTATTTCTTTGAGTAGAGAGGATGGCAATTTAAAAAGCCTCATAGTGTATGCAGGGAGGGATTGAACTACTGCTTTGATGAAAACTTCCTTCCCTGCTTGAGATAACATCTTTACTTTATAGTTGCTTATTCTTAGTTTGATGTTGTCTAGAATTCTCTTGAAAGTCTTGCATCAATTTCTTCCAACCACAGGAGGGAGTCCTAGGTATTTCTCATAAGACATGGCAAACCTAATCCTAGCAATAGAAAGGATATACTTCTGAGTGGCCTTTACTGTATTCTTACTAAAAAAGATGGCGGTTTTCTCAAGGTTCAACCTTTGGCTAGAAGCTGTTTCATAAACTCTCAATAGCCCAATCATTCTACTCCATTCAACAACATTAGCCTTACAAAATAGGAGGTTGTCATTAGCAAAAAAGAGATGAGAGATTCTCATTTGACCTTTGGTCACAGGGACACCATGGATCAAATTCTTTTCCTCTGCCTTGCTGACCAGATTACTTAGAGTTTCAGCACATAGGATAAAAAGATAAGGTGAGAGGGGGTCACCTAGTTGGATGGATAACATTGAGAAGGGAGCCATTTACTAGGATTGAGTAGGAGACTGACTCAATGCATTTCATTACAAGTTCAACCCAATGGTTGCAGAAGCCCATCTTGAGTAGTATAGCTCTAATAAAACACCATTCAAGCCTATCGTATGCTTTGCTCATATCCTACTTCAAGGCCATATGGCCCTCCCTACCTGTCATTTTACAAGACATAGTATGCAAATCCTCGAAAGCCACTATGACATTATCATTGATGAGTCTGTTAGGCACAAAAGCAAATTGAGTACAAGAAATAAGATGGGGCAAAATAATCTTTAATCTATTAGCCACTACTTTAGCTATAAGCTTGTATAAAACATTACAGAGAGAGAAAGGCATGAATTCAAAAACTTTATTAGGGTTCTTCTTCTTGAGGACTAGGGTTATAAGAGTATTATTGATGGAACTAAGGCTACCTTTTGAGTTCAAGACAAATAACACTGCTTCACTGACTTGTGTGCCAATAGTAGCCCAATGTTGAAGATAAAATGCAACAAGGAAGCCATCTAGCCCAGGGGAACTGAGACTATTCATTTGAAATAAAGCATCATCAACCTCCTGCTGAGTGAAGGGTCTTGACAGCAAGGCATTTTGAGAAGGGGAAACTCGAGTGGCCGTAGTCTCTAGACTTTCAGCAATGTTAACAAGATCTGAGGAGGTAAAAAGATCTTTGAAGTAGACTTGGAATAGGTCACTAATGTCCTTTGGAGACTGTACTTCCTAACCATTTCCATCCACCAACCTTTTAATCCAGTTGGTCTTCCCTCTTTGGGAAGCACATTGAGAAAAATACTTTGTATTACTGTCCCCTCAGTTAACCACATTTGCTTTGCTCTTTGCTTCCATCTAAGGTTGCCTTCTTCAAGCATACTGTTGATACTTTTTGAGCTTGCTTAATAGATTCATTGATATGACCTCTATTGCTTTTTTGTAATTTAGATAAATGAGATAGCTTAGCATTCAATGTCTATTTGGAAAAACTAGAGAACCCCTTGCTCCAATGCAGTAGTTTGTGTTGGCATTTCTTGAGCCCCTCAGTAACATAGTTTAACTTGTTTGTCATTCTAGGTAGATTCCATGCTTCCTCAATTTGCTTCGAGTACTCCTCCTTTAAGGTCTAGCTTGCTTTTAATCTGAAGGGTTTAAACTTTTTGTGCTTATTAGAGTCTTGGAAGTCCAAACTGAAAAGAAGAGGGCAGTGGTTTGAGCTCAGAGTAGGAAGGGTAACCACACTCGAATTAGGGAAGGAAAAAGCCCATACAGCAGTGCAAAAGCCTCTGTCAAGTCTTTCTTTAATGAATTTCCCCCAAAACCTACCATTTGACCAGGTGAACTTATTCCCAATAAAACCCATATCATGGAGTCTGTGGCGCCCCCAAAATCCACACGTACGGATACGGGGAATTCGAGGCGCCCGGATGGTGACATCACGGGTCACCACCCTAACGATGAGTGCCAAGTGTGTGCAAGCGACAAATGTGCACAAGAAGATACGCAGCGGATAGCAAAGTCAAATACTAAGTACCAGAATTTTTTCTTAAATAAAATTACAAAGCGGTTCAAAGGTACAGAATAAAATATTACATGATATAAATATTGTTTTAAAACTAAGTACAAAGCATAACTTCAAATCAGAACTCCGGCGGAGCCGTATCCTCGGGCTCAGCCTCCTCCTCCTCCTCGAACGCTGCATCAAAATCTACGGTACCAAAAATGGTGCCGCAGGTAAGTAAAACCCAAACACCACTAGATAAAAGCATATTAAACTCAAACAACAAGTATGAATGAATGTCAATGCTCCAAAACTCATAAATCATATTTTCCACGCACGCCAAAAACCCATTGGCTTAAAAACTAACCTTTAAAAACCAAGCCTCGCCATTATCCCAGATAATGGCCCAAACCACCATTTTCCCAGAAAATGGATCACAAGACCATCGCCATTTTCCCAGAAAATGGCCCATATCCGAAAACCATGAAAACCAACCAATTATGCATGCACCATGATCTCCCCTAGGGATCATCCGCACACTCTGGCTCTGTGCCACACCGCAGGTAACGTCTACGCGTGTGACACCTACACGAGCGATGCCCAGACTCGCGCCTCCAACTCGCGCGTACCTGGCCAGGCCATCCTCTAGTCCCCGCCACTAAAAGGACCACGGAGTCGACACGACAGCGTTACCGTATCGTGCGATCCGGTCGTCGCCCGGCGACAACCCAGGGGATGTCACTCAGTATTATCCACTCCCGAGTGACCAGAGGAGCTCCACCGAGATAATAACCCATCCCGGCTTGGGCTCGTGATACGCACACTCCCAAAAATCATTTACGCCAATAAAACATGATTTTTCCAATAAAATAAAATACAAGTGCATGCATCATGTAAATGCCAATTTCAATGCTCGACAAATAAATTCAACCATAGCACAACAAATCAAGCAACTCCGTCCTCCATCCATCCGACCCCCGAACTCCTCGGACTCAGTCCGGAATCAGCGAACCAACCAAATAATTTATTGAAAGAGTAAAATACATTTAAATCTAAAAGTAGAGTTTGGAAAATACTTACAGCGCTATATAGGATTTTTAGAAGCTTCGGCGCGAAGCGAACGGCGATGCGAAAGCAACGTAACAGTGCAAATGCACTGTTCCCGTGGGTCGCAAAATACCCACTTTTGACCGGGGACAAACCAAGACACCAAATTGATAGGGAATGGTCTAGAGATGATTATGAAGCTAGTGGGAGTGAGTTTTGGCCGTGGGTGGCGGCGAAAACGCCGGTAGGGGCGGAAAAAGGGCAAATCGGAGTTGAGCTCGTGGGAGCCGCTCCGGTGACCGTTTGAGGCCAGGGATGGGTGGGTTAGGTCGGTAAGGAGTAGGGGAAGAAGTGGTGAAGAGGTGGTGGCCGGAGGTGGAGCGACGGCGGCGGATCGGGCTTAAAGCCGTGCGGCTTGCTGGGCGTTTTCCGGCCAAACGGCCGGCCGGTTGGGGCTGGGAGTTGGAGGGGATGATCACCGGCCGGAGGGGAGTCGACCGGTGGGTGTGGCGTCAGGCACGACGCCGGCGAACGGCGGGGCTGGGCTGGAGGCCGGCGGACGCGTGGGTGAGGAGAGAGAGAGAAAGAGAGGAACGCGGGGAGAGAGAGAGAACCGAACGGGAGAGGGAAAAAAGAAAAAAGGGAAAAAAGAAAAAGAAGAGGAAAGAAAAGAAAAAAGAAAAAGATGAAGGAAATTAATGAGGTCCAGTCCTCACGTTGGAAGTCCAAAGACTGATTAGCCGAAAACGGTAAAAAACATAAAACGATTAAAATAAATTAACACTACATCAAATAAATAAATAAACACCAATAAAATATTTTAAACACATCAACAAGCCAAAATAAATTAAATCACAATTTAAATCCAACAGCCAATAAAATCCATTTAAAACTCGATAATTTAAAATAAAGGCACTATAAAATATTTAATTAAATTAAAATATACCTTCAGTGAAAATACACATAAAAATGGGTCATCACAGAGTCCACATGCTTCTATAGCAGAACTAAAGGCCTCGAATTGGTGTTTAGGTCTCAGCAAGCCACCCCATTTCTCACCAAAGCTTAGTATTTCATTGAAGTTCCCTACACACATCAATCCCATTGCAGGTACTAGTTTAATTGCCTTGAGTAATTGCCAACTTTCCTTCCTCTTGGCTATTGCAAGATTGCCATAAAACCTAGTGAGTTGCCACTCAAACCCCTCATTGGGTTCCTTAACCAAGAGGGAAATATGGTTTTGAGTATATGAGGAAACCATTGCCTCAGCGTCTTCTTTTCAGAGGAAGGCAATTCCTCCACTAAGACCTTTACAATCAATAACAAAACTGTTTTCAAACTTAAGACTGTGTTTAATGGCTTTAATTTTGTCTCTTTTATACTTTGTCTCCATTAAGAAAACAAAGGATGAGACCTTAGATTGCACTATTTGATGTAAGTCATGAACTGTATCGGGGTTCTCAAGCCCCCGATAGTTCCAACTAAGGCAACTCGTAAGGATTGGTGGGGCTGTGCCACAACCTCCACCTCATCAACAATGCTCGGGTCCCTCTTTTCTTTGCCTTCATATTTTGTTTTTTTCCCCATTGCATGGTTACTATAGTTAGGAATATCGTGCATACCTCTCNCTCTGACCACTTGCCTATAATCCTTATACCAAGTTGCAGCCATATTAGATACCGACAGAAACTCTTTAGGTTTGAAGCAATGTGGGTGGAAGATGAAGAGTGTGGGGATGTCATCTCAAGATGTTGGAATGGAGCTGCTGACAATAGGCGTATGGATTCTTTTATTGACAGTTTGAGAATTTGCAGTAGGGGTTTAGAGGCATGGAACAAAATGAAATTTGGGCATGTTAAAAAGCAAATAACAAGGGCCCGAGAATCTCTTCAAAGATTACATCATGCTGATCCAAGTAGTATCACAAGAGAGGAACTTATGCAGGCCCAAAATAATCTTCAGGTTTGGTTAGAAAGAGAAGAAATCATGTGGAACCAAAGGGCAAAAGCTTTGTGGCTGAAGGGGGGTGATAGCAACTCAAAGTTTTTCCATTATAGATCATCCCAAAGAAAGAACAAGAACTGGATCATAGGATTAAAAAATGATGTTGGGGTTTGGCAGTATGGAAAGGAGAGGGATCAGCTTATCATAAGTTACTTCCACTCCTTGTTTAAATCTGAACAGCAAGACCCGATGGAAGATCTGGTTTTCTTGGAAGATCTGAGAGGAAGAGTCACAGATAATATGAATGTGGAATTGACAAAGGATTTCACTAAAGAAGAGGTAAAAGAGGCTTTAAATCAAATGCACCCTACCAAATCACCTGGTCCCGATGGAATGCCACCTCTTTTTTTTCAGCAATATTGGCACATAGTGGGAAATACAGTAACCTCTGCTGTATTGCAGGCACTTAGAACTGGTAACATCCCTCCATCTCTCAATCACACTTTTTTAACCTTGATACCAAAGAAATACAAGCCTAAGAGGATTTCTGAATTTAGACCTATTAGCCTATGTAATGTGGTATACAAGTTAATATCCAAAGTCCTTGCTAATAGACTTAAAAAGGTTCTTGATGCAGTTATATCTACCTCTCAATGCGCTTTTGTCCCTGGTAGAATTATCTCTGATAATATTCTGGTTGCCTATGAAGTTATGCACTTTTTGAGGCAGAAGAGAAAAGGAAAAGAAGGCTATATGTCCATTAAGTTGGATATGAGTAAGGCTTTTGATAGAGTGGAATGGCCTTTTATTGAACAAGTTATGATAAAAATAGGCTTTAATTCACGATGGATTTCTCTTGTGATGAAGTGTGTAAAATCTGTCTCCCTCTCATTTTTGATCAATGGTGAGCCTAAAGCCTTTTTAATTCCATCAAGAGGGCTTTGCCAAGGGGATCCTTTATCCCCCTACTTGTTCTTACTTTGCACTGAGGGATTGATATCTCTACTTAAGAAGGCTGAAGAGCATGGTAAGATCACTCCTATTAGAATCTGCAGAGGAGCTCCTAGGCTATCCCACTTACTTTTTGCTGATGATAGCATCCTGTTCTGTAAGGCAAATGTGCAGGAAAATCAAAGGATTCAACACTTATTGCACTGTTATGAGCAGGCTTCGGGTCAAAAGATCAACAGAGGCAAAACTGGCATTGTTTTTAGTACAAATGTTAAACCTGATACAAGGCAAGATGTTTCGGATCTTTGGGAAGTGCAGCACAGCCAACAATTTGAGAAATACCTGGGGCTTCCACCTTTAGTTGGGAGGGCAAAGTATAGAGCTTTTTCTGATATTAAACATAAAGTGTGGAAAAAGCTGCAAGGATGGAAGGAGAAGATGCTTTCGGTTGGGGGGAAAGAAATTCTAATAAAGGCTGTGGCCTTGTCTATCCCAACATATGCCATGAATTGTTTTAAGCTACCTTCCTCTCTATGTGCAGAGCTAGAGCAACTAATGGCAAAATTCTGGTGGGGCCAAAAAAAGGAAGAACATAAAATTCATTGGATGAGCTGGTCAAAGATGTGTAATACAAAACAGAATGGAGGGATGGGCTTTAAAGACTTGAGAGTCTTTAATGATGCTCTACTTACAAAGAATGGTTGGAGGATTATGCAGAACACTGAATCTTTACTCCATAAGATCTTCAAAGCTCGATACTTCCCTAAAAAACACTTCTTAGATGCTGCATTGGGTCATAACCCCTTTTGTTTGGAGAGGTATTTGGGGAACAAAACATAAACTTCAAGAGGGCTGTCAGTGGAGAATTGGCTCGGGAAAAGAGGTTAGGATCTGGACAAACTCTTGGGTTCCTGGCTTTAATAGTATTGCTAGGCATCATAACAACTCCTCTCAACTTGGGAATGCAGATTTGATAGGGGATGAAAGTGCAACTGTTAATTCTTTATTCATTGCCAATCAGAGAGTGTGGGATGTGGGGAAAATTTATGCACTCTTTAGACCAGAAGTAGCTCTACACATTACAAAAATTGTGCTCAGCCAAGATAGAGAGGATCTAATCTGCTGGAAGAAGGAAGCAAACGGTATGTATACTGTCAAAAGCGCCTATAGACTTTTTAAAGATTTAAATCCAGGTAGACAGAATGGGGAATCCTCAAATGCTGATTTACTAAGGAAAATGTGGAAAGCCATATGGAGCATGAAACTCCCTGCAAAGGTGAGGATCTTTGCTTGGAAAGCTGTCAAAGAAATCATTCCCACAAAGTCAAACCTAAAGAAAAAGAAGGTGTTAGCAAAGGATGGCTGTGTATTCTGTCATGCTGAAAATGAGGATACTCTCCACGCTTTTTGTTCTTGCCCAGCTTTAAAAGAGGTCTGGTCTCTCTATTTCCCATCTATGGTTCTTATGAAGGAACATGATACCTTCCTGGATGTGGTTCTGAGGCTGCAACAGAATAAAAGACCTGATATGCTTGATTTGTTTTTCATTATCTGTTGGAGCTGCTGGTATAGAAGAAATATAAAGATGTTTGAGGATAAGGCAATGAGTATAGATGCTATTCTAGGAAATGCTTTGGCCATGTAGAAATCACACAAAGAGCTAAAAAATAAACCTATTTCTATGATTAGAAATCAGTACAGATGGGAACCCCCACCTCCTAGTGTTTTCAAACTAAATGTAGATGGAGCCTTTTCTTCATCCGGTTCTGTAGTTGGTATTGGTGCTATTATTAGAAACTCTAAAGGAGAAGTGATCATGTCTGCTGCTAAGAAAGAATGCTCTGCGATGACTCTTGTGGAAGTTGAGGCCTTAGCTATCCTCCGAGGTTTGCAATTCTGTATCCACCTTGGGATAAATAACCTGGTTATTGAAAGTGATTCTCAGCTGGTTGTCAATGAGTTCACTCAGCTAGGCCCTTCAAAAGCTACTTTTGGCAATGTCATTCGTGAGGCAAAGGACCTGATGTCTCGGTTCAGCATCTGTGATCTGCAACACACCTATAGAAACTGCAATGTAGCAGCTCATTTACTTGCCAAATATGGCTTAAGTGTTCAGAATGTTAGCTTATGGTGGGGTGCATACCCTGGTGTAATTTCTAATGTTCTTTGGTCTGATTCTAATACCTTGTAAGCTTTATCGTTTTATATGAAGTATGTTTCCTATAAAAAAAAAAGGAGTAATTCCAAATTTGGACAGCATAGACCCACATTTTTGTACCTTTTCCATACTTTCCATTTTAAGCTTTGCCTTTGACTCTGCCATATCTCTGCTTTCCTGCTGCAAGTCCATAGCAATTGCCTTTTTCATGACAATTTCCTCTGCAACAACCTGGCCCCATTCCTTACTTTTAGGCTTACCTCTTTAAGCTTCATCCTTGTCCTCCCCGCCTCCCCTCCATTGACGAGATTTAGGTTTAACAGGCTATTCTTCCCCATCACCATATTTTTTGTACTGAAACTCACTATCTCTCACTACAGGTGCTCTCAACCAGACACCATATTGATGCTGGCCACCTCCATTTAATGCCAAAATACTTCTCCAAACATAGGAGGGATTGTTGCCCAAAGTCAACTTTAAAAATGTAGAATGAGGAAAATACTTCACCTTAAAAACTAGAAAAATTAATGAAGTAAAATCATGCATAAGTTGTCATCCTTGTTTTGCTAACAATGCTAAATTAAAGATTTCTAAATTTCTAAAGCCCATACCACCTTTAAACTTGGAGGTACACAACTTTTTCCAACCCACCCAATGCATCTTCCACTCCATACCACATTGGTCCCACCAAAACCAAGCAAACATCTTTTCCAATTCCTAACAAATTGATTTAGGTAACTGAAAACAACTCATTGTGTAAGTTGGTAATGCCTATACAACTGTCTTAATTAGGATTTCCCTACTAGCTTATGAAAGTAACTTCTCTTTCCAACCTTATAGCTTATTCCAAATTCATGTCTTCAGGTCCTTGAAAGTATTATTTTTGTTTTGACCAACAAATGAGGGAAGACCCACATACTTTGCATGATATTGGACAGATTGTACATCCCAAATTGACTAAATATTACTTACTTCCTCTTGACTCACATTTCTACTAAACAGCAACTTTATATTTTCTAAATTCAGTTGCTGCCCAAAAGCATTTCATATGTGCGTAAAAGCTACTGGAGGCACTCATTTTCAGACTTTGTAGCTTGAAAAAATAGCTAAGTATCATCAACAAAAAATAGATGGCTAATGATTGGTGCTCCATTACAAGTTTTCAGACCTTTAAGCAAACATCACCGTTCAACATCTTTCATTAACAAAGACAACACTTAAGCACGTAGCACAAATAAATAGGGAGATAATAGATCCCCTTGTAGTAATCCTCTCAATGCACCAAAAGAAGAAATAGGAGTACCATTAAGTAGAACTTTTATATGAACTGAATTAATACAAGATAACATCATATCAACCCATTTTGAATCAAATAATCAATTTAAGCATGAATTTTTCAAGAAAACATCCTATCCGCCCATTTTCAAGCTTATAGTAGTATAGTTAAAACTATAACTTATATAGTTAAATTTAATAATATACTAGTATGAGCTAATTATCATAAAATAATATACTTATGTTATATGGGACTTAATTTATTTTATAATATTTGTATGCTTTTTGGTCCATTGGAGGTAGATTCTTTTTTAATCTTTTAAATAATAGTTTGTATAATGGCCTAAGAGATTGATAAAAACTTACAACATAATTAAGGCTTCCCAAAAATTTTTGTAATTATTGCTTATCTTTTATTTTATCAGAAAATTTATTAGCAAATTCTAGTGCTCTACTAATTGGTGTAATATTACGATATTATGTATAAGAAATCTCATGTTATTTTGAAATAATTTTATTTTAGGTGATGAGACTATTAATCTGTTTTGTTTAATAATTTGAATAATGGTATTTAAATGTTTCCAATGTTGTTCAATAGATGAAGAAAAAATGAATACATCATCTATATAAACTATTGAAAATTGAGTGAAATGAGTGAATTTTTTATTCATAATATTATGAAATTCATTATGAGCATTTTTTAATCCAAATGGCATAATATTCTATTCATAATATCCGAATGGGGCTGTGAATTGGAGCTGGCCTCAAACTTCTAGAGAGAGAAGGCAGAGCTTCTCTTTAGAGACCCACCCAAAAATAAAAAAAACAGTCCGGGGAGGAACCCTCCTCCTTGCTACTGTCCTTCTCCTATCAGTATGCTTTCATTTTGTTTTTTTGTTTTGTATAGGTTTTTTTGGTCAAAGCAAGAAGAAGTGGCGTTTTGATTTTTTCTGGTGGCCATGCGCCCCACCATGGGGTTCCTAAGCTACCGATCTTTCAGACTGCCAAGGCTTTCATCAAAAAGAGTGGTGAGTGACCCACACGCATGGGTCAAAGTGCCCACGTGGCCTCCACACACCACCACATAGAGGGGTCCTTCTGCTGCCATGCACAGTGTTTCTGGGGCCAATGATGTTGGTAGCTTCAGGAACGATAGTCTGGCACACTCCTACTGTGGTGCGTGTCCCTCACGCGCTACTTCAGATTCCTTGCACAATGTTTTGTCGAATTTCTATGTATTTCTTGTTCTATTTTTGTATGTCATTTTTTGGCATTTCTTGTGTATTTCTGTTTTAGTTGTTTGGTGTAATTTGTGTTTAGGTCAAATAAATAAAAATAGGCTATTGGACTTGTTGTCCATAGTAAGTGTTTCTTGCTTCTCCTTTGGAGGATGGGGGTTGGTTTCCCCTCTCATTCTTGGGAGGATGATGGTTGGGATACCCTTTCCCCTTTTAGAGGGTGGAAGATGGATATATCTGTTTTATATAGAGTGATATTTTCTCAAACAAACTGAGATGGAAATCTTGTTGTTACAAAGTCTCGCATCCCATAAGGTTTTGTTACTTAAGAGCTTATGGAAGTTAAGACAATGTCCGTCATAAAGAAATTTGTGTGCGGGGACGCCCCTCACAGATGTGTAGTTTGGCTTGTAATCTAGGGTTTCCATATATTTATCAGTCACAGCTGTAACTTCATTCATGAATGAAATGAAGTCTATTTATCATAAAAACAAAAAAAGAATGGGGCTATGAATGTTGTTTTATACCGATCTTTTTCAGCAATTTAAATTTGCCAAAATCCACTTTCATATCAAATTTTAAAAACGCAATAACATTATAAAATTGAGATAAGAAATCTTTTTTATTAGGAATCGGATACCTAATCTATTGTAATACCTTATTTAATGGTTTATAATTAATAATTAATCGAGGAACTCCTCGTACTAATTTTGTTTTTTTTTTTTTACATAAAAAGCAGCATAACTCCATGGTGATTTACTTTTTATAATTAATCATTTTGTTAATAAATCATTAATTTCTTTTTTACAGAATTCTAATAATTCATTGTTCATTTGAATTGGTCGAGCTTTAGTAGGAATATTCTTTTCAAAAATTTTTTGTCATAAGGTAATTCAACTATATGTTATTTTCTACTTCAGAAAGCATTAGGCAAATTGAAGAATACTTCATTTTCAATTATATTTTTTAATTTTTTGGATTAATAATGGATATTTTAATTGTTCTTCAATTCCCTTATATTTTAATTCTTGTTTTAAGAAATTTATCTATCTTTCTTTTCTTTTAATCTTATTTTTTGTTAAAAAATTAATTTCTTTGGTTAATAAAACTTCTTTTAGGGAATTAATTTCTTTTGATACTAGAAGAAATAAAAATTTAAATTGAATTTATTGCCCAAGTATTTGAGTAGAAATTCTTTATTCTGTTACAGAGAAATGGTAAAGTAAGGCAATGAATAGATTTTTCAATATTACTTTGATATTAATATTTTTTACTAAAATGAATGTTGTTTTAAAGCAAATTCCACTATTACAAATATGTGCATTAGATAATTTATATTTAATTTTATTCAATTTACTTGGGATAATATCTCTTTTGTTTTTTCAAAATATTTGGAAGGTATTAATCATTGTCATATACAATTTAAATCTGCTCATGTGTTTAATAGAACAATTGTTGTAAAAGAAAATTCTTGATTAATAGAGGCTATTATTTTAGTATACAATTTTTGAAAATGTATTCTATCAAGGATTTTAATAAAATTATCTGTCTCATCTTTAATAATTATTGTTAAGCATTCTCCTTATTCTTTTTCAGGAGTAGTAATATTTTTTTTATCAATTTTTAATAATAGAATTTCTTGTAATTGTTCATTTGAAACTTCTAGTTTAATATTAGAGGCTTTCAAATTTCTAATGTCTTACTTTATTTATTAATATCTTGTTGTAGGTCTTGTAATATGACTTTTTGTGTTTCTAGTTTAAATCTATTTACTATTTTTGAAAAATTATATGGTGATGATACTGAGGTAGTGTCATTAGTAAAAGTATCCTTTAATTTTGTTAAATAATCTTTTCTTTTTTGTGGATCATTAATTTTATCAATTAATTCTAATATAATATCCTCATATTTTGAAATAATATTAATGGTTTTTATTACAAATACAATTATTTTTATCTAAACAATTAAAAACATTAGCATCATTGAATTGCTCGGAAAAATTTTATTCTTTTACTTGATAAATTTCTTCTTTTGAAAAGCTTTCTTCTTCTTCACTTGTCGATATTATAAAAATATTTACTATTTTTTTTAATAGGTATATCTAATTCATTAATCTGTTGTTTGACTTTACAATTTGATTTGTAATGTCCAATTTTCCCACACTTGTAATAAATAAATTGTTTTTTCTTCTTATTCTATTTTTTTGTATTCCTTATTGGTTTATTATAAACTTGTTTATCGATCTTTTGTCTTTTTATATGCTGTTTTATATTTTTGTTTCTTGTTTGAATAATTCTTATAATTCGTAAAAATTAGTTTTCCCTTTTTATGTCTTGTAGAGGGAGGCAATAATGGAGCATAACCAAACTGTTCACAAAAGGTACATAATTCTTTAGTATGAAGTCTATCTATAATCTTTAGTATCCTTTAATTTTGCTAAATAATCATTTTTTTCTTGTGGATAATTAATTTTATAATTAATTTAATATAATATCCTCATGTTTTGAAAAAACATTAATGATTTTGTTACAAATACAATCATTCTTATGTAAGCAATTACAAACATGTACCTCATTTTCTTCTATTTCATTATCAAAAGATTGTTCTGAGAGGCTTGATTCTTGTAGTTGATAAATTTTTTCTTTTGAAGAACTTTTCTCTTCTTCACTTGAATGTGTTATAAAGATATTTAATAATTTTTCTTTTAATGTTTTAGGTATATCTAATTTATTAATTTGCTGTTTGACCTTACAATTTGACTTGTAATGTCCAATTTTTCCACATTTATAACAAACAATTTCTTTTTCTTTTTATTATATTTTTTGTATTTTTTATTGGTTTATAATATATTTGTTTATCTTTTGTCTTTTTATAGGATTTTTTATATTTTCATTTCTTGTTAGAATAATTCTTGTAAACTCGAAGCTAGAATGGTATTTGTTGGAGGATGTTAGGTTCCTGTAGAAAGTTTGGACATTTTAATTTGGTGTAGGGTCAACTCCACCAAATATCCACTTCTTGCTCTAATAGCAAGAAATATCTTGGCTATTTCGATCATCACCGTAGCATATGACTCAACATTTAGCACATGAGACCATGTCCTGGATCCATTTCAAAGTTCTTTGGCTCCTTAAACTATAAAGGCTTTTGTGTGTGGTTAAAACTGGTTGAAGTCCACTTCTATATGCTTAAATCAAAGTTATTCGAATAAAATTGATGATGTAGACAACTATAAGTTAGACGTAGGTAATATATTTAAAGATTCATTTTAATTTTTGTTATATATCTTGATTTTGTCATTTTTTAATACTAATTTCTTTAACTTTAACTTTATAATGTAGAATTAACCACCAGTATGACGAGTTTACTACATAAAGATGATTGAGGTTTGAGGTGCATTTGTAAAATTGTAAAATTGTTGTTTGTTCAATTTTATTTCATTATTTTTATAAATTTACGTGGACCTATTTTATTTCCTCACTAATCTTATTCTCTTTTCTTCAGGCATAACTTGGAATGGCACTTGGAATTTGGTTTATTTGTAGTTGTTGGGGACATTTAATTTGGTTGGCACAAAAAACTTCTTTTGTTGTTGTTGGGTTTCTTTTGTTGTTGGAATGAGAACATAGAAAATGTTGGTTGTTGGAATTGGTAAGAAATAACATTATGATTAAAGATGGATGTGGATGATTTGAATGATGGATGATGGATGGTTGGATCATTTGGAAGGGTAGTTGTGTTTGAGCCCAACTTGGAATGGGAAAGCCCTCAATATTTGCTTTTGTTTGTTATTGGAATGAGAACAATTTTAGTTTTGGCTTGGATTATTTTTTAAGTGAATGATTTAGGTTTTCTTATATTTTAGTTTGGCTTATAAGCTGTAGTAAATCAATAATGATTAGTTTAGTTATGGATATGTTTTGTTCATACATTTTTCAGGTAGATCCTAGCATCGTGCTAGGTTTGACTGGATCTAGCATCGTGCTAGGTTTGACTCAGATGTATGTTGAATTATACTTGATTTCCATATGACTAAGTTAGAATCTTCATCTATTCATACTTTAGTATTTTTTTAAGTTGCTTTTTTTATTTTTTTGAAATGAAACATCATACTTCCATATAAATCCCGATCAAGAGGGAACACGATTACAAAGAGGTCTATAGACCAAATCAACCGAATTCTCGGTTAGCTTTAAGGAGTCATTAGCTAGGTAGTGAGCAAAGTGATTACCACTTCTCTTAACAAATACTACTGTCCATTGCCTTAAGCTAGAGAGCAACACCTTAGTGTCTGACAAAATCATACCCACACTATCCCACCTATCAACATGGTGGTTGATACCATTCACAATCTGGATTGCATCCCCTTCAAAGATAACAGAATTGAACTCCATTTCCTTGGGCAGAGAAATTGCATGAAAAGCTCCTACTGCTTCAGCCAGAAGAGGGTCAGTAATGCTGGACATAGAGAGCTTTTTGGTGACCAAAACAGTACCTTCATGGTCTCGAGCCACCAGGCCAATGCCAATTCTAGCTTGAGGCACATCCACAGCAGCATCCCAGTTAATTTTGATAACTTCTGTTGGAGGAGGAAACCATTCAGCCGCATGAGAAGGAGCCCCCTGAGTCTTAGTCATTCTACTACCTTGGGCAGCCTTATAATCTGCCAAAGATTGAGATGCCTGATTCAAAACCATATTTGGATGCAAGAAAGACCCCTCAAAGATCAGCTTGTTTCTTCTTGACCAAATGCTCCTGGCAATAGCTGAGAACAGTTCCATTAAATTTTGGTCACACTGACTATTAAGGCACTTGTATAGCTCTTTGAAAATGGCTTTCCTCAGAGAACTTTTTTGGAACACTATATGACCTTGACTCCAAACATCCATTGCAGAACTACAATTCCATAGAACATGTGTGGTAGTTTCCTCTTCCCTGCAACAAATAGGACAGATAGGGGAGGCCACTATCTTTTTCTTGGATAGATTGAGCATGGTGGGAAGAGATTCAAGACACGCTCGCCAAATGAAAATCTTGGTAGCATTAGGGATTTGCAGCTTCCAACACCCAGTCCAATCTCTCTTACTTTGCAACCCTCTAGATGACGATCCCCTGAGCTGTTCAATGGACTCTTTCTGCATATGATAGGCGCTCTTGATAGAGAAAGATCCATCTTTGGTGCCCAACCAAATTAGTCTATCTTTGGCACCAAAAGAGCTGATGGGAATTCTTTGAATTATTGCAATTGTATCAGAACCAAAAACATCTATGATCAAGCCTCTATCCCATTGCTTAGTCTCATTGTTTATGAGTCTAGCAACTATATCATTCTCCTGTAGGGTGTGTACTGGAGTTTGAATCTTATAACTAGTTGGTTGGGGTAGCCACCTATCCTTCCATATTCTGGTGCTTTGATCATTTCCAATGCGCCATAATGAGCCTTTTTCAACCAGTCCTCTTGCAGCACAAAAGCTCCTCCAGATGAAGGATGGTCTAGTTCCTACCTTGGCTTGGAAGAAGTCAACTTGTGGAAAATATTTCAGCTTAAGGACTTGAGTAGCTAGGGAATTACGATATTGAATAAGTCTCCACCCTTGCTTTACCAATGGGGCCAGATTAAAACTCTCAAGGTCTCTAAAACCCAGACATCCTGCAGCTTTCTATCTTCCCATCTGCCCCCAAGACACCCAATGCACCTTTTTTTCATTTTGTAGATGACCCCACCAGAATTGATTCATAACTTTATTAATATCACTCAATAGGGATTTGGGAAGTTTAAAGACCCCCATGCAATAAGTAGGGAGAGCTTGTACCACAGCCTTGAGGAGTATTTCCTTCCCTGCCTAAGATAGAAACTTATTTTTCCTGTTGCTAACTTTTCCTCTGATTCTATCTATGATACCCTTAAATGCAGCATTTTTAGATCTACCAATGAGTGCTGGTAATCCAAGGTAGTTTTCATAACAAGAACAATATTTTTTTAAGATGCTTGGTTGAAAGCAACACCAGTTTTAAAATCCATTTTGGAGCTTGGGTTTACGTTGGAGCATATGCTTAATGGTGTGTGACTATTTCGTTTTGCTTGGCTGGTTTCTAACTTCCCACTAAGAGCATTAAGTTTGTTGTGGTCACTGACTGATATATATACATATTAATTTCTTGTACATGAACAATAAGACCTTCTTTTTTATTTTTTCTAATTTTTTGAAACATGTTTTTTTTTTTTTGTGTAGTTGTAGTTTTGGTTATGTTTTTTTAACTTGTAGTGAATGATTTAGTTTTTCAGTTTTAGTTATGTTTTTAGCAAGATTGAAGTAAATAGCAGTGAATAATTTTGTAATTTAGAAAAAAAAATTGAAATTTGAAAGCCCACTCAAAATTTCATTTTAAAAAATGGGCCAAATATGAATTGAAAAAAAATTAAAAAAAGTCTAAATCAATTTTGCTCCGATAAGTCGAAGTTAGATAGAAGGATACACATTTCAGAGTAGGAGTTAGAGTTTGGACTCGACCTCCGACAAAATTAGAGTCGGAGTCAGAGGTAGGGCATATCAACTTCGACTTAGTCGGTGCTTACTCTAGTTTTCGATAATCTAACCAAAAACAAGAAATGATTTATATAGTTAGAAGTTTGCAGCTTTGCATCCAGACATCTTAAGGATCTCAATTCAATCAACATCAACGGCATTGGACAAAGGAGCAAATTGAGAATCATCAATTTGAACACTGCCAACAACTCCGTTTGTTAATAAGATACCATTAAATTTTTTGCTCCAGGACCTCGTTAAATCCTTCATTCATGAGTTAAGAATAACCTGAATGAAAATTGCATGCTTATCAACTTACTCTAATAGGTTGCCAAAATCCTGCTTGATAAAGGAGTTAGAACCCCGAGGAAACATTATCATATCAGTTACAGTAATCGGGAATTGCAAAAAGACAAACCGGAGATTTTCAATTATCAAAGGGTGTAGTGGAATGGGGAATTTCAAGAGAAAGGGCCTAAAGAGGTGCAAACGAATGAAGTTGAACAGACTGTATTGTAATTAAGGGGAGAATAAAATTAAGGGAGCCATAGATAATTAAAAAAAATTAATAATTTAAATTAGGAAATTTATTGGGAGAATAAGATGACGTGGCTTAATTTTTAACAAAATAATTCTTTGTAACTAGTATATTTTTATATTGAAAAATTCTACTTATTATTTTCAAGATCAATACACATATTATGTAAATATGTGTGTTTAAATAGAATGACAAAAATGACAAGTCAGATGTTGATATGTGGTATAAGAATGATAAGTAGCATTTCTCTTTCAATATTAGAAAGATAATTACAATGAAATTTAAACATTTAATTAACATTATACTTGGAATTCATAACCTAATTTAAAGTTTTAAAAACTATTCCATAGCTTATATAATACAACTATACATATACAAAAATAACATTACTACTACTTAGAATACAATATTGTTGTCTTGCATATTTACAATATTATACAACACCCTTCGTTATTTAGCTTAATTCTTTAGGTATGTGGTTTTATCCTCTTTTAACAACTCAAGTACAAAGGGATTTGTATAAAGGTGTTGGTATCGCAATAAGACTGTCATAATGAGATTAAAGATTTCAATAAGAAGGTTCTTAGATCAAAATGGGTGACTGCATATCGGGCTTGTTTAGATAATGAAATGAAATGAGATGGTTTTAGATGAAAGTTAAATAAAATATTATTATAATATTATTTTTGTTTTGGGATTTAAAAAAGTTAAATTGAGATTTGAAGAAGTTAAATTATTTATTATATTTTATATATGAACTTGAAAAAATTACAATGATGAAATAAGATGAGATAAAATGAAATAGTTTCTGAATCTAAACGGTCCCATAGTCTTTTTTGTACTTACCAAGTTCCCGTAAAAAGATTAGTTATTGATAAAACACGTTTCAAGAAAAATACACATGAACAAAATAACATAAAAAATTTATAAAAAGACATTCATAATCAGTTGTATTAACATTCATCATCATTCCATTTTTCATCCTTTTATTGTATGTTGGAATTCTTAATTGTCTCAAGACTCTCAACAGTAGACTTTTTCATGTCAACCTTACTAAACTTCAGATGTGGCCAAAGGAGCCTTATTAGGAGTCTTTACCTTCCTAGTTGTAGGTTTATTAGAACTTTTAACCTTCTCGATTGTAATTTTATCAGGATTCTTAACCTTCCCAACCGTAGGTTTTGCCACATTAACTTTACTATACTCCAATTACGTAAATCAATAGTTCAAACTACTGCTCTCAAAGGCAGCACATTTTCCTTTTTTATATAAGAAATAATGATAATCTCCAATTATAGCTTTTCTGTGATGTAAAATATATCTTTTCTCACGATCCCGATAGTGTGTGAGACAAATGTAAGAATTTCGATTATGGTCATATTCTATGGTTTTGATTTTACCATATATATCGTTTTCAATCCATCAAAAATCGATTTTACAAAAATTCATCATGACAAGAAAAAAATACTATATGATCTATAGTACAGATGAATCATTTATTTAAAAGCTCAATCAAATCATAAGAGACAACTTACAGACTACTTACAATTTGAAGCATTCTTGATTTTGTTTTCTACGTGATGGTCAATCTAATATAGCTTAAAAGTTGCTTTTATTTAAAACCCCTTACTAATTTTATTAATACCATTCCCACTCTTTAAATTTTGGTTATTTGCATTTTAGTCCTTGAATTGTCATTATTTGCAACTTAGTCCCTAGGTTTATTTTGCAAAATTTATGTTTTGACACAATTATAACTATTTTTCACATACCCCATTTTCTTTTTATTTCTTATCCATTTCTAGGTTTATTTTGATTTAATACACATTAAAAATATCAAATACACAAGGGTGTCGAAACCCTTAAACACTCTCTAATCCTCATTTTAGTTTAAGTCTTAAACCTCCTTTTCATTATTTGTAACTCTTTTTATTAATTCACTTCAACTAGCACTCCATTATGACAAATTATTTAAACACCATGTCAATTACAATTCTTATTGGTGTTCATACTTTTGATGCCCTCAAACACCACTTGGGATTTAATTGAAATCAAAGCATTGGGACATACAACACATAGTTCATACCCCCATACACAACATATAAGAGGCAATGCACCTAACATATTTCTAGTAGTATAGAATAATCGCAGTAGAATAACTAATTCAAATTAATATTTGTACCATAATAACTATTATCCCAAACTTAGAAATAACTTTAAACATAGCAAATTTGTCCAAACATTCCTCAAGCATAACGTATAATTTGAAAGCATAACACATTGTATTAAAGTAGCATGCTCCTTTGCTACAAATTTAAACCTTCACATTTGTCTCCATAACCCAGACTTGACACAATAACCATAAATAACTGATAACATATATATAACAACATTCCTCCATCTAAGCAAAAACTCTTGTCAGTCAACTTCGTCCAAGTAGGTTTGTTCCAACTCATCTTAACTTGAAAAAACTTCTACCGTTACGAATAAGAATGGTAGTTGAGACTATTATGGTGAGATTTTTTTATAAATCTCAGTAAGTTAAACTAATAACATATTTGCTTTCATAAAACATCATCATTCTTTCTTATTTTTATAGAGGGTGGTATCTCACTTTTTTCATCATACCGCATACACCTACGGGTGATCTTCACCACATGACGGGTAATGCCGCATGTGGTTTTTGCTTGAGAATACTTAGGCAACACATAACGACCTTCACCATAAGTATCCTAGTTCATCCACCAATGATAATTCTCTTATCTTCACCACATGACGGGTAACGCCGCATGTGGTTTTTGCTTGAGAATACTTAGGCAACACGTAACAACCTTCACCATAAGTATCCTAGTTCATCCACCAACGATAATTCTCTTATGCTTTGCTCACCGTTACTACCCCCTTCAAAGTCATTGATTGTTTTTCGTCAATCCAAAGGACCCCACTCCATATTTAATCACTCTAGAGTGAAGTGAGGAATTTTATTAGGATAATCCCTCATCCTAGCATTGGGTTCGTGACAAAATAGTTTTAATACATAACTTATGCTTCATGATATGTACATATATTTCCTGAGAGATGACAAAATATCATGACATGAATATTTTGGATATAAATGAAACTTGTGACACCCCTAAACTCCACTTGAGATTTGATGAAACTTGAAGCATCAGGACATGCAAGACAAGATTACACCCATGTTCATGACAGTTAAAAATGCAATACACCTAGCATGCTTCTTACAATATGCACTAAACACATTGGATAATGTTTTTTAGAAATACACAATGTACCAGAATACTAATATCAAAACAAAAACACTTTTCCATTAATATTCACATATCAGAAGTCATATCATCCATTCAACAAGTCTGTAATCAAAACAATGTAATATTGGAGACAGATCTCGATAGTTACAAATATAATATCAAACTCAACTAAACACCAAACTGCTCACGCAGCTTGATTATAAGCTCCAAAATAATATTAAAAAACTGTAGGATTGACTCCAATAGATCCTCGAGATTCCTTCCCGACCTACTCGACCTTGTCCAGACGGTTGCAATGGTATGCT
Organism: Carya cathayensis; assembly: GCA_011037825.1. NCBI lineage: Eukaryota > Viridiplantae > Streptophyta > Magnoliopsida > Fagales > Juglandaceae > Carya > Carya cathayensis. Next base: position 234,440 of record QGSO01000349.1, on the reverse strand, counting down.
CTCTGGGTCTACAACTGTTGGAGTTTGGTCCCCAAAGCTTTTCTTTAGCGAGGACACGTGGAACAAATTTTGAATTCAATGGAACTCGGTTGTTAAGTCTAAATGGCACACAACTGCTCATAGTTTCTCCAATGTCTCGTACAATTCCACGTACCTTGGACTTAATTTATCTTTTATGATGAATCAAGTCACTCCCCTCATGGACCCTTCAAATAGACCTAGTATTTGACTTCAAAGTCCAGCTTTCTCCTCCTATTGCTGGCATAACTCTTTTGTCGACTCTGTGCCATTCTCTGATCGCTAGAACATGGTCCTTTATCTCTTGCAAGACTTCCAATCCGATCATCTTGTTTTCCCCAACTTTGTCCTAATACAACGAGGATCAGCACTTCCTTTCATACAAAGCTTCATAAGGCGCCATCTGAATTGTGGTCTGGAAGCTGTTATTGTAATCGAACTATACCAAATGTACCTGTTTTTCCTAATTCCATTCATGCTCTAGAACATAAACCCTAAGCATATCATCCAGAGTCTGTATCTTCCTCTTGTTCTATTAGTCTATTTGAGGATGGTAGGCACTGCTAAATTTCAAATTGGTGTCCATAAAACTCTAAAACTCTATTAATATAGGGACTCTCTGTCCGACACGATTGTCCTTGGTACTTTATGCAGTCTAATGATTTTTGACACATAAATCCTGGCCAATTTTTCCAAGGAATTGATGTTCTTGATGGGTATGAAGTGGGTGCTCTTAGTCAACTGGTTAACTATAACATAGATAGTATTATTCCCAATAATAGTTCTTGGAAATCTCACTACAAAGTCCATCAAAATGTTCTCCCACTTCCAATTTGGGATTGGCAGTGGCTGTAAAACACCTGCCAGCTTCTGATGCTCTACCTTGACTAGTCTGCGCATGGAACATTTGTTCACAAACATTGCTACATCTTTCTTCATTCCTTCTTACCAGAAATGCTGTTTTAAATCCTAATACATTTCATGCTACTAGGATGAGCTATATAGGGAGTGAGCCATAACTCCAAATTAAGAACACATTTGCAGCAGTGTGAGAGAGAGTTACGGAGGCTACATGAGGCGATTTTGAGGCGACTGTGAGGCGATTTTTTTTTCTGGTTTTGGAAACTCCGGATTTTCAGGGCTTTCCATTTCTTGTTTATTCTGGCTGGCTTCGCACGCTAGGGTTGCCTCTTGACGGCAGTTTTCTCCCTCCGATGGCTTCTCCGTCGGCGGGGCTTGCTGGTTCTGATGTACTGAAATCGTATGCTCAAGTGGTGAACAAAAAAATAGAGCATCCTACGTTCAAAATTCCCATGCGTTTTCCGGTTGATATCGATGGTGAGATGGGTTTTGTTTTCTCAGAGTTGGAGATGACAAAAGCGGCAGATGAATTTAGGTATGCCCTGGTGATGAAGTTCATGAAAACACGTCCTTCCATTGACAAAATAAGACTCACGGTGGTGAAAACTTGGGGGCTGACCGAAGTTCCAACTATCAGTTTTATGGATGAATTTCATGTGTTGATTCATATGAAAAATGAAACGGACTTTGTGCATGGTTGGGCACGTGAAGGAAGAACAATGGAAGGCCTCCCTTTTCGGTTATTTAAATGGACTAAAGACTTTGATGTGCAAAAGGAATCCCCCTTGGCACCCCAATGGATTTTTCTGCCCAGACTTCCTATGCATTTATACCGGATTGATTTTTTACAGATTATAGCTACAAGGTTTGGTCGGTATCTTGGAACGGACAATGCAACATTGAATCGTACTCGTGCTTCTGGGGCGCGCATCTGTGTTGAAGTTGATCTAACGATGGAACCGGTAAAGGGATTTCCGATAGTAGTTTCTCCTTCAAATTGCATTTGGCAGGAGGCCAAATATGAAAAAACTGGTTTTTATTGCTCAAAGCGTTTTAGACAAGGGCACACTTCTGTTGTTTGTAGGGTGGGTGAGAAGAGGAAAATTGAAGGAAAAGCTAAAGGGAAAAAAATCTGGCAACAAAAGGGCAGTAAGGAGCCGGTGGAGGATAAAACTGGAACTGTTATGGGGGAGAAAATATTGGATACAGGGGTTGTTAATGGCAATCCGAATGAAAATATGGCAGGTGCTTCTGCTGCTCATGATATGGGTGATATAAATGTGCCCAGTCCTATAGAGATGGCTCCCGAAAAAACTTTAGATGAAGTGGGGATAATTTCACAACCGGAATTGACAAAAATCGTTGACATGATACAACAGAGAGAAGGCAAACAGGTTGTAGAAACAGAGTGTGGTCAACATGAGCAATCTGCTATACCGAGAGACTCTGATAATAGTGATGAAGAGTGTGAAGAAGTGTGGCATGATGATGAACCTGAGTTGCAACAGAGTGCACAAGCTGATAGAATGCAGACTACGATGATGGATGAGGAAGAAACTAACGACCGTACGGGTAATGGCAGTCCACAGCGAGGAGTTACGACAGGTTATTCTTCGGAGCGTGAGGAAGGAGAAATTACTTTTTTGATGGGGAAAGAAAAGCTGTATGATACAGATGGGGAGAGACAGTCCACTGCTGCAAAAGTTTCAAAATCAGATGCATATGAGGAAAAATCGGTAAGAAAGTCACAGCGGGTGCATACTCGTGCTCAAAAATTAAATTTATGAGTGACAATATTTTCTTTTGGAATATAAGAAGGCTGGGCAGTTCTAGAGGACGTCTAAAAAAGTTGCTCAATAAGTTTAAGGTGAGTTTATTTGCAGTTGCGGAACCTTTTATTAAAGCTGAACATATGCATGAGTTGGGGAATTATCTTAACTTGAATTATCATTATCATATTTCGAATGAATTGCAAGGGGGAAAGTTATGGGTGTTTTGGAATGACCCAAATATTTTTGAAATCGTAGCGTGTTTGAATCAATCTATTTCTGGGTGGTTGGTGATTGATGGACAAAAAACTTTGATTTCTTTTATTTATGCGAAGTGTTCTTATGTGGAGAGAAGGGCTCTTTGGTAAGAACTTGAGGGGCTGCAGGTGAATGATCAGCCTTGGATTGTAGTAGGTGATTTCAACACAATTAGGAAGGATTCTGAGAGAATTGGTGGTAATCCTCGATCTCTGCCTTCCATGAATGAGTTTAATGATTTTATTGACAGGTATGGTCTTTTTGAGTTAACGTGTTCGGGACAAAGGCTGTCTTGGTGTAATGGGCATGCTGGGACTTCAAGGAGTTGGGCGAAGCTAGACAGAGTGCTCATCAATAATAATTTCTTAACTCGGTTTCAGTTTGCGAAAATGAATTACCTTAGTCGCAAATCTTCAGATCATTGTCCGATGGTAGTTTCTTCAGAGATACCGTTTACTGCATATGGTCCTTCTCTTTTCCGTTTCATGAATATGTGGTGTTTGCATGCTGATTTTTTGAATTTTGTGAAGGAAGTGTAGAACAGACCGGATGAGGTACAAGGCAAGATGAAGCTTGCGACCCGTTTGAAACGTACTAAGGTTGCTTTAAGAGCTTGGAATAAAACTGTTTTTGGAAGAGTGGAAGGGAATATTAGAGCTCTTGAGGAGAGAATGGATTTTTTAGAGGAGAAGCTTCAACTTGATTTTTCCGAGGAGCTTGAGGATGATTTTTTAGCAACTAAAATAGAGCTGGATTTATGGGAGAAAAGGGAAGCCTCTCGTCTGGGTCAACTTGCTAAGAAAAAATGGCTGAATGAAGGTGATAAAAACTCTGCTTTTTTTTCACACAGTTATTACGCAACGTCGACTAAAGGGCATGATCAAGAAAATGGTGCTTTCAGACGGAAGGGTTTTGGAGAGTGCCGAAGCAGTTCATTTGGGTGCTGAGAGTTATTTTCAGAATTTCTTAAATGAAAATTTAGAAGTTGAGAGTTGTGCTTTGGGCGAGTTAGTTGATGAAAAAGTCTCAGAAGAAGATAATGAGATGCTTTGTGCGGAGCCGACTGAGATGGAAGTTAAACAAGCCATTTTCTCTATTCCAAAAAATAGTAGTCCAGGTCCTGATGGCTTTGGGTCTGAGTTCTACATGGTTTGTTGGGATATTGTGAAGGAGGATATCATCGCTGCTGCCAGAGATTTTTTCAGGGGTACTCTTTTATCCAGGTTTTACTCTTCCTCTTTTATTGTTTTGATACCAAAAGTACCTGAACCGACGAGCTTTGATAAGTTTCGTCCCATAAGTCTTTGTTATGTGGTGTATAAGATTTTTTCCAAGATCATTGTTAATAGATTGACAGGCATTATTGATAAAGTGGTGTCGCATGAACAAGGTGCTTTTGTTCCAGGACGTAGTATTTTTGAAAATATTACTCTGGCACAGGAAATGGTTCATTCTTTGAATAAAAAAACTGTTGGTGGCAATGTGATGTTGAAAATTGATATGGCTAAGGCTTATGATAGGGTGAATTGGGATTTCTTATTAAAGGTTTTCAGGGCCTTTGGTTTTTCTGAGAGGTTTTGCAGGCTGATTGGTAATTGTATAAAGTCTCCTTGGTTTTCTATTTTGATGAATGGAACTATGAAAGGCTTCTTTAACTCTTCAAGGGGTTTACGTCAAGGAGATCCCCTATCACCTTATTTATTTATTGTCATGGAGGAGATCTTAACTAGACTGCTGAGGAAAAATTTTGAGGCAGGTAGGATTGGTAAACATCATCATCCTATTGGTGCTCCTTTGGTTTCACACCTTTTCTATGCTGATGACGTCCTTATTTTTGTTAATGGAGGGAAATGTTCGATTAAAAATCTTATGCATGTGCTTGAGTTATATGAAAAATGGTCGGGGCAGAAAATTAATAAGGAGAAGTCAGCTTTATTTGCTTCTAAAAAGATTGCATCAAATCGGAAGCGCAGTTTGCTAAGAATCACTGGTTTCAGGGAAGGTAATTTTCCGGTCACGTATTTGGGGGCCCCTTTGAACTCGGGTAGATCGACAACCAGAATTTTTGAGTATCTTGTGGAAAAAGTGAGAAAGAAAATAGCTGGATGGAAATTCTGACTCCTATCACAAGGTGGCAGGTTGATTCTTGTTAAAAATGTTTTGTCTAGCATGCCTATCCATCTGATGTCAGTGATGAATGTTCCGGTTACTACTCTTTCCCGTATAAATTCTCTTCTTGCTAATTTTTTATGGGGGGAGACGGAGAATAAAAGAAAATTACATTGGATGTCCTGGAAGAAGGTGTGCAAGCCTACAAAAGAAGGTGGTTTGGGTATTCGGGATTTTAAAGAGGTGCAAAAGTCGCTTCATATGAAATTTGCTTTCCGTCTTATTGCTACCAATAATTTGTGGACTGATTTTTTCAGAGCCAAGTATTCTCGCAATGCACATGTTTTAGCACAAAACAGGAGACCCACGGATTCTCGTTTTTGGAAATCTATTATTTCCGTATTACCAGAAGTTATGGATAATGGGAAGGTTTTGGTAAGGGGTGGTAACGCTTCTTTCTGGTTTGACAGATGGTTATCTTCAGGTTTGCTATCCGCTAGAGCTCATGATATTGCTAATTTCAAATTACGTATTAGTGATTGTTGGAGTAATAACTCTTGGAACACGGATTTGTTAAGGGAATTAGTTGATGCTGATACTGTGGCAGATATTATTTTACATGTTCCGGTTGGGAAAAGGGGTGGGGATAAAATGGTATGGATGCCTTCTCCTGATGGTAATTTCTCTACTTCTACAGCTTGGGAGGTGTCTCGGATTAAAGGGCACTTATTACCGGGTTATGGGTGGTTTTGGCATAATTGTTTACCTACACGGATATCTATGTGTATGTGGAGGAGCTGGTTTAATTCTTTGGCAGTGGATGATCGAATTTAGCATAAAGGGGTCTCGTTAGCTTCGGCTTGTGATTGTTGTTTGAGGCGTCAAACAGAAAGTATAGACCATATTTTATCATGGGGAGAGGTGGCGGCTCAGGTTTGGGTGTTTGCTAGCACAGAAATGGGGATCCCTTGGACAAATCATTGGTCTTGGAAATCCAGAGTGTTGCATTGGTTTAATTATACCAAGAAGTATTCCATCAAGGGAACGTTGACTGGTTTAATTCCTTGTTTAATTACGTGGTGTCTTTGGAAAAGAAGATGTAAAGCGAGAATGGAGGGGAAGACTGAAAATGCAGATCAGGTTTGGCGAGCTGTTCGTGTTTGGATTAAATTGCTGGGTGACAATCTTTGCTCAGCCCGAAAATTCTCAGAACATGATTGTAACAGCCTGCTAAAATTATCAGTTTTGGATTTTTTTCCCTACAGCAATCACATCTCTCTCGTCTTTACCCTCATCTGGAATCACGCGTATAGATTATCTTTTCCGTAAATCACGTAATTTGTTCTTCACCGACAGCTGTAAAATCATGAACAGTTTTATCCTAAGCGTTGTACCTCGATGGCGTTTTTCCGGATCTTATCCATCGAATTTCAAAGGATTAGATAAGCTTGTTTTTAAAGTAGCACAATTATAATAATTTAATGAGCTCTGAAAATATTATAATTGTGGATAATTACTTAGATTAAATATTTTAGTTGTTTTAAGATATTAAGATGTTTAATTTTACGTTGAAAACTCTTATTTAAATTAATTGGTTTTATCATCTTCGATTAATTAACGGTACTTTATCATTTTATATAATGATGAGGAAATATTATTTTATAAATTTTAGTTTATAAAATAATATTCTACCTTAATTCATCGTGGTGTTTTATTTAAAGTGTTTTATTTAAAATAAAACATTTACGCGTTTTTAATCAGTGTTTTAATTCACCGTTGAATTATTTGAGGATCCCAAAACGTAGGATTGAAGTTTATTACCTAGGCTCCTACCCTTTTTCCTTCATTTTTCCTTTTTTCTTTTTTTTTCTTCTCTTTCCTCTCCTTCTCTCCATGGTCGACTTACACCCTTCCACCATAGCTGATCGGTTCTAGCTTCCTACCGGCGCCACCTCCGGCCGCCGTGCCTCACCTCCACCTCCGGCATGTCCCTCCCTCACCGGCGAACACATCTGCACCGGAGGTGTGCAACGCCGGCCACCAATTCTCTCTCTCTTCCCGTGCTCTTCCTTCTTGTCTCATTACCGTCGCCGCCCCTTTGACCGCCCGTTTCTCCGCCGTCCGGTGGAGGTGTCGTACACCACCCCCGCCATTCTCTTCCCCTTTCACCATAGTTCATACACACCAATTTTCAGAGCCATCGGACCAGCCGTTAGTCGCCGAGAGCCCCCGGAAGTTGCTGCCCCTGCCCTGTTTTCTCCCCTGTTGCCGATTTCTTTCTCCGCCCAGAACCGCCGCTCGCCGGCGGCGTGGACTACACCACCCACCCAGATTTCTTCCCCTCTCACCGGTGAACATCCCCTCCAAGTTTCACCTCCATCCGAGCCACGGTTAGCCGCCACTCTCGCCTCCAAACAAATGGGTTTTTAAGGCTTTTCACCATTTTGGACCACCATACACGGCCAAATCAGCCACCAAGCACCACCATTGGATTCACCACATCAAGGGCTTCCTCCCCATGTCTTTCTTTTTCCCAAACTCTCACTTTTTCTCATATGGGTTTCTCAAAACACCCGTTCGGTTGCACCACCGTGCGCCGCCGTACACGGCCACCCGTGGTGTTTCACCACCACCATCTTGTTCCTCTCATCCTCATGAACCTCTCCAAGAAATTTCATGGCCAACGGAGCTTCGTAGAGCTCACACTCTCCCGCACTCTCCAAGGCCAAAAATGGTTTCAAACGGCCGATCTGCCGCCGTTAGCCACCGTCCGACCACCACCTCGCCACCACAGCTCCACCACATGTTCCTCTACCTTTCCCTAGCTTTCCATGAAGTTCTATGGCTTTTCGCTACCTCGCGTCTCCTCCGCTCACCGTTCGGAGTTACTGTTCACGGCGTGATGCCGCCGTGCTCCGCCACCTTTGACCATCACAAGGCGACCGTGAGTCTTCCAAGACCACGCCTAGCCTTTCTCAAGCCCAAACTACCACTTTATGTGGTGGACAGACACCGTACCGCCACGTATGCTCCTCCGACGCATGTTCGTGACGAGCAGCGAGCGACGCACGGGTTATCCCGTCGATGGTATAACCCTCTATCTTTAGTTATTTATGTTTAACATAGTTGATTTGGTTGGCTGTAGACTGTGTAGTTAGTGTTTGTGGAGTTCGCTGCGTAGTTGTGAAACGAAGTGTGGTTGTGAAGTGTTAGGCTTGATTTTGTAGTTTTGTGGACTGTGCTGTGAAGTATAGGCGTGAGATGGATGCCGTAGATGTGATACGGCGGGTTGTGTGAAGAGAATACGCGTGTAGCGTATTCTGTGTAATGCAGCGACGCGCCGCGCGACGTGCGCTGTAGTGATGTGGGTCGTAGAAGGAAGGGAGTACGCATGTAGTGTACTCCGTGTGGTATGGCGATGCATCGTGTGATGTGCATCGTGTTGATGAGTGTTGTAGCGAAGGAAGTACGCGTAGCGCGTACTCCGTGTCGCGTAGCGATGCACCGTGAGACGTGTATCGCAGTGATGGGTTTTGTAGTGTGAATGGAAGAGAGTTCACGTGAGTGTACTCTGTACTAAGTCGTGATACACCGGATGGCGTGTCACGAAGGGTTGGATGGCGTAGCAGAGAAGTGTGGAGCGTATGGTGTAATGTTGGGAAACTGTATGACAGTGTCCCGAAGCAGTGATGATATGGATTATAGTCCGGGATGACTGGTGTCATCTTGTGGTTGACTATGGCTAAGAGTATATGGATTGAGAAATGAGTTGTTTGTTTGGTTGTTATTGATAATTTTAATGAACTTGTTTTAGTGCAAAGGCTTTCTGAAGTCAATTTATCTCTTCCGAGTATAGTGAAACCTCAAGTTGGCCGTGGTGTTGCAAGTGCTTACAATATGGCAATTGAGTTCAGAAGTGAAAATCTTAAGGACTTGAGTGTTCCTCTTCCAGCTGTTGTGCAGTTCCTCGTGTCTCGCGCTCTATTCTCATAGAACGCGACGATCGAGGTAAGTTAGCCTCTAACTTACTATCAGTTTATTGTGTATGTGTGATGGGTAAGAGAACTACAATTTATGTATGTATGTTATCGTATATGCCATGTCATGCTATGTCATTACATGTTTATCTGCTACGTATGATTTAATCTCTCATGAATAATTATCTGTTACATAATCTTTTCTGTCATACAATGATGTATGTTATAAGTATGCCATGTTAAGTATGCCATGAAATGTTATGATTAAATCATATTGTGCCATTTACAAGTATACGCCATGTTAGAAAAGTATATGATATTAATTAATATCTCATGCATTAAGAAAGATAAGACATGTTATGTTACGTATAATACGTGGGGCCACAACAACTGTGGAGTACGTATTATATTTTATGTTACGTGAATACGTGGGGCCACAACAACTGTGGAGTACGTATTATATTTAATGTTACGTATATACGTGGGGCCACAACAACTGTGGAGTACGTATTATATTTTTATGTTACGTGTATACGTGGGGCCACAACAACTGTGGAGTACGTATTATTTTTTATGTTACGTGTATACGTGGGGCCACAACAACTGTGGAGTACGTATTATATTTTATGTTACGTGTATACGTGGGGCCACAACAACTGTGGAGTACGTATTATATTTTATGTTACGTGTATACGTGGGGCCACAACAACTGTGGAGTACGTATTATATTTTATGTTACGTGTATACGTGGGGCCACAACAACTGTGGAGTACGTATTATATTTTATGTTACGTGTATACGTGGGGCCACAACAACTGTGGAGTACGTATTATATTTTATGTTACGTGTATACGTGGGGCCACAACAACTGTGGAGTACGTATTATATTTTATGTTACGTGTATACGTGGGGCCACAACAACTGTGGAGTACGTATTATATTTTATGTTACGTGTATACGTGGGGCCACAACAACTGTGGAGTACGTATTATATTTTATGTTACGTGTATACGTGGGGCCACAACAACTGTGGAGTACGTATTATATTTTATGTTACGTGTATTCATGGGGCCACAACAACTGTGGAGCATGAAGTATGGGGCCACAACAACTGTGGAGCATACACTACGTGAGACACAGCAATTGTGACACGTAGAATACGTGGGGCCACAACAACTGTGGAGTACGTATTAAGTCAAGTTTCAGATCAAGTGCATGATAAGTCAAGTTTCAGATCAAGTTCATGTTTTGTTATGTACACGTACATGTTATGTTCATGATCAAGTTATGTTCCAAGTTCATGTTCACATCATGTTAAGTTCACGTTTACAGTATGTCTCAAGTTCACGTTTATGTCATGATATGTTCAAGTTTATGTTATTTTCAAGTTCATATTTATGTTATGCATGTTTACGTTCATGCTACATTTCAAGTCCATGTTATGTTTTAAACTCAAGTTCATGTCATGTTAAGTCAAGTTCAGTTCACGTTTAAGTTCTGGTTATGTCATGTTATATGTCAAGTTATGCTATGCTTATGTACGACTTTACTTATGCATTTATGCTTTTACTGCCATGCATGCATCTTTAACCTGTGTGTGAGTTTTATGTTAACTTACTGAGATTTGTAATCAAATCTCACTGTGGTAGTCCCAACTACCATTCCCCCCGAATGGTAGATCTTGTTACAGGACCCAAAGAAGAATTGGAATCTGACCATCTGAATACGGTCATCTAGGCTACGGTGCGATGTTGATGATGGTATAGTATTTAACTTAGGTTAATGCTTGTACTTTTGGAGTTGTATCTCAAGTATTCTTTTGATCACAACCATTTTAGACTAGTGTGGTGATCACGGCTTTTTAGTATGCCTTTATGTATGAAATATGTTTCAAGTATTTGGGATATTTTTAGTTTGGTGCATAGTATTGCTAAAGAAAAAAAAAATTATCCGCTGCGAATATTGCATAATGCTAGATGCATGTTAGGAACATTGCATCTTATATGTCATGAACGGGGGCAGGTAACCTTGTGTTGCATGTCTCGACGCTTCAAATGTCCGTTCAATCCCAAGCGGAATTTGGGGGCGTCACAATGATAGAGCTGTTTTTGAAAATTTTCAGTTACAATGTCAGAACATAATTTCTAGACCTGGAAGAATTGTTAAATGGTCTAGGCCTCCCGAGGGTTGGTTTAAACTTAATTGTGATGGGAGTTGTCGAGGCAATCCCGGTAATACAGGAGGTGGTGGCATCATAAGGAATAGTCATGGACTCGTGAAAGGGGCTTTCTCTACGTATTACGGACATGGCACCAATAATAGTGCAGAATTAAAGGCCATTGTGGAAGGAGTTCAGCTTTGTAAACGGCTTCATATGAATAATATTATTATTGAAAGCGACTCAAAAATTGTAGTTGATTGGATTCGTAAAAGGAAGTGCACGTTGTGGTATCTTTGGGATTTTTGGGATGAGTTATGTGAGGAATTGAGGGGAATGACTTATATGGTTGAACACCAATTTAGGGAAGCTAATTTTGCGGCGGATTTTTTAGCTCGTGAAGGACAAAGAGGGAGGACGGAAGTTTATGATAGCATTCAAAGAGGCCCTCGTCTCTTGAAAGGCATTGTTCGGACTGATTCTTTGGGCCTTCCTTCTTTTCGTTTCTAGCTGAGTTTGTTTTAGTTTTTTGTTTGGTGGTGTGTTGGTTTTTAGGCATGTGTAGTTTTTTGTTAGGCATGTTTAGACGTTGGTTTGTTATAGGCTTGTTTAGGTTGTTCTGTGGTTTTTTTTCTTGTTTTTTGGGTTGCTTTTGGGAGGTCTTTTTTTTCTTTATTTGTTAACTCCCAGAGGCTGGTTCTGTTACCACGGTTTCCCTCCGCCATAAGTGAGGATTTTTTTAATAAACTTGGGACGGAGCCACTATTGGACATGTGGCTTTCGGCTCTTTTTTAAAAAAAAAAAAAAAAAAAATATAGGGAGTGAGCCTCCCTTAACACCCAATCTCTTAATTCAAGGTCAGCTGGAATTACTCTCCGATCTTTGTAATTCATGGTCCCATCTTCTCTAACCCTAAAGTCCTTTATCCCTTCTGACTTCTCGATCTTACGTAAAACTTCCATCAGTTTACTATCTTCTCTTTGGCGATTCCTCATTTCTTCCCAATCCAAAGGATGATCTCTTGGACTGAGGTTAGGATGTTCTCTTGACTATGGTCCCCAATCAATAAACTACTCATACGATTCAAAAGAGATCCCATTTCCAATGACAAAGCGGATGAATCCTCAGTTCTGGTCTTACAACTTAAATCTCATTTGGATTTGAAAAGCGTTTCATCTCATCTCATTATTACAACTTTTTTAAATTTTCACACAAAACCTAATAAACAATTCAACTTTTTCAAATCTCAAAATAATAATAATATTTTAACAATATTTTATTTAATTTTTATATTTCATTAAAACCATCTCATCTCATATCTGAATCCAAACTAGCCTATTAGTGCATCTACTACCACATTAGCCTTTATGGGGTGGTACTTTAGGTCACAATGATAATTATTGATCAACTCTAGCCACTTTTTCTACCTCATATTTGTATTCTTTTGCTCAAAAATGTAATTAAGGCTCTAGTGATCCTTAAAAACTTTTGTCGTACAAGTAATATCATTAAATCTTCAAAGTAAAAACCACGATAGCTAGCTCCAAATCATGGGTAGGGTAATTATGTTTGTGGTCCTTCAATTGACGGGAAGAGTAAGTGACTACCTGCCATTCCTGCATTAGTACACATCTGAGTTCTACTTTGGATGCTTCACTATATACCACATAAGACTTATGGGACTCCAACAATGTTAGTACCAGTGTCATTGTTAGTCTTTTATTCAGCTCGAGAAAGCTAGTCTCACACTTATTGTTCCAAATGAACTTTACATTTTTCTTGGTTAGGGCTATAAGTAGTCTAGACAGTCTAGAGAATCCCTCCATAAACCTCCCGTAGTAACTAGCTAGTCCTAAGAAACTTTGAATTTTGTGTACATTGGTTGGCCTATGCCAATTCATCACAGCTTCGATCTTACTGGGATCAACCACTACTCCTCCATTGGAAATAATGTTACCTAAGAACTTCACTTCTCGTAGCGAGAACTCGCACTTGTTGAGCTTGGCGTATAACACCTGATCTCTGAGTATGGTCAGAGCCATACTTAGATGCTCTCAATATTCATCCTTGCTCTTTGAACAAATTAGGATGTCATCAATGAACACGACAATAAAACTATATGGATAAGGTCTAAATATTCTGTTCATCATATCCATGAATGACGCAGGAGTATTGGTTTAACCCAAAGGGCATCACTAAACTCATAGAGGCTGTACCTTGTCCTGAAGGCATTCTTTTGTAAATCTTGTTCTCTAACCTTTAGCTGATGGTATCTCGATCATAAATCTATATTCAAAAATATTGATACTCCTTATAGTTGATCTAATAGGTCATTGATTCGTAATAATGGATACTTGTTCTTTATCCTTACCTTGTTCAACTCCCTGTAGTTAATGCACACCCTTATCAAATTGTCTTTCTTCTTCTTCACGAAAAGCACAAGTGCACCTCAAAGCAAAGAACTCAAACAAATGAATCATTTTCTTGATAGCTCTTCCAATTGCGCCTTTAGCTCCTTCAATTCCACAGGAGCCATGCAATAAGGTGCCTTGTGCATTGGAGCCATTGCAGGTTCCAACTCTATTCCAAACTCAATCTGTCTACTAGGTGGTAATCAGGGTAACTCGCCAGCGAAAACTTTGAGCAAATATTCCACTACGAGTATCCCACAAACTTCTTCGTTCTCTACTAACTTATCTACTACCATCGCCAGTAAAGTTGATGCACCATCTTCAATGCACCTCTTAGCTTGTAAAGCCGAACTCACCGAAGGAGTTGCTTCACCCGAAGTCCCGGCATAACTAGCCCTATCCTCATTCTAAGGTTCAAACACAACTTCCCTCTTCCGACAGTCTGTCTTAGCATAGTGCTTAATGCATCCCCAAAATCAGATTGAATTCCATCAGACCGAAAACCATCAAATCGACCTTTAATGCTCTATCCTCTATTTCTACAGGACATTTCTTAACTAGTAAGGTACAATCTATAGTATTCCCATTGGGAATCATCCCTACTACTTTACAGGGTAACAGCTCAGTTTGTAAACTACATATTCGTGCAAACTCTGTAGACACAAAAGACTACGATACACCCAAATTGAATAGTGTACTAGCTGTGAATCTTAACAAATTGACATTTCCTAACATCGACAATAGAGTAGTACTACTATCAACAGTGATTAGTAAATCTTAGCTAACTTAACGATACAGAGGTCTTAAAGAAATATCGATAATGACACTAGCTTCCTTTGTTTCTGGAGCATTAGCATCTACATCTCTTGGAGTGACAACGTACACTCGTGTTGGGGATGTGGTTTCGGTTTGTTGTCTATGTTGGAAGTGGTTCCACTACCTTGAGTTGTGTTAGGGCACTCTCTAATAATATGGTTGGGCTGTCTGCACTTAAAACAGACCCCAACTGTGTAACAACATTCTCCAACATGGTACTTGTTGCACTTCACACTAAGGGTTTAAGGGTGGCATATGTCCTCTAATTACGATGCCCTTGCCCTTGTCTGGCCTAGCAAATGGCATTTGCTTCTCCACGCTTCCCCTAGCGGCGTATGGAAAAGTCCTCTTCCACTCTAAATTGATTTGGGCGGCCAAGCCCTTCTGTTCTACCTCTGAAATAACGACTACATTAACTAGCTCCTAGTAGTTCTCAATCCAAAAACAAGCCACTTGGTTGCGACCCTTCCTAGAACTTATGTGCTTACATCTTTTCAATAGAAATTAGGTGAGGTGAGAACCTCCCCAAATCCATGAATTGGGCAGCATACTATTCAATAGACATGTTTCCCACCACCAAAGACACGAACTCCTTCACCTTTTGTTGCTTCACTAAATCAGGGAAAGAACCAGTTGTCTAACTCCTCTCGAAAGCTTTGCCAAGTTAAGGTAGCTAGGGTTCCCAATTCCCTCACCAAAAGCTACGTCTAGTATCCTACCATATACCTGCCTCTCCCTGCACTAGGTAACTAACATACACCACCTTTTGGTCTTTAGTGCACTTGTAGATCTCAAATGTTTGGTCCAAGTCGATTATCCATTTATCTTCCTTTGTGGGCCCTTCATAGCCAAGAAATTTGGGTAATGTTAAACCAAAAATTTCTCATAGGGGCATCCTCTAACTTCTGGTTTGTGCCCCTGCACTTTTTGCTATTGCTGTTGGAGTCTGAGAACCTCAGTCAGTAGACGGATAGCCTCCATCATGGCATGTCCTCCGTCCGTAGGAGGACTTTGTTCCTCTTGATTATTGTTTCCACTAGGATTTCTTCATATTCTTCCACGCACCATATGTTCTATTTTGAGACACATACTTACGTGTATCAAATTCACATGCTTGCGAAATACTTCAAAAATTCAAGCCTAATAATACACTAATATTCCAATCCTATATTTTGATACTAATCGAAACCACAATCTGCTGCGTTTGCTAGGATCTTTGGATAATTTTTCTCGACAATTTCTCGACCCATAACTTGTAGCAAGTCATGCATCCAAACATATACTTCATCATTAGTAGTAATAAGACACTTGTCTATAAGCTTCTGGATACCATGAGCAAGAAAAAAAACCGCAACTATAAAATATTTCCATGACCTTTGTCAAAGGTTCTCCTTTGAAGAAAAATGCAATATCAAGGAACATCTCTTTCTCACTATCTTCCAAACTATCATAACTTATTTGAATTACTCCTTGTATATTTCGGCTGGGAATGTTTTTATACTTATCCAATGCACTTTTCCATTGATGTATACTTTGGCCTTTTAGATCTGAACCTAGTACTGTTAAAGCTAGTGGAAGATCCTGAGCATAGCTTATTACTTGTTTAGAGAGGTCCACATAATCCATCAACGGCTCTTTTTCCTCAAAAGCATACAAACTAAAGAGTTGAAGAGCTTCATTGTCATACAAAGTCCTAACCTCATATTTTAAATCAAATTTAGAGTTATCCAGTAAATGTTGATCTCTTGTTGTTATGATGACTCTACTTCCTGAACCAAACCAAGCACGATCTCCAACTAATTTTTCTAGTTGGACCATGTCATCCACATCATCAAGAATTAGTAGAATCTTTTTAGATTGAAGTCTACGCCAAATTACGTCAACTCCTCTATCAACATTAGGAATATCCAATCTTGTTCCTAAGATCTTGAAAAGAAGTATATTTTGTAGTTGAATTAGACCTCCTGCTTGTTTTGAAGTTTCACTAATATTTCTTAAGAAACAACTTCCTTTAAATTGAGAAGAAATCTAGTTATAAATATCGTTTGAAATAGTTATCTTATCAATTCCACCAATTCTAAATATCCCTACCATGCATATAGTATCATTCCTTTCGACACTTGAACACTGATAAATGTCTCGTATACGAGATTCTGTCCCAATTAGATGCTTGGCAACACTTAAAGGTGTTTAGTTTACTATTTTTGGATTTACCCACAAAATGATTTTTTGGATAAATTCTGACTCATCATCCCTATCAATAAAAAGGAGAAAAAAAATTTAAAGAGTCAGACATTTCATAGATAAATGACATATGAATATGATTTGAGTTAAAGTATATTATTTTTCCTTCCTTAAATCTGAATATTTAAATATTAGATTGTGCATTTGTGGTGACCTTTTGCCATTGTCAAACTTACATTTTCATTCTTTTATACGTATTTAATTATAACATACTTTTTAACTAATTATTTTTATCATTCTTGATCTTTCATTGATCCCTTAAATTGGAAACGTATAATTTAAGAGTATTTGTGAGTCTTTATATCTAGAAACAAATTGAAACTAAAAACCACTACTTATTTAAAGCTTTTTTTTTTTTTTCTTGTCATCAATCCAAATCTTATTCTTTATATGAGCTAAATAATAAACAATTCCCACCATTTTCTTAACTATTTTTTTCCAACTCTCATTGATCTGTTAATTGATGGACGAAATTCCGTGATGAATATATATTCCAGATCTATTCCTTAGCTTTTGCTTGCAATTCATAAAAAGATGTCACAAAGGGTAAAAAGAAAGAAAGGATTTCTAAATTAATTTCGCTATGTTTTGCATAAAGTTCAATTCCAAAAAAAATCATAAACATCAAATATTAATTTTCCTTTTGTATGGTATTTCATCTTTACCAATTTTCTCGATGCCAGATGTTGGATTTGTGTCAATTTAATAGCCCCATGATAAATATCTCTATAGTATCAAATATATGTGCACACAAACATGATATAGGCAAAGCTTACCCGATGGCTAACCCGATGGCTAAATATTCCATCCCAGACAAATTGGCTACTTCTTTTAAAACTTTCTTCCAGGATTCCAACAATGGCTTTATGTCATCCTTGATTTCCTTTCCAACTTTAGTGAATGCTTCTCCAAATTTTCCTTTTTGTTCTCGTACTTCTGATAGTTTTACCTTATAGAATATAGGTAGCACAATTTGTTTCATTATTTTCTTACACTCAAGTATCTTCAATAGCTCGTTTATGCACCATTGACTGGATTCTGCATAGCTTTTAGAGAATATAATGATTGAAATCTGTGACTCTTCAATAGCTTTGAAAAATTCTGACGAAATTTGTTCTCCTTTTTCAGGGTCGACGCCATCCATATAAGTTTTGATTCCACTTTGACGCAAAGCACGATTTAGATGAGAAATAAAGTTGTGACGAACATCTTTACTTCTAAAGATCAAGACTACATCATGATTCCATGGACGGATGGAAGGAGATCATGAAGAGAAGAAGGAAGCTCCTAATTGAAAGGCCATGGAAGAAGTCATGCTGTCATACTCTAATTATGCGCAATTACTAATAAATAAATAACTATTGGGAAGTGGGAGGAAACTTCTCGGCAAGTATATATACTTCTTGGCAATAACGTCGTGCGACCATGCATGCTAAAATCAATTAACTACAAATAAATTATTGAATTAGTTTTATAAAATCTTTTGGATTCATTTACTACAATACACAGCAAAATATAAAGAAACAAGTCTAGGAATCCAACTTCTATGCAATATCATCAGATAACGAAGTTAGAAACCGTGTATTTACACATAATAAGACGAAGTAGAGTTTAAGTACTAAACATAAGTGCTAAGATTTTTATTCTATCTGTTCAGATAAATAAAAGATAGGTGAGATAAATATATGACTCAAATTAATAATTCCATCTTAAAAAATGATACGAGAATCAGTTTTTTATAACTTGGTGGAACGTGTTAGCAGGTTAATTAATTTACGTGAATCATGTCGATCAAAATTCATATATATGTAACAAAAGCAACATTGGATGAGATCATGTGAGATTGGGTTCCTTTGAGTTGGGATTCATGCCAGTAAATTTACAGCTAGGATTGCCCATAAAGATGTTTTGAGTAATCTTCTAAAAAAGAAAGGATGTTTGAATAGGTCCTAATTAACTTGATCAATTTTGTCTGAAGGAGGGAGAAAACATAGAACACAATTGAATTACTAAACCATAGGACACACCGGATGCACATGGCCATGTCAGATCTTCATCTTAATTTAATTTCCCCATAAATATCTATGAAACTTCTAGACAACTTCTTTACCAACAACCATGCTAACAATTATGAGTTTAAAATTCTTTTCAAAAGTCTTCTCATTACGTATTGACAACCCGACAACTTCTAGAAATTTTCAGAAGTCTTGAGTTCATATAGAAATTAGTGGGTGTGAGGTCTGGACATTTGTTTTACGCAGTAGGACTTGAATTTGAAATCGTGTGAAGGGATTCAATTAAGTAGACTTACCTTAAAACTTTGAATACAACTTTATTTAATTATCCTCCCATAAAAACTACCGATTAAATTTTTCTTCTTCTTTTTTTATTTTGTGATTAATGAAGTGTTTTTTAATGATATTGTGAATTTTTTTAAAATACTTGAGTATAAAAATAATGTATAAAAAAAAAACAATTTGACCTTATCGGTGACTTCTCTAGCTCATCAACTCTTGGTTGTTTGTGCTTTCTTTCTTTGCTTTCTCTCTCACATGCGGTTAACCTCCCTCGTTTCTTGGTTACACCTTCCCAGCTTGCTCATTTTCCCTTATAAAATCCCAAAACTTATTCATGCCAACACACAAGTCCACCACACCAACACCTAACATTTTGTTGCATTTTGACATTGGAGTGTGAAAAGTATGAGTTTCATGGAGGATTCTTGAATTATTTTATATCATATACTGCAAGAAATCAAGAAGGAAGTTGAGGAACCTGCATGCATGCATATTTGTAAAACCATTTTTATTAGAATGTCATGATCTATTAATGGAATCTCTTTAAAAGAAACACGTTAAATATATTATTTTCAAATTTAAATGCTCATAATATCTATCATTAGTCATCGTGTGCATATAGTAGAAAAAGTAGACAAGTAAGTTAGACGTGTTAAAAGAAATTATAGAATTAAACCTCTTGGCAACTTTCTTTTAAGGTTGTGCTTGACCACTAAGAATTTTCAGATGAGAATTTTGAGTTTTAAGATAAAATATTAAAATATTATATTTTAATATTATTATTGTTTTGAGATTTGAAAAAGTTAAGAAAAAGTTAAATTATTTATTATATTTTGTATGGGGATTTAGAAAAGTTGTAATGATGAGATGAGAATTTTAATTTTAAGATGAAAATTTCTAATGGCCAAGCACATCCTAAGTGTCGTTAATGTTTGGACGGTCGGTCAATTCATGAAACGACTTTAACGACACCAAAGTAATATAGATAAAAGTCAAGAAATAAGTTTAAAGTTCATTACGTGGAAATCAATAAATTAATAAATTTAATGGGTTTTATGCAAAATCACTTCAGTAAGAAACCGTGTATTTACAACTAAGAGGAAGTAAAGTTTAATTAAACGTAAGTGCTAAAATTTTTATTTTGTGTTAAGATAAATAAAAGATAAGTGACATATATATATGTCTCAAATTAATAATTTCAGTCTGGTTTTGTTCGGTTTTTCAATTTTAATAAAAAGGTAAATTTGTAAAAAAAAAAAACTTGCAATATACTATGATATTTACATTAATATAGTATACTTTATATATATATATATATATATATATATATATTATATTAACATATATAAATATTTGTAATTAATACTATTGCTACTAATACTATTAAGTTACTAATACTTAATACTAATATATAAATTACCATTATGGAATATCACTTATATGATCATTGATTATATCACTATAGTATCATCTAGTGATATAACATTAATATAACTACTAATGGTATCAAGTTACTTATACTTAATATTAACATATTATGATAGTTAACTATACTAACATCATCCTCACAATATATTATACAATTATAGTGATATTACTATAGTATATATATAGTGAGGATGATTATATATATATATATATATATATATATATATGTATTATAGTGATATCACTATAGTATCATCTAGTGACATAGCATTAATATAACTACTAACACTATAATGATTTATGTAGTTGTTTTATGTTTATATATAGACTTAAAGTGGATTAGTAGAGATTACTAATCCTATAATGTATTTATCAAAGATTTAAAAAAATATGTTGAGAATTTATTATGCCATAAAATGTAATTAATATATTTTTTGTTATTAACAACATATGACCAAACAAATTACAAATATTCATATTTAAGGTTAAGATCTTATGTTGTAAATTATAATATAAAATTATTTCATATATGATATATAATTATATATATATTATATATAATTTTTTTTTATATAATATTCAAAATTATATAAAATTAATTTTTATATATTAATTTTTTCACAACCAGTCTGGTCCCGGAAAGTAGGAAATCGAAACTGGATCGGTTCCAGCCAGTTTGCACAACATAAGAACCAGTTCCGGAACTAGACTGTTCATAAACCGGTCAAACCAGGCCAGTCTAGTCCGGTCCGAGCAAGTTCACCGGTTTGCCGGTCCAAAATTACACCCCTAAACTTAGCATGCTTTTTGGACTTAAACATAGAGACCAAGTCCTTGACTTACATGCAATAAATCTTGAAACCATTGATTGAGCTGAAATATTGCATATTTTAGCTATTTAAAACCAATGTATTTCAAATGCTTTGTGACATTATTAGTGGTTTTAGATGGAAAAATAGTTAATAAGCATAAATGGTGGACTTTGACAGATGAAAAAGATACAACATGAG
This sequence comes from Carya cathayensis, assembly GCA_011037825.1. Lineage (NCBI taxonomy): Eukaryota > Viridiplantae > Streptophyta > Magnoliopsida > Fagales > Juglandaceae > Carya > Carya cathayensis. The sequence continues at coordinate 213,084 of QGSO01000349.1, read as the reverse complement.
GATGACTTTCCTACTTGGGATGTTCATAGATGCACGCGGTGAAGAAAATAATTTGGTAGGAAGCACATGCAAAGTAAAAGTCATGGAAGGAAGCTGAAACTGAAGAAGCATGTGTGGAAAAAGAAAAAAACAAGTTAACCGAGAAATACGGAAGAGGTAGCCGAAATGAAGGAAAATAGGCTGCTGCATGAGAGGCACATTCAACAATTAAAACCACCGAAAGAAAAGCTGGAAAATGGAAAGAAAAGATAGCACATGCAACGTGATCAAGCTGGGTCAATGTTTACTGCAAGGGGAGGCTTGGATTCCTCTTCAACGTGATCAAGCTGGCAACAAAAAGGGGAGGAAGCAAGTTGTCGAAGATGACGGAAAGGGGGAGCAGAAAAAAGATAAAAAAAAGAAAAGAGACTTGAAAGAAAAGAGTAGATAGCCGAAATGAAAGAAAAGGGAGGAGGATTGGAACGAAAATCACGGAAGAGAAGAAAATAAATAGAGAGCTGGCCAGGAGAGAAAGGCAGCTTCGTTTTTAGAAAGCTACTGATAGCAAGAACTGGGGAAGGAGTTTACGTTAGGAGAGGGGGAATAAAAACGGAAGAGAGAAGGCTGGAAGGGACTCTTGGACAGACAAAAACGAAGGTGAAGAGAGGCGGGGAGCATTTTTCGTTTGGTCTTTCTCTGACTTGGACGGGTGTAACAGCCCGCTAAAATTATCAGTTTTGGATTCTTTCCCGACAGCAATCACATCTCTCTCGTCTTAACCCTCTATCTTTAGTTATTTATGTTTAACATAGTTGATTTGGTTGGCTGTAGACTGTGTAGTTAGTGTTTGTGGAGTTCGCTGCGTAGTTGTGAAACGAAGTGTGGTTGTGAAGTGTTAGGCTTGATTTTGTAGTTTTGTGGACTGTGCTGTGAAGTATAGGCGTGAGATGGATGCCGTAGATGTGATACGGCGGGTTGTGTGAAGAGAATACGCGTGTAGCGTATTCTGTGTAATGCAGCGACGCGCCGCGCGACGTGCGCTGTAGTGATGTGGGTCGTAGAAGGAAGGGAGTACGCATGTAGTGTACTCCGTGTGGTATGGCGATGCATCGTGTGATGTGCATCGTGTTGATGAGTGTTGTAGCGAAGGAAGTACGCGTAGCGCGTACTCCGTGTCGCGTAGCGATGCACCGTGAGACGTGTATCGCAGTGATGGGTTTTGTAGTGTGAATGGAAGAGAGTTCACGTGAGTGTACTCTGTACTAAGTCGTGATACACCGGATGGCGTGTCACGAAGGGTTGGATGGCGTAGCAGAGAAGTGTGGAGCGTATGGTGTAGTGTTGGGAAACTGTATGACAGTGTCCCGAAGCAGTGATGATATGGATTATAGTCCGGGGTGACTGGTGTCATCTTGTGGTTGACTATGGCTAAGAGTATATGGATTGAGAAATGAGTTGTTTGTTTGGTTGTTATTGATAATTTTAATGAACTTGTTTTAGTGCAAAGGCTTTCTGAAGTCAATTTATCTCTTCCGAGTATAGTGAAACCTCAAGTTGGCCGTGGTGTTGCAAGTGCTTACAATATGGCAATTGAGTTCAGAAGTGAAAATCTTAAGGACTTGAGTGTTCCTCTTCCAGCTGTTGTGCAGTTCCTCGTGTCTCGCGCTCTATTCTCATAGAACGCGACGATCGAGGTAAGTTAGCCTCTAACTTACTATCAGTTTATTGTGTATGTGTGATGGGTAAGAGAACTACAATTTATGTATGTATGTTATCGTATATGCCATGTCATGCTATGTCATTACATGTTTATCTGCTAGGTATGATTTAATCTCTCATGAATAATTATCTGTTACATAATCTTTTCTGTCATACAATGATGTATGTTATAAGTATGCCATGTTACGTATGCCATGAAATGTTATGATTAAATCATATGGTGCCATTTACAAGTATACGCCATGTTAGAAAAATATATGATATTAATTAACATCTCATGCATTAAGAAAGATAAGATATGTTATGTTACGTATAATACGTGGGGCCACAACAACTGTGGAGTACGTATTATATTTTATGTTACTTATAATGCGTGGGGCCACAACAACTGTGGAGTACGTATTATATTTTATGTTACTTATAATGCGTGGGGCCACAACAACTGTGGAGTACGTATTATATTTTATGTTACGTATAATGCGTGGGGCCACAACAACTGTGGAGTACGTATTATATTTTATGTTACTTATAATGCGTGGGGCCACAACAACTGTGGAGTACGTATTATATTTTATGTTACTTATAATGCGTGGGGCCACAACAACTGTGGAGTACGTATTATATTTTATGTTACTTATAATGCGTGGGGCCACAACAACTGTGGAGTACGTATTATATTTTATGTTACTTATAATGCGTGGGGCCACAACAACTGTGGAGTACGTATTATATTTTATGTTACTTATAATGCGTGGGGCCACAACAACTGTGGAGTACGTATTATATTTTATGTTACTTATAATGCGTGGGGCCACAACAACTGTGGAGTACGTATTATATTTTATGTTACTTATAATGCGTGGGGCCACAACAACTGTGGAGTACGTATTATATTTTATGTTACTTATAATGCGTGGGGCCACAACAACTGTGGAGTACGTATTATATTTTATGTTACTTATAATGCGTGGGGCCACAACAACTGTGGAGTACGTATTATATTTATGTTACTTATAATGCGTGGGGCCACAACAACTGTGGAGTACGTATTATATTTATGTTACTTATAATGCGTGGGGCCACAACAACTGTGGAGTACGTATTATATTTTATGTTACATGAAGTATGGGGCCACAACAACTGTGGAGCATACACTACATGAGACACAGCAATTGTGACATGTAGAATACGTGGGGCCACAACAACTGTGGAGTACGTATTATATTTTATGTTATGTGTATTCATGGGGCCACAACAACTGTGGAGCATGAAGTATGGGGCCACAACAACTGTGGAGCATACACTACATGAGACACAGCAATTGTGACATGTAGAATACGTGGGGCCACAACAACTGTGGAGTACGTATTATGTTTTATGTTACTTGAATACGTGGGACCACAACAACTGTGGAGTACGTATTAACGCACGTTATTAATCAAGACAATTGAATAAGATTCCAAGTCTATGTTAAGTCCAGTTTCAGATCAAATACATGATAAGTCAAGTTTTAGATCAAGTCCATGTTATGTTATACTCACGTACATGTTATGTTCAAGTTTATGTTATTTTCAAGTTCTTATTTATGTTATGCAGGTTTACGTTCATGCTATATTTCAAGTCCATGTTATGTTTCACGTTCATGTTATGTTGTTTGTTCATGTTATGTTTTAAGCTTAAGTTCATGCCATGTTAAGTCAAGTTCAGTTCACGCTTAAGTTCTGGTTAAGTCATGCTATATGTCAAGTTATACTATGTTTATGTATGACTATAATTATGCATTTATGCTTTTACTGCCATGCATGCATTTTTAACCTGTGTGTGAGTTTTATGTTAACTTACTGAGATTTGTAATCAAATCTCACTGTGGTAGTCCCAACTACCATTCCCCCCGAATGGTAGATCTTGTTACAGGACCCAAAGGAGAATTGGAATCTGACCAACTGAATACGGTCGACTAGGCCACGGTGCGATGTTGATGATGGTATAGTATTTAACTTAGGTTAATACTTGTACTTTTGGAGTTGTATCTCAAGTATTCTTTTGATCACAACCATTTTGGACTAGTGTGATGATCACGGCTTTTTAGTATGCCTTTATGTATGAATTATATTTCAAGTATTTGGGATATATTTAGTTTGGTGCATAGTATTGCTAAAGAAAAAGATTATCCGCTGCGAATATTGCATAATGCTAGATGCATGTTAGGAACATTGCATCTTATATGTCATGAACGGGGGCAGGTAACCTTGTGTTGCATGTCTCGACGCTTCAAATGTCCGTTCAATCCCAAGCGGAATTTGGGGGCGTCACAACGGGAGAGTAGCTGCTGGTTTTTGACGGAAAAATAGAAGAGAGAGCTAGTGAGTGGAGGTCCCCGTTCAGTTTACGTTGGAGCTTTACGGAGAGTGAAGGAGCTGCTGTTTTTTTATGTAAAGGAAGTTTATATTTGTTTGGATGGTTTTTCATCTGGGAAGCAAACAGACTAACTTGGACCAGAGGTGGGGAGCTTGATTCGTTTTTCCCTGGACAACACTTGAAGCAACCTAGTTGAAGCAAACAGATAGACTTGGAAGGAAGAGGAACTGTGAAACGGACTGGTTTTTAGAGGAGTTATTTATTCAATTTTCTGTTTTATGACCTAAGTTGTTTTCATTTTAGCTTGTGTTTTATTTTAATACTATCATGGATATTGTTTATTTAATTTTTATAACACTTGTGATGAACATAGTTGGCTAAATTTTCATACTAAGGTTAGAGGTGAAGTTTAATGATTTGAAAATTGCTTTTGGATCGACGTAAAATTTATTTTGCGAGTTTGATCGATTGAATGATTTTATTATTGGATATTTTGATTATCTATATATTTATCTTGATTCATTGTGATTTTCGAATACAGTGAATGCTTGAGGAATCCCTGTGATATTCAAATTAATTTGTGAATGTTTTAATTTTCAATCGATCATGCTCAATCATTAATGACTATTTTTCTTGATCTTAAATGCTAAATTTTCCAATTAAACGGAATCATTATTCTAGTTTAATTGAAGTAATTCGATCGGAAACGATATTTTAAATTATTAAACGGATCCTCGAAACCTTAGTCTTTTTCCATATCAATACATTTTATCATTTTAGTTTTATTTTGTTACATCAAAAATCATCATCTCGATAACCTCATTTTATATTCAATCGTACATCTCTTTTATTATTTTCTTTTCATTTGTTTGAGTTTATTTTTCACATAAGTCAATCCCTGTGGATTCGACCCTGTATGATACTACAACACTTGTATACTTGCAGGTAAAACTGCACTAAATTTTTGGTTCATTAATTTGAGTCAAAGTTTAGGCGCAACAACCATAAATCCATATACCTCACATTAAAGTCATAACTTGATATAAGCATCAAATCCAACATGTCATAGCAAATAAACACACCAAAGCATCCATGAACTCGAGAGCTTCTAAACTTAGCATAAAAACATATTTTTTGCATGTTTGTCCAAAACTCCAACAAGACCTAAGTGATAAAGCTTTAAAAATTCACTTAATCCATAGATCAAAGCTTTAAGAACAAGACTTATAAAAAAATCAGAACCATAGATTCAAGATCCTAAGGCTAAAAAACAAATTGAACCAACAAAATTAATTTGGAAGGATTCGACTATAACACTTTATAGATCATTGAAAATCATTTTATAAAACCCTAATATGCTCTAAATCAAACCATAAACTTACACAAAAATCATGTCAACACATCGTGGAACCAAGATTTACAAAACTTTTGAACAAAACAGCAAAAACTTCCAAGCTTAACAACATACTCCCAAAACCCAACACCATTACACCAAAATACCAACATTCAAACCTCCAAAACTCCCATAAAATTAACCAACATTCTCCCACACATTCAACACAATATTTAAGAGATTTGAGCTAGGTGAATAGAACTTACAAGGGTTGGAACACAAGAAGCAAAGCACTAGAAAATGTTTTCCTCTAATGCTCACTCGGTTTCTCTCTAGGAAAAGGGCTGAAAAAATGCAAGTGTGGGAGAAATGAGAGGGGTGGCATGGGGTGTATAGGAGCTGAATTGGAGTAGGTGAGTTCTTTGACACAAGATGTGAGGGTGGCTTATGCAAGAGGAGAAACAAATCTGATGCAAAGAGGCTGTATTTTGTGCTGCAGAGATGGTGATTTCGAGGAGTGATGTGTTGCTTATTTGACCTTCCTTAAATGGAAATATTTGGGACTGAAAATGAGGTGAGATGTTAGTTAAGGAAAGGCCATTCAAGTGGGAGAAAACTTGTGGGAGAAACTTGGAGGAATTAAGTGTTTCGGTTGGACTAAAAGGGGCTTAACCAAATGCATCCATTTAGGGTTTAAAGAGGGGGTTAGGGTTTCAATCCATATTGAATTTTCTTGGTCAAATGCAAGTACCAAGGTGTAAGGGAGTGAATGAGGGTGTAAGAGGGTGCACTTGAGTGTTTATTTGCTTGTAGAAGTGGCCTAAACCAAGAGCAAATCACATAAGCAAAACCGGATTGCATGATTTAGGATTTCGGTTACCCTAAGCATCTGGGATTTCGGTTTGCACCACCAAGTTTGGGGTTTTATTATGGTTGAAACCCTCTTTGTGTTTGGCCAAATAGTGCTGAGTAGATGGAATAGTGAATTCTGTAAGAAGCTTATTCACTTGCTTGGTTTTCACTCCATTCACCTTACACATCTATACTTATCTTGACAAGTGTCAAGTGGATTTTCAAATGAGTGGTTGTGATGATGCCACATGTCTAAAAAGATCTTCTAGTGATTCTAGGCTGATTGGGATGTCTTACATGGCGATTTGACAATTGTTTAGACTAGATGCCATGTGGCGCTCTTCTGAAGGGTTACTATCCACTTGAAAAACTCCAATTTTTTTATTGCACCATAAAATCTTAATTATTCATAGGAGTCTAATGGTATAATTTGTGATACCATTCGTTTCACCAAATTATACTCCTAAGTGTCTCAAATAAATATTGAAAAGGCAAATCCATTCCTATAGCGGTTCATAATCCAATTATGTCAATGGACTAAAACATAATCGATCACTTGATAGGGATGACAATATATGACATGACTCATGAACCCAATACGAATACGGCACAAAATTAGAAGGTTTGGGTTTGATGTTAACGGGTTCAAGTTAACCCGTTAAGACACAATTTATTAACAGGTTAACTCGCTTAACACGAAATCAACCCATTTAGATTTTATTTCAAAATAAAAATGTTATTATTTTTAAATTGTAATATTAGTATTTCTCATTATGCTTATGTTTTTATTGTTGAAATTGTAATTTTAGATCTATGTTTATATTTGTTATTGTATTGTTTTTAATATTGGTTTTATTATATGTTAAAATTTGAAAAATAGTAATATGTATTTTAAGATATTGTGGCTACTAATAAATATAGATTTTAACTTTTATGTGAAATTATGTTAAACATGACAAATGAGTTATGCATATTACTGCAACCCATTTACATGAAACAAGTTTAAATGGGCCATGTTGTGTTAATTTATTTATAATTAAATTTTAAACAGATGATACGACACGACCCGTTATCTAAATGGGTTGGGTTAGAGTTTGAAAATTTGATGCGTTTAGCTTAATGGGTCAGGTTTGGGTTAACCTATATAGTCGAATGTTCATAACTTGACACGACCTGAATATACAATTTTTCACCCCTATGGCTTGATTCATGAAATCCTTAGTTCATGACAATTATACGGTCTAAAAAAACACTTCTATCCTATTTCTTTAGGGAAGTTACAAAACTTTAGTGCATAAACATTAGTAATATTCTGGGATATGAGGATGAGGAGTTAGTGCAACTTGATAAGTTTAGGGGTCAATCCCGTTATGATGTGATATTTGTAATAAATATGTTGTTACTTGACTTTGCGCAATGAACAAGATGGGGTTTGTATTATTTTTAATGATGGTGTGGATGTGACTTATGGATAATTTTATTATTTGGCGAGTTAAGTATAATTCTCTGGTACTCATATTTCTAGTTATGACTTGTTTCTTACACTTATTTCATTACGATTAGTTTAGATGCGTATGATGGGCATACAAACAAACAACATTCCATGGAACACAATGGGTGTTTGCCTATATGGCGAGCATCCCAGCATCTTGGCCTTTTGCCAAATTCTAAACGGTGGTTGGGGTACAACAACGTTTTTATTCTAACAGTGGTTGGGGGCGCACCATAGGTTCTAAACTTTTGAAAGTTTCTATGGTCACGAGTCTGTTAGTATGAAATCTCATGTTTGGATGATATTTGATTATTTTTACTAAAAAATCCACTAATGAGATTAGTTACGTTATTTTTTTAATGTAAAATAATTATTTTGTCTAGTCACATCAGTAGAATGCATAAAGAGTATGCAAAAGCATAAAGAGTATGCAAAAGTGACTGTTTTTAGTAAAACTCATATATAAAGATATAATAGGCATCACCTAAACAGAGAAACAAAAGACAAAAGTAAATAAAAAATGAAAATTAAATTAATGAGAGCATAATAGGAGCACATATCGAGGAAGATATATTTCTTAGAATCATGGCTGATAAGATCTAGATATAACATTTTATGGATTTTTAATTTTCCAAAAGGTTTAGTTATAAAATTAGTCCCTCAATTTTACCAAGTTTGCAAATCACTCAATTGGTTTTAATTTTTTTTTTTAATTTACTCCTTGGGTATACAAATTTTTGTAATTCGATCAATCCATCAGACTTTAGTTTAGGTGGCGAGTGGTGAAATTGTCACGTGGCAGACAAACTGCACATCAACATCCTTATTAAAAAATTATAAAAATATAATAAAATATAGAAAAATATTTTAAAAATAGATATTTTTTAAAAGTAAAGATAAATACTTGAAAAAGTTTAAATATTATTTAGATCAGAAGTTGAAAATATTTTAAAAGAACTTCAAAAATATTAAAAGGATAAGAAAAATTGAAATTTAATAAAATTAATCAGAAAATATGAACATGGTTCAAAGAAACAAAATAAAACAAAAAAATGTTAGTAAATAATTTTTAAAAATATATAAATAAAAAAAAAACCTTATTATTTTGAATTCATAAAATTATTTATAAATAATGATAAAGCTATTAAATTATTTTAAACGACAATAAAAATTGAAGAAAGTTTTGAAAAATATTTGAAATAATTTTGGAATACTATTTTTTTAAATCTATAAAAAAATAACTATATAAAAAAAAAAAACTCATTGAAGGGGATCCCTTGGTGGTATCACCCAGACTAGCGGGGAGGGGGATCCCCTTAAAATTGTTTTTGTTTTTTAGAATAAGGTAACTATTTTATGTTTTAAATTATTTGTTCTATACTTAAAATATTGTTAGATTTTCATTTTTTTAATAAGGGTGCAACATGTCACCATATAATTGGCTGCCACGTGACAATAATGCCACGTGCAACCTCTTGGTTAGATGAATTGGCCAGAGTGAACAAAGGATCTAATTGCAAAAACTTTCATATCCATAGAGTCAATTATAAAAATTTGAAACCGAGGGAGGGATTTACAAACGGGCTAAACACAAGGACTAGTTTTATAACTTAGCCTTGCCAAAGTTTGTCATTTATTACATTGGTTGTTTCAAACATAAAAGTGCCTAAATTTAAATTGAACACTCAGATTCCTTGTTTTTTTTTTTAAAAAAAAAAGGAAATTGGCTTTATTCATCATAAAATCAAATCAAACTCTGAATACAAGAAAGGACATTCTCCTTGTCAACAATAGTATGAGGAATCAATAGAGCATTACGAGCTAGAGGATGTGCAGCCTTATTAATATCTCTTTTCACATGATTAGCTGACCATTTGCCTAACTGTTTCAACTGTAGCTTGATATCTTCAACTACCATACCTGTAGCACACCAGTACTCACCCTCCATTGTGATGTCCTTAATATATAACCCGTTGAGAGTCTCCCTCTAGAATTACATTATTGAGTTCCATCTTTAGGCCAAAACATGTAGTTTCCAATGCACCAAATGCTTTTGCAAATAGAGGATTAGAGAAGAGGGATCTGCTTAGTCTGGAGGTGGCCAAAACCTTCCCAGTCTAGTCTCTCACTATAATACCCACACCAATTTTGCACTTTGTTCTATCGACTGTAGCGTACCAGTTAATCTTATAGGGGTTTAATGGAGGTAGATGCCATTAAGATCTATATGCTTCAACAAACTTGGCTGAACATCTTTACTAGTTTTGGAGTCTTTCATCGCTTGTAACACTTCTTGCGCTTGCTGGGCTACTGTGTTGGGGTATTTGAAATTAGCTTGAAACACTCAAGTATTTCATCTCTACCACACTCTTTTAGACACCTTTGCTACTTCCTCCACAACCTCCTTTCAATGGTCATATCACATCTCCTCAATTCGCTCCATATAATTACTTTTGACGATGGAGCTCTTTTGGATTTTCCTAGTACATTGGTTCCATACGACTTGAGCTTGGTGAATCTTTCTCGAATTCCTATCCTATGTCGTCTTTGAGCAAACTTTCTCCTTGTGCTTAATAACACCACAATAAAAGCGAAAAGATGGCAGTCATTCATACTGTGTAGGAAGCCATAACTGTTTTTTATCTATAGTCAGAAATCTTCCTCTAGCCAGAGGTTTGGTGATATCTATCTCTACTTTGATACGTAGGAACTAACCCCAACCATTACCTACACCATCAGTATTGACTTCTACAATCTTTGCCACTCTAAAACCGATTTGATAACCCACCTCTTTAGTCATGCTAATTGATGGCATATTATGAACCTGCATCCAAAATGTTTCAGTATAAAAGGGAAAGTCCTTTGGTGGGATGGACCCATCAAAATCTTGCAAGCAGACTAGCATTCTATCAAATGACCATGGCCTCCCCATGAGGACTTTATGCTTATCCCATTCATATTGAAACTCTACCAGAACACGATTTTCTCCCACATCCTTGAATTGAACCCAATCTTCTGTCCTCCAAATCATCGACATTGTGGACCCGAATGCCTCCTTATTGATCATTTTGTCAGTAATGACCAATGCAAGAAGACACATCTTCCCTTTGGTGACTGATCTATTGACTTCTACTGGCGTCAGAATGACTTCTTATTTTTCTCAATCAGTTGAACATTTAGCTTTGATTTGAAGTAATTGCTATTTTTAGAATAATTTTTTGTGTCATAAGGGCATTACATTTGAAAAATAAAAACAATTATGTTATGTATTTTCTTGTGTTTTTGCTATCCATTCATAATTTGGGCTAATATGTTTGTGACCCTTTTTGTCTTATTTTAGATATTAGGTTTTACCTTGCGTACTCTCCATCAATGTTGTCTATCTTTATTTTTTATCATTCTATTTGGTAACCCAAAAGAATAAAGGGCACATGAATAAAGGTATGCCTAGAAAAGGACATTTAATTAGAAACAATGTCACTCAAGATAATCAACAACTTTCATTGTAATCTATAATCACTCTTGATCAAACAACTACCTCACACATCTTGTGGAAGCAATGGACATCGATGACATTTGCCATCTTTTATGGAAAAAGAGCTAACATATTGTTGCTCATAATGTTAGCACATATGAGATGTCAGGCTGAAGACCCCAATAATGATTTGGTATGTATATATAATATCCAATCTCCCCTAGGGCTATGAATTATAATATTAATTTTACAAAATAGAGGGACTGATATGCTACTCTCCATTAAAAACTTTACTTCTTATCAAAGCGCGCCAAGTACAAAAGATCCATTTTCATAAAACAAAATGTACTTTATAAAATCAAAAGAGTCTGCGGAAGCATTTATAAAACCTCTCAAATATTGTATTAACTATAAATTAAACCTTTGTACATGATTTAGACCTCTACCTCTTCTCTCGGAGCCAAGTTTCGTCTGGTAACCTCACACCTCACTTTAAGCATCACCCAGGGCAATCACTTATTTAAATGATTAGTCAAATACACAATAAAAACTTCTTCATTTTGTAAACATATAAGAACGTAGATTTTAAGTCAGGTAATAACATTCACAATCACATTCTTCACATTCAGGCATATTAATACTTACATGCATTCTTCAATCATACTATTTAGTCATGCTTGGGGATTTGTATGCAAAACACAATCTACCAAAATACCTATTTTGCTAGCCATCAACTTCTTAGGGAAAGGTGGAGCTCGACTTTGGGTCACCCAAAGACGTATAGATTCTTTTTGAAAGATGCATTTTTATGCTTTTGGATGATGGATAAATGAATGTGTTTTGTAAAAACCGTATCTTGGTTGAGCAAGTAAGAGATGAATATGAGCATAGGAGTATCGGTTTTGAATGTTTGGTATGATGGTTGATTTTCATAAGATGTTTAGTGCTTGAGTTTATTTATTGATGCTTTGATGTTGCATCTAAAGGAGTACCTTGATCAAGAAAGACATAGCCTTAGTGAAACAAAACTTTGTTCTTGGATGGAACAATATGTTCATGTGTTATGTGTGTGCCTTGATATGTTTTAAGAGAAAAGTTTGACTTGGGTTGATGATGGTTTTAGGTTTTATGTATGTGTGCACATATGTGTAAATGTGGGTTTGCAAGACAAATTAAACGTTGCTTGAATTCTGAAATCTTGGAGTGTGATATGGGAATGTTGATTTGGAGTAAGTTAAAATGTGTTTTTCTAACGGGTTTTTGATGTCACCAAGAGAGGGTCTTGATTTGATTTTTAAGGACTTTATTTCTTAGCATGTGATATTCGGTTTTGATTTTAGAAGTTTTTAAAACTTTGTTTCCTTGGTGTAGTTGAGATCTTGTAGAGAAAGTAGTGTGATGGAAATCTCTCTATTGTTTGATAAATGGATAGAGATGTGTGTAATAGATCATGTATAGGTTGGATGAAAATGGTGTTTTGAATGATATGGAGCTTGGTTTGTTTCATGATGTGAGTTTGAATTTTAATGTTGGTTGTACAAAAGGAACTTGTCCTTGTGACCTTTAGTTTGATGTTCTATTAGTCTTTAATGGTATTTTACATGACTTAGAGATGTGTTTAATTAAGTCTAAGCATAGATATTAAGTATAAAGCTGGAATTAGAAATCCTTGAGGCTCTTGGGTTGCCCTTTGTAGGGGTTTTTGGCGCTTGTATTTTTGGTATGAAAAATGGATATTTCCAATACTTGCAATATGGATGTTTTGATTTAATTGTAAATTAGGAGTTTGGATTGAAGTCATTTTGAAACTTGATGCAACGAGTTAGAAGTAAGTCTTAATGAGAGAAAACATTATGTTATTAGAAGAACCAATTAAAGGGCATACTTGATTATATTTCCACCCATGGAGTTGGGTGGAAATATAATCAAAATTTGAGTTTAACTTGAGATTCCAAGACACTATATCAAGTCTAGAAGGGAATGGGGCCATTTTACAATTTAGATAATATCTAAGGACTAAAGTGAAAATTTGGCTTTCTTAAGGACTTAGTTGCAATTGGCAAATGCCTTGGAAATATTCTTATTTCCTTAGTTTTACTATTTAAGAAAAACTCGCTTTCCCAAAACATAGCTTAACCGATCCTTATTTTCCACTTAGTACACTCAAGTAAGTTACCTCTTGACTATATTTATTGATTATATGATTTTATGACTGTGGTTTATCAATGTATTATTGTCATGAGCATGCGCATAAACTATTGAATCCTTTTTAAGATGTCTTGTTGAGTAAATCGGAACCGGAACCCCAAGGCTGGGAAGGAGAATAATCTAAGTAGAACTTCTATGACCATTCTCGGACAATCAATTTCCTTGAACAAGATGCAACAGTCTTATGTCACATGGTTTGCCTTTTGGTTAGTAGAGGTTAGAGAAGCTTAAGGTGAAGGATGGTCAAGTGAAAGCTTAAGAGTTCTTGAGACGAAGTCACATTGATGAGCACTATGCGGAAGTGTGATGAAGAGAACCAGGATGCTGGCACTAGTTTATTAAGGGGAATTGTGGCATATGCTTAATAAGGACAAATAAGGGAAAAGTAAACAGTGATGCTGAGGAAGTTTGAGCATTCATGTTGCATCATCATACATTTGATTACTATAATAACTTTCATTGCATATCGTTGAGAACCTAGTCTCGGAGTTAACTTGTTGAGATTTCATAATATCATTTTAATAGTCTCACTATAGTGTCAGATGACAAAACCATAGAGGGGGAGTTTGTGCAGAACCCTCAAGAGCACGCAGATGAGTTACGAAGAGTCATGGCTAGCATGTGTTGGAGTTATCTTAATTATTTTCTATTTGTATAAGTTACTTGATGGGGAAGACAATGTTTCACATTTTAAGATTATACGAACAAGTATTTGTTGCCATAACAATCAATGGAATGTGACTTGTGTTGTTTATCTGATGTCGAAAGGAAGGAGGAATTCGAAAGGAAAGGTGTATTGTTGATTTAGATATTTCCTTTCTTGTTGATTTAGAAAAAAAGAAAGAGAAAGAAATAAGATCATTCAAAGAACGTTAAGTTGCATGAATGGCGACAAATGTTGACGTCAAAGAGGCTTATGGAATGATTGAGAATAGACTGTTGCTAAGCATTGCAATCTTAGATTAGATAAACAGACGCAAGCATCTCTTCTGGCATCTAGGATTCATGTAGCACTTAGTTTTCCTAATTTTGATAAGTGCCAAGTCATTCCAGAATCCTTCCAACTCCAAGAGGTTGGGCCATTCCTGCGAAAGTAAGTTCTAATTAACTTGGGACTCCAGAAAAATCCCTATACCCTGGTTAATGGGAGAAGTGGCAAAGCTCTATGGAAAGACATGCTCGACAGAGGAATCTAAAACTTAGCATGGAGACTTTGAGTAATTTTAAATCCTTGGTACAAGAAATATCTAGATTTATTTATCTATTGCGAATTTCATATTGCTTAGTAACAGTCTAGGCTGCATATATTTTTATATGCAAATCTAGTATTATATATTCCAATGTCTTAATAATCCGTCAAATCACCAATGAGAAGTCAGGGGTGCATGGCATATCACATGTCCAAAATAGCCACACGAGAGATGTGACATCAACATTTATGTTATATTAGTTAACATAAACCTAATGGAGGGACTTACTTGATAAAATGGTAAGATTTAAGGAGTAGAATAGTAAAATTGAAAGCCTAAACTGTAGAAAGATAACTGTTTAAGTTTTTTGCACTTAATTCTTTCTGGTCTATTTAAGCCTTGTTAGGAAAGAAAAACTTAATAAAAGTTGTTCAAAAGAATAAATTGGCTTAGAAGTTAGATGGGCTTAAAAACCAAATAAGTTAGTAATTTCTATAGAAAAGAAGCCAACTTTTGGTAGCGGACTTGGCTTAGTAACTATGTATTTCCTACCATTTTTGGTAGCAAATGCTTTGTAACCATCCCAATATTAAATACATGTGGACTACATTTTTGGGTAATGAAATGGTTTGAAAGTCTTAATCTCATTCTAAGCCAAGTTACAAAGGTAAGACATGTGTCATGGAGTATCCATCAATTCTAATAATCATAATTCTAGTCCATGTCCCTAAGAGCATCCTCAATGGATTAGCCAAAAGCTAAATCCATCACATATTTAGCTATTAGACCCCAAAATATCATCACAATGGATTATCTACAATGACTTCCAAAATATTTTCCAAACTTGAAGGTTAATGTAGATAGACCAAATACATATTTTATCATTTATTTCTCTTTTTTATTTCTCACAACCAACTTCTTGGACTTCCCTCTCAAAAAACCAATAAGTTCTTCTCCAAGTAGCTATTGGCTTCTTCCTTCGACTAGAGACAACACCACCACATCACCATCGCACCACCACTTGAAATCTTGTTGGCAGGACCATCGTACCCCTACACCATTGCACCACCGCACTCCAACTCTCGTTAGCAACAACCAAAACCCCCCTTTCTCTCGCTGATATGCTTCTCCAAATTCTCAAGTACTCTCTTTCTTTGTATATTTTGTGGTTCCCCACTAGATCCGTAACCTTTCTATACACCTCATCGTCCTTGAATTCCTCTTCTCCAAACCCTAATCTTGATTTACATCCGTGTGGCTTTTTGTTTACAATAGAGCAGATTTTCTTTTAGTTTTCTTTTTTTCTTTCTTTTTTTGCATGGAAGACATGCGTATAATTTGTGAAGGCTAGGTTACCAATTTTTAAGGGTGTATATGTGTTGAGTGCATGAATTTATTTTGGCATGGTGCCTGATGTGTGTAGACTATGTGTCATTACCATTGTTTGCTAATGAATCTGTGGTATATGTGTTGCATATGTGTTTGTACTTCTACCACAGAAGGCTGACATTTTTTTAATTCAAAATTAGAATCCATTGATTTAGTGTGTGTAAGATCAATTAGGGGAAAGGACTATATTTGGATCGTCAACAATAACTAGCTTTAGATTTAATATATAATGAGTAAATTGCATACCTAGAAAGAGCATAGAGGTTTATACTCTGCTAGTATATAACTACTTCCAATATTCACCTATTCTCTCCCACATAATCCTATAACCTGTTCTGATTCGTTATATTTATAATACGATAAAGGATGACCACACCATTTGATGATGATCTTTTCTTCACCATCCTCTTACAAAGTGGTGGACATGGGAATGACAGCACTCCGTTCGATAGCATAGATGATAATGTTCTGGTCCGAGCTTCACATTCACGCTCAGGTAAAAGAATGACACCCTCTAAAAAAAACTATTTGAGGTGTGTCTTTTACCGTAAAGGAGGACACCCTCCTTGTTTCAGCTTAACTAAACATTAGCATTGATGTTGTACGCAGAACTAACTAAAAATCCACTCAAATGTGTAAGAGAATAGGTGAATATTATAATCAATATAACAAACCAAACAACCAATTTTGTTATGATGGCTCATTGACCAATCAAGGGTAGTGTATCTAAAAATGCATAAATAAATTTTGTGTTGCTGTTGCCCAAATAAAGTCACTACATCCTAGTGGTGCCACAAAGTAGGACAATGTAATAATTTAGTTTCTCCTTTATATTATTTTAGTGCTTCACATTCCTTTTACTCTAACATAATCACTTGACTCTTTTAAGCTTGAGAAGGCGAAAATATTGTATTAGGAGAATAAGAAGGCAAAGTACACCATGGAACATTGTTGGTGTCTATTAAGACACTAACCAAAATGGCAGTAACATATGTCGATAATGAACATGAGGAGGAGACCACCTTGGAAACGTCCAACCATTACTGACTTAGCTTCGCTAGCAAATGACACTCCTAATGACAACGTCGAGATCATTGATGAGAGACCGCTAGGCAAGAAGGGTCAGAAAGAGAGGGTGAGAAAGATGAAATCTAGAGAAGGTGAAGATGTTGAGTTTAATAAAGCTTTAAGTCGCATGATCGATGATAAAACCGTGTGCATGGTGGAGAGGAGAGAAGTGGTCACCAAGGCCAAGAGCAATCAGATGTCATTAATTCTTAAGAAGAAGCTTGATATAGATATCATGAAATTAGATCTTATTGGTATGAATGAAATGCAACATGACTATTTTCAAAACACTTCAAAAGGAAATTTACGAAGAAATGAAGAACAGATTTACATCTATATCTACATCTCCATCCACACATTTTGGAGGAAAGTAACTCATGTGGTTTCACATTGCTCTTTCTATTTTGTTGTAAATGCACATTAATGCAGCACTCTTTTGTGCTAATTTTAGTGGTTGCCTAGTCACATAGGCTAGAAATACAGGTGATTGGGCAACCACTATGTAATAAACTCTTTTGTGCTAATTTTGTAGATGTATCTTCTAGAAATACAAAATCCTTTAGAGTATTTTGTGGATGTAAGATGTGTATGTATTTTGTTGAAATACAAAGCTTTATTTTGTGGATGTTGTCGTGGAAACATATTGTGGACGGAACTGTCCATTATTATGTCTACTTTCTTGTGGTTGATTTGTCCATTGACCATCTGATTTAAAATGATAAAGCTGTCCATTGACCATCTTGATCAGAATAATCATCATATACAATATGATTATCACTCCAAAAGGGATCCATAGAAAATTGAGTAGTGCATTGTAAAAGGATTGGAAGAAGAATGACTGGAAACCTCAATAGGCTTTGTTTGTTATGAGTGGGAAGTATTAGAGGTTGATCTATTTATAGGATTGCCCCAAGACTATTAGTTACAACAAAATTTTTTGGCAAAAGAATATAGTTGATTTTTTGAATTTATGATACTATTGTTGGATAGAGGAAAGTTTGGCAAGAGAAAATGGTTGGATGGAAAATGGAGTACATATAGTTGTTGGATAAAAGAAAGTTTTTGGCCAAAGAAAATGGTTGGATAAAAAATGTAGTAGATATGATTGTTAGATAGAAGAAAGTTTGGCAAAAACAGATTGTTGAATGGAAAATGGAGTAGATATGGTTGTTTGACAGAAAAAAGTTTGGTACAAGAAGATGGTTGGATGAAAAAATTTGTAGATATGATTGTTAGATAGAAGAAAGTTTGGCAAAAAAAGATGGTTGGATTAGAAAATGGAGTACATATAGTTGCTGGGTAGAAGAAAATTTGGTAAAAAATAATATAATTGAATGGGAAATATAGAAATTTGATTTGTAACTAAGACATTTATATAGATAGATGAGTTTAATTAGACGTTTATAGTTATTAGCATTAAATCACAATTGAAAAAACATAATTTTTTAACCCATAATGTAATTAGAATATTCTTACTAATTAACATATAATAGGTAGAATAATAAAATAAAATAAATTAATTTTTTAATTACTAATTACTCATTATTATATAATGAATAAATAGATAATCCAATGTGGAGATTTGATGTGAATAGCTAAAGTTAAATTTTGTCTTATATTATTTTATTGTTATATAATAAAAAAATAGCTATATCAATGTAGAGACTTGTGTAAATGGAATAGAAAAAAGCTAAATTCATCTTACATTTATTAAAAGTGTCCTTTAGCTTTGGCTAATCCATTCAAGATGCGAGCACTGATTCTTCAGAAGTGCAAAATAAGGAAAAGTAGCACTTTCATTTTTGGCCCCGGGAAGAAAAGAAAAAGAGAGAAGAAAAAGAGAGGGTGGGTGATGTAGGATAATAGTAAAATGAGCAAGAGAAACTGAGTAAAAGTAGAGTAAAGAAGAAAACAAGCCAGAAAGAAAATAATAGAAGGAGAAGATGAAGCCAGAGAAAGAGGTTGGAAGAGCGACGACTGCAATAAGCTTCTTTTCTTTTTTTCTCCAAAAAAACTCCTCAATATTTCATTACAAGCATTTAAATAGTAAAGTAACACAAACCCTAAATAAACACTAGAGAGTCAATGGGCTAAAGCCCAAGCCCATTAATACAAAATCCAAATAAAGAAAATAAAACATAAGTGAAATCACCAAAATAATAATAAGAGATGTCCTCATCAACTCTCCCAGGTTGAGAGAAAAACTCAACTCAATCGAGTTGACAAGTCACAATAAGGCTGCAGTCAATCACCCAACCATAAACTAAGTGGTTAAGCAAACTTCTTCCGACGCCCATAAACATGTGTGAGTGGAGGCTTGAATCTAGTGTCCCCACCAACTCCCCCGGAACGGGTGGATGGAAGGCGGTCTAGGGAAAGGAAGATCCAGCTGACTCCGGTAAAGCTCCAATAAATCTGGATCAAGCTGCTAGAGTGTCTCTCTCGGAATCCATGTACAGTCGGAATTAGGTCGACCTACCCAATGAACAAGGAAACATTGAATCTCTCCACCTTTGGTCAACACAATCTGTTCATCTAGAATAGCATCAATTTTATCTTTGTGTGCTGTGATAGATGGTATTGGAGTAGAAGTAATAAAAGGTTCAGGGTCAAGGTCCATAGATGGAGGTAGAAGAGGATCATTGGAGGGATTGGAATGACCTTTGTAAGCAACTAAGTCCTCAACATTGAAAGTAGAATGGCAACCAAAATGTGATGAAAGATCAATGACATATGCATTTGGACCAACTCGCTTTAAAATTTTTAAAGGACTAGCACTACGGGCCTACAATTTGGAAGCGGATCCAAGTGGATGCCGTTCTGGTCTAATTCAGACCATAACATAATCTCCAACATTAAATTCAACATATCGTTTATGCAAATCAGCTTGAAGTTTATATGATGCATTACTAGCTTCAAATTGTTTATTAATCTCAAAATGCAAGTCATGAAGATGTTGTGCAAATGCCTTAGCTGACATAGACACACTAGCATGTGGGGAGATGGGAATAAGATCTAAAGGCTTCCACCATGAACAACTTCAAAGGGACTCATTTCTAAAGATCGATTCACAGAACTGTTAAATGCAATTTGAGCTGTAGGTAGGATCAAATCCCAATTCCGAAAATTTTCTTGGACCAAACATCTTAATAAATTGCCAAGACTGCAGTTAACAACTTCAGTTTGACCATCCATCTAAGGGTGGTAAGCGGTGGAGAATTTCAATTTAGTGCCAACCATATGCCATAGGGTTCTCCAGAAATGACTAGTGAAACGAACATCCCTATTGACACAATAGTCTTAGGAAGACCATACAACTTGACAATTTCATTAAAGTACAACCTAGTGACCTTTGACGCATCTGAAGTCTTGCAACAAGGGATGAAATGAGCCATTTTTGAGAAACGGTCCACTACAACAAAAATAGAATCATGCTTCTTTGGAGTGCGTGGAAGTCCTAACACAAAATCCATACTAACGTCTTGCCAAGGACAACTAGGAACGGGAATGGGCATGTAGAGACTAGTGTTTTGTCGCTTCTGTTTGGCCAATTGATAGGTGTTACATGTGCTAACTATCTTAGCCACATCTTTCTTCAAACTAGGCCAATAGAATTGGCGTTCAACCTCCTATATAGTCTTATCACGTCCAAAATGTCCGGTCATACCTCCAGCATGAACTTCCCAAACTATAAAGTCCCGAACGGAAGTCCGAGGGATGCACAACTTGTTGGCTCTAAAAAGATAGCCATCCTCAAGACGAAATCCATCAGTGATATCTGACTGTCCATTTTGCAAAGCAAGAAAAATATCCCTATAATCAAGACAAGACTCATACTCTTCCTTATGTCTTTCAAAACCTATGACCTTGACATTCATGATAGACAAAAGGGAGATGCGGTGGCTCAGAGCATCAGCTGTTTGGTTCTCAACACCCTTCCTACGTTTCAAAACAAAAGAAGAGGCCTGCAAATATTCAATCCAACGACCATGCGTAGAATTCAACCTTTTTTGGGAGTTAAGGTAGCGAAGGGCCTCATGGTCTGAATAAAGAACAAACTCCTGGGCAACAAGTAATGGCGTCAATAGCGCAAAGCCTGCACAACTGCATACAACTCCTTTTCATAAGTAGAGTACCGTTGTTTGTCATAATTTAACTTCACAATAAAATAAGCAACAGGGTGGCGTTCCTTGCTAAGGACACTACCTATTCCTACCCTTGAGGCATCACACTCGACCTCAAAAACTTTGGAGAAATCGGGAAGTCGCATGACAGGAACTTCCGTCATTTGCTTCTTAACTAACTTAAAAGCCTTAGCTGCGTCTAGTGTCCAATGAAATTTTCCTTTCTTTATGCATTCCATGATAGGAGCCATGATTGTACTAAATCCCTTGATGAAGCGTCGATAAAAGGTAGCTAGGCCATAAAAACTCTGAACTTCATGTATAGTTTTAGGCTCAGGCCAACCAACAATGGCCTGAATCTTTGTGGGATCAGCAGATACTCTTGTAGAGGATACAATGAATCCTAGGAAGACAACTCGATCAGTGAAGAAAGAACATTTCTTCACATTAGCATACAAGTTTGTTTCATGAAGAGTAGAACAAACCTGTGTGAGATGATCTAGATGTTGTTCCTTAGTTTTACTGTAAACTAGGATGTCATCAAAGTAGACGACAAGGAACTTTACCCATAAAAGGCCGAAGAGCTTGTGTCATCACTCTCATGAAAGTACTTGGGTTATTGGTTAGTCCAAAAAGCATGACCAACCACTCATAAAGACCGTCTTTCGTCTTGAAGGCAGTTTTCCATTCATCACCAGGGGCGAATCCTGATTTGGTGATACCCACTCTTTAAATCAATTTTAGAAAATATAGTGGTACCAACCATCATATCCAACATATCATCAAGCCTAGGGATGGGAAAGCGATACTTCACTGTGACCCGATTAATGGCACGACTATCAATGCACATCCTCCAAGAACCATCTTTCGTAGGGGTCAAAAGGGTAGGAATTGCACAAAAACTTAAACTCTCATGGATAAATCCTTTGTGAAGAGGTTCATCCACTTGCCTCTGGAGCTCGGCATGCTCAATAGGATTCATCCTATAATAAGGCAAATTTGGAAGAGACGCCCCTAAGACAAGATCTGTGGCATGTTGAATATCCCGTAAAGGGGGGTAAGTGGTCAGGGAGGTCCTCCGGTAAAACATCCTGAAACTCCTGAAAAAATGACTGAGCCTCAGCAGGGGACACCATTGGAGACTCCAACAGAACCTCTATAACAACTACAGCAAACACAACGAAATCACCCACGAGTGTACGCTCAAACTCCATAGGGTTAATGATATTTAATCCTTTCTGTTCCACAATCTTCTTTGCTTGTTGTGAACCGAAAGGTTTTGGGGGTAAAGGATTAAGATGAATCTTCTTTCCATTAAACATAAAGGAACATGAATTGGAACAACCATGAATGGTCACATCCAAGTCGAACAATCAAGGCCGACCAAGAATGACATGACCGACATCCATAGGAATGACATCACACCATATATGATCCTTATACTCTAGGAACTGGATAGGCACTAGGCAACACTTTTTCACAACTATGGAAGAAGTATCCACCCAAGAGACACTCTACGGCTGAGGGTAAGGAACTGATTGCAACCCAAGATGGGATACTGTAGTCACAAAAACTGCGTTAATGCAACTACCACTATCCACAATGACCTTACAACCCTTACTATTGATTTTAATATAAGTATAAAAAATGGCATGATGATGCCAATCATCATCATCATCTTTGGGTTGGGTAAGGATACATCGTACAACATTTAACCGAGGTGTGTCGGGAACAAGGGGTACAGAACCTAGACCCATAGGAAGAGCCCGAATAAAACCTAAGAAGGCATCCTCATCATCACCCAAATCACCAAACTCTTGAAGCTTAGGTTCATAGAATTGATATTCTAACGGCTCATCAACTACACCCTCACGTTCCTCAATGACTAAGGCTCGACTAGGACAATTAGAGGAAATATGACCAAAACCCTTACAATTGAAGCATTGCAAGCAGGAGGAAGTCTTGGAGATTTCAGGACCTTTACCCTTATTTTCTTGTACGGGAGGAATAGACAGAGGAGGTCCTAGAAGAGACTTAGGGGGGAAAGTGGACGCTGGGGTGATGAAAGGACGGTTGTCACCACGTTTTCCATACGGAGTCCTAGTAACCAACTTGTAGTCTCAGACTAAAGAGTAAGCATGATCAAGAGTAGTGACACCCAGAAGGACAAGCTCACACCTAAGATCATCTTTTAGGCCTTGTCTAAACCTACTCAAAGTCATAGCCTCATCCTCAACTACATGACATCTCATTTGGAGTTCATCAAATTGAGTGACATACTCAGTCATTGGTCCAACAAATTACCCCTGTAAGATTGGGGTAAGTACTTCTCATGAAGGCGACGTTTCATTTCTTCCTAACTTCCAACATGAGGTGCATGGCACCTCTCAAGGAGATCCTCTACACTTTCCCAAAAAAGTTGGGCAGTACCAGTTAATTTTAGACAAGCAAATTGAACTGTTTGATCCTCAGGAACCCTATACCAAGTAAAGAAACGATCCATATCCCTAATCCATTGAGTAAAAACTCGAGGATCTAAGTAACCATCAAAACTAGAGACATCTAACTTAATGCTTCTAAATAGGCTCTCGTTATGGTGAGTGGGAGATTGAACACCTTGATGGTAATAGTCTCGTTCTCGCTCATGATCATAACCCCTATCCCTACGATCACGTCTAAAATGTTGTCGACTACCTCATCGAGGACGATGGTGTCAATTATGGGACGCTTCAAAGTTATCAGTGTCAAACAAATGAGGGAGTTCCTCAAAATTGTTCAACCTATTAGCTGTAACAGCCCGCTAGAAATTCAATGGTAGAATTCCTATAGACTTGAGGAACTTCGTGAAAACTCCGTAAGTTTTCACGAATCAACTAATCGCAAAGGTTTTAGTCTGTCAACATAGTCAGTGTTATCACTCGCTATGGTGACAGAAATGCGATTTTAATTGTTTGACGTAGTTAGAAGTGTCAGATTACATTATAGTTTACGCCATTAAACTCAGTTGAATATTTAGGATTTTATGGCGCAATAACCCATTTTCATAATTTTGGACAAAACGACTGTTCGAAATTGTGAATTTATTTATAGGGGCATTTCGGGGTTGAGTTTTAGTAAACGGATTTTACTGTAGGTTAATATGAATATTTAGAAATTTTCAGTACTAAGTTTATTAAGCTTTTTTTGGGAGTGAATAGTAACCTCGATAAGCGTACTAAGTGCAGTGTTTTCAAAATCACAGCGTGGAATGTCCAAATTAGGTTAGAGAAGTTTTATTTGGATACTTGGCAAGATATTAGCCATACATAGTGAATAGTATTAGACACTTGGCATAAAGATGAACCATTAGATGGATTTGTGAAGGAAATCAAGGTGTGAGATCATGCCACCTAAGCAAAACCTTTTTCATCTGATCAACCAAATTGAGCCAGATCAAAGAGGGTTTCAACCCTAGTGAAACCCTTAATGGTTGGAATCTAATTGAAACCTCAAAAACTTGGTTGAAACCGAAACCCTAAACGGTTTCCCCAAACCCTAAAGTTGGCCTTTAAACCCTTTTTGATCCAATTTCTAGCATTGTGTTTAATCACTTGATTAAATCACTTCCACATGCTATTAATTTCTCAAATTCTTGTTATGACATCATTATCCAACCTTTTAAATCTTGGAAATTTCCTTGGGCCAAGAAAAATTGGATTTGGGCTTGATAGCATTTCAAACCCTAACCAAACCTCATTTAAACCCCAAATTGAAGCCCACTTGGTTGGGGCCCACCAAAACCCACGAATTTGGCCACCTTGGTAAGGATTCTTGGAGAAGTTTCCTCCCCCACATGGCAGACCATTCACTACCCTTGGCTGCACACAATAGTGCCTTGATGATATGGAGAAACCCACCCATCAACCTCCATACCTCACAGCTTCTGCAGGCTGTCCTCTCCCTTCACTATTCTCCACTTTATGTCACATATCTACCTCCAATCAATGGTCATTCTGGTCCATATCTTCCCCCTATAGAAGTCTTGAGTCGTGCAAGTCACACTTACTTTCATTTCATCACTTCTTCACCCCGTTCTTAGAGAGAAACCCAAAAGAGCTCTCTCGGGCAGATTTCTGTGTGTTTTTGTGTGGAGATTTTTGACCCTTTGTAAGTATTTTCACACGATTACTCCTTCATAAAAGTTGTTCCTCTTTGAGTTTAGTTTCCGTAGATATATTATTTGTATCATTTCATGGTCATTTTATTGGTCAAAAGTATTTTTAACCATGGAAAGGTCATTCTGGGCGTGAATTTGGAGAGTATGTTATGTTTTGGAGTTTTTGACCAAGCTAATGGATATATCTTGGTCCAAAAATTTTATGGAGTGTTTTTAGAATTTTTTTAAGAGTGTTCATTGAGGTTTTTTTGCATGACTAAAGCTTTTGATGATAGATTTGCTTAGATCTAGAATTTGAAAACTGGAAGTGGCAAAACAATTTTTATTTAGTGAAAGTTTGAATATTTCGAGGTTTGATCTTACTCTAAAGGCTTTGATATTTGTATATGATGATCCTAAGTCTCTTATTTTCATGTTAGGATATTATTTTGAAGATATTTAGTAATAGTTTCAAAAATATGATTTTTCTATGCAAGAGGATTCCGGTTAGGCCTAAGATTTGATGTGTTTGGGTTAGATCTATGTTTTATTGATTTTTGGTCATGTGATTTCAAGTTTGATGGTTGGATCATATTTAAGACACATTATTAAACCATGTGATGCTTTATTTCGAAGATCTCACATTCTTAAACCATTGATCAAGAGATTTATCAAAACTAGTTGAGGAAAAAGTTTCTGTTTTTGGACTAAGTGTAAAACCAAAAACTCCAAGTGTTATTTTGTGATTTTGGTGACTTTAGTTGGATGATTTAAATATGGTTGATCTTTGGATGATGTTATGAATACGTTAGAAGTAAGATTTGATTTTTTGAATTCTTGGAGATGTTTTGATTTAGGGTCAAAGCTTGTGATTCAAGTGTTTGGATCTTTTTACAAAACAAGTTTGGTGTTGATTATTAGATTTTTCTAAATGGATGTTTTAAGTATGATTTCAAACTTAGAATAGGAAGATCTTTGTTTGTTTTTTTTTTTTAAGAAGAGCCGGTAGCCACCCACATAGCAACCTCGTCCCAAGTTTATTAAAAAAACCCTCATTTATGTCGGAGGAATACCGTGGTTACAAACAATCACCAAAGGGTTCACAAATAATATCCAACAAAAATAAAAACCCCGGTGATCAAAACACCAACCAAAGAAAATCCTTACAATAGAAAAACAATTACATCCTAATATAAGGAAGACCCCACAAATCTGTACGTACTAATCCACAAAGGATTCCCCTATCAAGATCGGACCCTATGAAATACTTACACCGATTAGAAGCTCCCTCTTTAGCAAGATAGTCTGCAACCATGTTTGCTTCTCTGAAAATATGTCTGATTGAACAGTGTAACTCTTCAAACAATCTCTGGATCTCATCCCAAAAGTCCCATAAGTACCATAAGCTACATTTACCAACCTGAATCCATCTCATAATAACTTCAGAATCTGATTCCACCAAAATCTCTCGAGTCCCCAATTGTTGTGCCAACTTTAAACCGTCCAATAAAGCTCTCCCCTCAGCAACATTGTTAGAAACTTGCCCATAATGATTTGCAAATCCAGCCATCACTCGACCCTCATGGTCTCTAATAACTCCTCCACCACCTGCTAACCCAGGATTTCTAAGCGAACTACCATCAACATTTAGCTTATACTTCCCTCTATTCGGTTTAGTCCAAGCTACAGCTTTCATACTTTTCTTGACAACAGGAGCAATTGGGCAATTTAGCTCTTGTAAAACCTTGATATCATGCGAATGCAGTCTATCAAATTTCTGATGCGGAGAAAAAATATCAGTTAGCATCAACTTAATCCACCTCACCACCCCTTTCCAATCAATTTTCTTCCCTTCCATTCTATCCTCACACCGTGCTCTCCACAACGCCCAGGTGATAATAATCGGTATTATACCACGACAACATCCTGCTTGAGAAGATTATGACGCTCTAAGCCACCAAACATTCATAACCACATTCCATCTTTGAGACTGAGGTAACCGGACTCCCAAAATACTTGCAAAATACCTCCAAACCATAACAGCCAACCCCCCACTACATAGAATATGATCAATGGATTCTTGTTTCGGTAAATCACAACAATGACACTTTGAAGCTAGAGGAATTCCTAGCTTAACAATGATATCATCCACAGGTAACACTTGTTTTTTAGCACGCCAACAAACAAAAGACATTTTTTTAGGGACCAATTTATGCCAAAGCCATTTTTTCCACAAACAAATCGGTCCTGTTGCTCTAATTAGATGCCAAGCAGATTGAGTAGAAAACGTACTACCCGAATTTGGCTGCCAAATACGCACATCTATGCCACCTGATAAATGAATTGGCAAGTCAATTATTTTCTCAAACATCTCTTCCGACACCAGCATATGCAGTCTAGTCACATCCCAGCCCGAGTTATTTAAAACATCAGCCACCAATAAATTTTCTTCTCCACTAACATCTTCAAAATTTACAATAGCCCCATCCCCCATCCAATTATCAAACCGAAAATTACAAGCACCATTTCTAACCAAAATACGAGAATTCTGTTGCACAATTGGCATCACTGACAGGAGACCTTTCCAGAATCTTGAACCTGTGAAGTTAGAAAGAGCTGCAGGATGCTTTCCACCCACATATTTCTTAAGAAAAAATTTGGCCCAAACAGACTTTCCCTCTAATAATTTCCAAGCAAATTTCATGAATAGAGACATTTGAACATCACTGAGACTCCGAATACCCAATCCCCCTTCCTCAACCGGCAAACATATGTTTTTCCAAGATACCCATTTTCTTTTTCTTTTATCATCAGACGAATTCCAGAGAAAACTAGAGAAAATACTTTTGATGGCTTTGAAAACACCCTTAGTTAAATTCATGACAGAGAGAATATGAATTGGCATGCTAGATAACACATGTTTGAGGAGAATAATCTTACCCCCAAAAGAAAGGATGTTACTCTTCCAACCAGCCAATTTTTTCTGAAGCTTCAACAACAAAGGTTCAAATAATTTTATAGTCATCCGTTCCACATGCAACGGAACCCCCAGGTAATTACACGGCCATTTACCCTCCATAAAACCTGTGATCCTCAAAACCTCTAATTTCCTAGCAACCAGAAACTTAGAGGAAAAAAATATAGAAGACTTGGCCGGGCTTACCAACTGTCCAGACATAGCTTGATACGCATGTAAAGTCTTCATAATCTGCACTAGATTTCTTTTACCACCATTTGCAAAAATCAACACATCGTCAGTATAAAACAAATGAGAAATCAGAGTACCTCCATTAGCATTGAACGGCTTGACCTTTTCTTGTTAAAAATCATTATTGATCATCCGCGAAAGTAATTCCTATGATAAAATGAAGAGATATGGCGATAAAGGGTCCCCTTGTCTAACACCCCGGGAAGGTTTGAAAAAACCCTTCAAGGAACCATTAAGCATCACCGAACACATAGGTGAAGAAATACAATTAAATATCAAACCTCTCCAATGCTCCGAAAAACCCAATCTCTTCATAACCTCCAAAAAGAACCTCCAATTCACCCTGTCATACGCCTTTGCCATATCAATTTTAATCATAATATTACCTCCTCTCACTTTCTTATTCATACTTTGAATCATTTCTTGAGCAATATAAATATTATCAAAAATGCTACGACCCTTAATAAAGGCTGATTGCTCCTCAGAAATTAATTTTTTCATAATAGGTTCCAACCGATGCACCAAAACCTTGGAAAGAATTTTATAAACAACAGAGCACAAACTGATAGGCCTAAATTGCGTGAAACCCCTTGGTTCCTCCACTTTCGGGATCATTACAATGTTGGTAGCTCCAAAGAAAGTGGTTAAAGGCTTCCCCTAAAAAAAATCAGTCACCAACATCAATAAATCATCTTTAATAATATCCCATGCATGATGGAAAAAACTAGCAAAAAAACCATCAGGACCCGGACTACTATCTTGTGGGATCAACCAAAGCGCCTCCTTAATCTCCATCAAATCTGGAACTCTACAAAGAAACCTATTATCAGCCTCAGTTATAATAGAGGTTATGAGATTCATACCAGGGTCTTCAAAAGACACCGCTGACTTGGTTAACTGCTGCTGGAAGAAATCAACAGCCCCCTCAAGGACTGCTTCACCGGAATCAAGAATGTTACCATCTTCAAGCGTCATACTCTCTAGATTTTTAAATTTCTTTTTGCATCTTAAAGAAGCATGAAAGAAAGCTGTGTTTTCATCACCTTCACAAATCCACTTAAGTCTGGATTTCTGACATCCCATAATCTCTTCTCTATGCAAATACTGAACATGCTTTTGCTTACATCTCAAAAGCTCAACTTCCATATCCTGGGTGTAATTTTGCTGAACATTATTCTCCAATTCTAAAAGCTCCTCTTCAATGACTTTAAGATCGACTTCCACTCTACCGAAGACCTCCCTATTCCATTCTTCAAGACTTGTTTCAATTTTTTTAACTTTTTATGAATTTCACCATCGGACAGCCCCTGAAATATCTTGCCTCCAACACTCACTCACCACATCCTAAAAAATCTCATGAGAACACCACATTCTTTGAAAACGAAATAGGTTTAGGGCCAAACCTCCTGTCCACCAACAAAGAAGTAACCATGGGACAATGATCAGACGACGTTCGAGGAAGATACACCAAACAACAATTAGGGAAGCTTGATAAAAAAACTGTGTTCACCAACACCCTATCAAGACGAGCCCAGATTCGACCACCCCCTAGCCTCCCATTACACCAAGAAAACCGATTACCAGAGTAAGGAATATCAACAAGACTACAATCTTGAATACAATTATTGAAGTCATCACGCCCCCGAGAAGAATGACAAACACCACCAATTTTCTCACCTTCAGACCGGATAATATTAAAATCCCCTCCAAGAAACCACGTACATTATCCCACCATCTAAATCCTTGAGATAATTCCACAGGATCCGACGATGTTCTCGAAAACAACTAGCATAAATAAAAGTCGCCAACACTCTAACATTACCAAGAGAGAACCAACCTAGAGAGCTTGATCCGTCACTGAATGCAAATGGAAATCAATACCGTTTGCCCAGAACAACCAAACTTTACCACCCACTTCCACATTATTACAGAAATTAGGAAGATGTAGCCACCGTGCCCAGTGAGCACACTTATTAACTGAAAAAAAAAGGTTCTAAAATAGCGACTACCGATGGACGATATTTATTAATAATTCGCCGCAAACTTGCCTTCGAGGAACAAATCCCCCTAATATTCCATACAAGAATATTCATCATTAATAATGTCGATTAGAGCGCGTCGTCCGTTCAAGAACAACAATAGGTTTTTTTACTTTACCACCATGATATTTTTTTTTCGGTACTTCAATCTCACTGTCCGAGTCATAGCAATTGGTAGCCAACTCTTCAATCTCATCATTATCATTATCCGACAACGACTGAGCCAATAACGGATTTATCGAGCAATTACCATTATCGTTAACATTGCAACATACTTCACATTCAAGAGTTTCATCAATCACCTTTAGAGAGCTTCTAGGTGACCCACAATTTTCTGTCAAGCCATCTCCACCATCCTTCTCCACCATAGATTCAGATTCTTCATACCAAGACATTATAACTTTCGGTTCCTTTTTATTCCCATTCTGCTTCACTTCACAATCTGTCTTACTAACCTTTCCACGAGCATCATCCTTCATAGCCATAGATTTATCATCCATGGTTCCGTAATGCTGTGAAAATAAAACACCATTAGTATCAACAAGAAATACCTCCATTGGTGCAAGCGGAACACTCTGTTTCCGTCGAATACGTTCTAGAATTTTAGTGCGTCGTCTGTTACGTCTCTTCTCGTCCACTCCATCTTGAAGCATTCCTTCTTTCTTTTTCTCCCCTACCACCTTCCATGTCTTGAGCTCTACTCCCTTCCCATTATCAGCCGAACCCACTTTCTTCTTCCCTTTCATATTATACTGCTTTTTGGATTGACAATATCCTTCCGCATGCCCCTGTTTTCTACACCAGTTACAGTATGCCGGAAGGTTCTCAAAAATCACTTCTTGACAATGACTATTCTCCAACCCAGGTGGTCCGATCCAAAAGTGAGTCTTCAAAGGTGCCGAGACATCCAACTCCACACAAATTCGAGCAGCTTCCTGTCTGGTAACACATAAAGTTGCATTATCACTTTTCAGAAACCGCCCAAAGCCATCACCAAAACTCTTCAGCATGGACGTTTGAAAATAATTCGGTGGAAGGCCCGGTAACGTGATCCACACAGGTACCAACGGGGGTTCAGCATCTTCATTAAATCCTGGGGTCCAATGAAAAATTTTATACGGAACACCATGAACGTCCAAGCTTCCTCTGGCCATGACAGAAACGAAATCTTCCTCATTGATTAACCGAACTAGAACATTCCGAGTGTTTCTCAATTGGCCGACTACTGGCATGTCTTTTACACCCCATCTAGTTTTGATAAAGGCCGACGCCGTTGAAACATCAATACTACAGCAAACCGAAAAGGTTATGCCGATTTAGCAATTTTAGCCGGAGAGAATGTAAAGAACATTTCTCCCTCAACAAACCTTGGTTCACGAACCAGGATATCCATGGACGGCAAAGGTTGTGGCTGATTAGCC
Source organism: Carya cathayensis (assembly GCA_011037825.1). Classification (NCBI taxonomy): domain Eukaryota; kingdom Viridiplantae; phylum Streptophyta; class Magnoliopsida; order Fagales; family Juglandaceae; genus Carya; species Carya cathayensis. The sequence goes on along the minus strand of QGSO01000349.1, from coordinate 181,094 downwards.
ACTACATCTGCAATGCCTCTCCGAAAACCCACACCAGCAACGTGCTTCAAGGAGATCTGGGTAGCATCATTCTCCATTCCATGCACAGACACCGGTTGACCCACTATGGAAGACAGTGGCGCCATAGGATCCACCATGCAAACCCTAGGGCGACGTACCTCCTAGAGAGAAAATTATATTCTTGCCACGTCATAAGTCTGCCCTCCTAATTAACACTCTCCAATAGGAAGATCTTTGTTGTAAAATTTTGGTTTAAGCATTAGTTTTGAAGTTGGAAGGAATTGCAACAAAAATCAAGAGAAATGGCCTATGGAAGTTTCGGCCATAGTGCGTTTTCTATAGTTGTGTTTTGTTTTAAATTTTTCTGAATTGATATTTGAGTTTAGGACGAAATTTACATGAGGAATGTAAATTTTGAAAATTTTTGGAGTTAGGATGTGAAATCCTTAAGTTAGGGGTAAAATGGTCATTTTCCCACATGTAGAGGGTAAAATAGTAATTTTACTCTAAGTTAGCTTGTTTTCATGTTTCTAATTGTTAGTAATTAAATTTCTAACTTTTAGAATACCCTCTTACAGTTCCTCGTGTTTTGCACTTTATTCTCATAGAATGCGACGATCGAGGTAAGTTAACTTCTAACTTACTATCAGTTTACTGTGTATGTATGATGAGTAAGGGAACTACAACTTATGTATGTATGTTATCATATATGCCATGCCATGCCATATCATTACATGTTTATTTGTTACGCATGGTTTATTCTTTCATGAATATTTATCTGTTACACAATCTATTCTGTCATGTAATGTTGTATGTTATAAGTATGTCAAGTTAAGTATGTCATATGTTACATGTATGTCATATCATATAATATTCACTATTGCAAGTATGTCACGCCAAGTATGACATCTGTTACATGTTCGGTCATGTTACGAAGTATTTCCATCTCAAGGAAGTCATGTCTTTCAAGTTACGTTTAAGTCAGTTATGTCTAGCATACTTGTGATGTAATCATTATGATTGTCCGAGCATCTCCACTTGTAATTCACACGAGGTACTTTTGGTGAAATCATTTTGATTATTAGAGTGCCGTTCAAATTCAGTTATGCAGATACTCCTAGCGTAATCATTTTGATTGTTAGGGTATTTTATTTAAAATACTTGTGATGGAATCATTTTGATTGTTAGAGTATTATTAGGTACTCCTAGTGTAATCATTCTGATTGCTAGGGTACGTGTTTTAAAATACTCGTAATGGAATCATTCTGATTGTCAGAGTATTACTAGGTACTCATGGTGTAATCATTCTGATTGTTAGGATACGCATTTTAAGATACTCGTGATGGAATCATTCTGATTGTCAGAGTATTACTAGGTACTCCTGGTGTAATCATTCTGATTGCTAGGGTACATGTTTTAAGATACTCGTAATGGAATCATTCTGATTGTCAGAGTATTATTTGGTACTCCTGGTGTAATCATTCTAATTGCTAGGGTACGTGTTTTAAAATACTTATGATGGAATCATTCTGATTGTCTGAGTATCTCTGATGGAATATGTTGGGTGGAATCATTCTGATTGTTCACTATTTCTGACGAAACGACTGGCGGAATCATTTTTTATTGTCAGAATTCAAGTCCAAGTTCATGTTAAGTAAAGAAGCAAGATTCCAAGTTTATGTTAAGTCAAGTTTCAGATCAAGTGCATGTTAAGACAAGTTTCAGATCAAGTTCATGTTATGTTATGTTATACTCACATACAAGTTATGTTCATCTTCGCGTTAAGTTTCAAGTTCATGTTCATATCATGTTATGTTCATGTTTATGATATGTTCAAGCTCACGTTCATGTTATGTTATGTTTCAAGTTCACGTTTCTGTCATGTTATGTTCACGTACATGTTATTTTCAAATTCACGTTCATGTTATGTTATGTTCACGTTCACATTATGCCTCAAGTTCACGTTTATGTCATGTTATGCTCAGGTTTATGTTAAGTTCAAGTTCATATTTATGTTATGCATGTTCACGTTCATGATATATTTCAAATCCATATTATGTTCAAGCTCAAGTTCATGTCATGTTAAGTTAAGTTCAGTTCACGTTTAAGTTTAAGTTATGTCAGTTATGTCATGCTATATGTCAAGTTATGCTATGCTTACTTACTGTGTGGAGGTTTTATGTTAACTTGCTGATATTTGTAATCAAATATCACTGTGGTAGTCCCAACTATCATTCCCCCCCGAATGGTAGATCTTGTTACAGGACCCGAAGGAGAATTGGAATCCGACCAACTGAACACGGTCGACTAGGCTACGGTGCGATGTCGATGATGGCATAGTATTTAACTTAGGTTACTACTTGTACTTTTGGAGTTGTATCTCAAGTACTCTTTTGGTCACAACTATTTTGGACTAGTGTGGTGATCATGGCTATTTAGTATGCCTTTATGTATGAAGTATGTTTCAAGTATTTGGGATATTTTTAGTGTGGTGCATAGTATTGCTAAAGAAAAAAAAAATTATCCGCTGCGAATATTACATAATGCTAGATGCATGTTAGGAACATTGCATCTTATATGTTTTGAACGGGGGCATGTCCCGACGCTTCAGATGTCCATTCGATCCCAAGCGAAATTTGGGGGCGTCACATTAGCTAGGTCCCTATTCTCCTCACGAGTAGCAGCCATCTCAGTTTGAACAGCCGCTAACTGAGTCTGTAACTGTTGCTGGTTAGTGGCTAGTTGAGCTAATTGTCGGGTGAGGGCATCAAATTAGGAAGGATATATGGTAAAGGTACTAGAACTAGAGATGACAAGATGACCACAACGCAACTGCATGCAATGCAATGCAAGCTAAATGAAATGCAATGGAGAGATCAATGAACAAAAAGTGCAAGCAATGAAAAAAAATGTCAACATGAGCAATGAACAATTTTTTTTTTTTGGGGCGGGGGGATTAAGTAAATCCAAATTCGGCAGAAAAATAATGTTGATATTTAAAATAAGAAAGCAAGGACCAAATACCAATCAAGAAAATCCAAACACGTAGGAACTTTGTTTTTTGGGATAAACTTGAAGAAAAGATGAAAAGCAAAAGTACGGGCTATGAAAATGAGAGAATGGGAACACAAGAAATAGGAAGCAAAACAAAATCTAAGTATTGATTAAATAGGGTCGTAACAAATTTGGGGTAAAATCAAACAAGGAAGTTAAGTGAGTAGTCAAATGGTCAACTTAAAGGAGTCATGGTTCAATGGGTCCATTAGATGGGTTTGGATAAAATTGATACGGGTAACAGCAGCACATAGAAAACAACTGAAACTCTTCTAAAATGAACTGAATGTATGAAAACCAAAGAGAGATAGGAAACAATGACTCCCTTTGTTTGTTGAGAAACTGTGTCGAGATGGGTATTGCACGGGTGGTGATTACGTCGCACAAAAGGAAATGCTTCAAATGGAATATGTCCATTGTTTTCCGGCGGCTGGAATGCTTCCCAAAAGCTTAAGTCAGTGACCAAGAATCTGCGGAAGCCATGACAAAAGCTGTGTGTCGATTGATTTTCTGGAAAAAAAAAAAAAGGACTTCTCTCTCTATAGACAACCTGATTCTCCTCTCTTACGGGATGTTTTTTTTTTTTTTTTTGGAATCTTGGTTTGAGATTGGTTTGAAAGTACTGTATATTTTGGAAAATTGAAAAATAAGATGAAACGGGCTGGTTTTGGTTTGGATCGAAGGGAATTCTACGGTGGAGATGGTTTCAATATGGACAAGAAAATTCTAAGTATTTGAGTTGCAGAAATGATGAAACAAAGTGGGGTGCCAAAGATTATATACTATTTGAGAAAACAATAGGACCAGCTCTTGATACCAAATATGATGTAGGATAATAGTAAAACGAGAAAGAGAAACTGAGTAAAAGTAGAGTAGAAAAAAGAAAATAAGAGAAGAAGAAGAAGAAGCTAGAGAAAGAGGTTGGAAGAGCGACAGCTGCAACAAGCTTATTTTCTTTTTTTTTTCTCCAAAAAAACTCCTCAATATTTAATTACAAGCATTTAAATAGTATAGTAACACAAACCCTAAATAAACCCTAAAGAGTCAATGGGCTAAAGCCCAAGCTCATTAATACAAAATCCAAATAAAGAAAATAAAACATAAGTGAAATCACCAAAATAATAATAAGAGATGTCCTCATCAGTGGGGGGCTGTAGCTACCTCTAGCATTGGCAACGATGGCCCCTTGGCCCTTACCAGAAAGTCGATTCTTTGGCTTCTTAAGCCAAGTTGTAAACTGCAACAAAAGGCATCAAAACACTCCCCATCCATAGTTGCCCATCCTTTTCCTCCACTTCACTTACTGCCTTGACAACTTTTCCCTGACTGTCCTCCAATATCTGCAAAAGCTTACCCTCTGGGCTGTATTTGATAACGGCTGCATGGGGCCGGCCACCAATGTGAAGCATGAACTGAAGTTTCCCAGGAATTGGAAGCTTGAGGAGAAATTTCCTGATTTTTGGGTATAGTGCGCAGAAATAAGTATATATGGATCGTCGACAGTGGAGTGCCACCCAAAAGTCACCCTTTTCGTTGGTCCTGACATTGTCAGGAAATCCAGGCAGGACTGCTAGTACCTCTGATGTCCCTGCCTTCTCACCTTTCAACCAATACTTTCGTAACCTGCATAATCAAAGATCATATAAGAATTCTTCAATAACTAAACGAAAACAGCAATAATTACTTCTGATGAGAGAATAGCTTTAATTGAGACAGAGGTTCCCGGGAAGCCTATTTAGAGCATACACACCAAACATCTTTGAAATCATTCAGTTCTATCAATAGAATATAAAGGTACTCTTGTTCAACTCACAGCATATAGAAAACAATATTTGGACATATTTTCTGTGAAACGTCTCTTGCTAGTTCAAGTCGAAACTTGCTCTCTAGGAGTCATAAGCCGAGATCACTTCAATCAAACCAGCCTGATATATTTGCGATTAATGGCAAGCAATAAACCAGAAAGACAGACATGAAAAAGTGTTGAGCAAAATGAGGTTCAATCTCAATTCTCAAGGAGACTCTACATGCAGAGATGACCTATACGTTTGTTAAGGGTGGTAAGTTCATAAACAGAATCCTCAATATTGACTTGGGAAAACCTACAATTAAGAAGGTTAGCTCACCTGCCAATGGATCCTTCACAAAAAACAAAGAAGGAACCATCCTTGCTCAAGGACACCCCATTTGGAAATTGGAGATTCCTCAAAAGGACATTGGTTTCCTTAGTTGTTGGATTGTATTTCAGAACCCTCCCAGTATTCTCCGCAGAAAAAACCAACTGCATGAAGTTCCTGCATGAGATAACCATGTTAACATTAATGCATAGCGGCTCTCTCCCGTTAAAAAAAATTATGCCTGGAGATTATTAAATAAAGCAGCAGAAACACCTAGGAGTTCTCCATAACATAATAAGAAAAAGTGGGAAGGATCAATCAGGGACACCCTAAGAACTTGACAGAAATAGTCTTGAGTGATGTATACCAATGACCTGCAGATTGATACAATCTTTGGAATTCATTGATAGTTAAACCAGGTACAGGATCAAGAAATTTATTGATAGTTTTTTTATAAAATCTGAGTATTTGATGGGACAGAAAAAAGGAGTTACTTTTATTTTTACTTTGAGGCATATTATAAATATGAGCTTGATAGAGAGTTATTCAAGCATTTTTGTATATTTTAAGAATAATATGCAAAAATTCTGATATTGTTAAGTTCTAAATCATTCATAATTAAAATGTGATAGAGACTTTGAGGATTAATCTAGTAACTTAAGAAATTCATACAATTTGGTAATATTGGATAAAGTAAAAACATGGTTACATTTAGCCATGCACCGATGGTGGGGAGACAGAAATGGATGAGTGCGTGAAAATTCTGCCGCCAACTCATGTCACTATAATATTATTTGCCTACCAGAGCTGATAAGTGCCTTAAATCTTCCAACGTTACCAAATACAAAGGCGAAAAATGTGCAAAGTGGAAGATGAAAAACACCACTATACAAGAAAGACTTTTGATGAACTTGTTTTTTCTTTTTTTAATTGATTTTCCAACTGCAAAAATACAGAGGTCATAATACAAATTAAGGGGCATTCTGCATTCTGTTGTCGGGAAGGTGTCACTTCAGGGGTGGGTGGGATATTATGGGCATGCTTGGCAAAAGGTTTTGGTTTTATTTTTTATTTTTATTTTTTTACAGGATTGATTCATTAGTGGTCAAGTTTTGGTTTTGATTCTATTGGCACATGTTTTTTCATTAATGGTCCTAAAAAATCAATATACCCAACAAAGTCTCACCATTTGTCCATGTCACTCCATCTACTCATATAAATAGAATAGATCAAAATTCAAAAGGAAAACAAAGTAGCACAGGGGTGAAATCTGCCTCTACCCCCTCCGTAGTGAAAGGTGGAACAGCCCCCTCGTCACTCATCTTTGGGGTTGGTGCTAGCCACTAGGGAGCATTTGCCTCCTCATGCTGTGCATGGGGGGAGATCCACCTCCAAGGGAGCTGTGAGGATGATATGAGGACTGAGGAGGGGGATCCCCCTCCTAGGTGGCCATGCGGAGGTGCAGTGAGGAGGGGGATCTTGCTCCCTGCCAAACACAACTAAGGATAAACCAGTTTTGAATCCTAAACATAAACTGAAACTGGTTACTAAATATGCCCTATAAGTTTAGAACTAAATAAGCGATCTCTTCAGTATTGGTAAAAAACATGTGACTAGATCACTTCAATCCAAAGAAGTGCCAACTTCAAAATATGACAGTGTCAGCAGCCTAAAGGGAATAGCATCAAGGCTTACCTTCTCTGATACTTGGTGCTGCTATCTGTAAAATAAACATTCCCTTCATCATCAATGTCTAGATCGTTTGTAAACCTCAACGGCAGCCCTTCTGCCTCAGTTGTTAGTGATATTGCCAAGCCACCTTCTGGTCCTACCTTCATTAGGCCAAAATATGCATCTGCAATGTATAAATCACCTGCTTTCTTGTCAAACCGAAGCCCCAAAGGCCGGCCACATATGTGCTCATTCTTCAAGTAACTCAAAGGTGATGGTTTTGGATTACATAATTCTGACCTGAATGCCAAATAATAGATGGAAAAGAAATTATCATTTTAAAAGGAATTATTACAAAGATAGATAACCACAAGCACAACTGGAAAGATATTTTAACAAACTAGCAAAAAGACGCTCAGACCACTTCTTTCAATAATGGAAGTGGTCAGATGGAGCCATTTATTAGATGATCTCATGAGACATTTTCTTATAATTTGCTTTCTTAGTAGGTCTGAACCAAAAGACAAGACTACTGAATATGGCTGCCAATAAATTCTCCAAGAAACCTGTTCTAAGAGAACATTCCAATGCAATAATCACTATTTACAGCCAACACCGAAACGCCTATAACCAATTTGATGAAGGATAAAAGAGTATTCTGAAGAATTCATCCACGGAAATAACCAAAAATCTAAATCAGAATTCACCAAGAAGTAGTTCCTGTACAGAATCCAGAGCAATTTCATCCCGCAGATATGGTGTGGAATGTAGATATTGAAACACTTATGATAATTAAAAAGAAATGATGTATAAATCACACACTTTAATATTTCAATAGACATGATTCTTAGCATTTTATCAACTAAACTACTATTTAGTAGCATTACGTCTATAAACATTCCTCGCACTCCCCCACCCCACAAAAAAACAAATTTCCATTCTTAGGATAATATAGTTATAATTTGTGATTAACCAGCATGGCACACAATAGAATATATATTGCACGTCATTTACACGATAGGTGCAGCTTTGGAGTCTACTATTACATCCATTTGTATTCCCTTCAAAACTGAAAATCATGGCTTATCCTGCCAAATGCTGTCATATGTCAAGAATAAAGCTTTAAACTAACAATGGTATGCAAAATTCCTAGTATAACTACCAGTATCTATTGGTTACAATTTCCTTCAATATTTAAATTCAATTTGCCCATATCCCTATATTAGAGCCGACCCACAACCTCATCGAGTGCACACTCCAAACGCTACACTCAAAAACATTGAAACAAACAGAACCCCATCGCAAGAACTCACCTGTTGGATGAAGTGTGAGCGAAATCGGTCCAAGACTGACCGTCCCAGAACAGGACCCGCCCATCAGCGACACCGGTATAAGGTCCACGGCCAAGAGGGTCGAACGCTATGCTCTCGGGGCCTTGGACTTGGTTGAGGAACTTGATTTCGGATTTCTGGAGCAAGTTCTGGGTGTCTCTCTCAATAGGGAGCTCGGACCAAGGTGGCATGTCGACGGCGTAGGCTTCAAAGTCTGGGAATTGCGAGATTGCGCTGTGCTTGAAAGGGTCAGTGCCACAGTAGAAGGCTAGGATGAGGAAAAAAAGCCCCGCGAAGGTTCCGGCCGGTGACATTGGAGTGACTCCGGGTATTTTCTGGCGACAAACTGGTAACGAAACAGAGAGACAGGCACAGACGAGGATCGGTCTGAGCAACGTTCTACTCTCCCATATCTTATATTGCATTGGCAATGGCATAGTCCATAATTGTGCTAGAATGTCAACTTTGAATTCTAAAATAGATTTTTAGGTAGAGTCCACGTTAGATTAACTATTTTAAAATTTAAATAATAATAAAATATTATATATTTTAATAATATTTAATTTTTTTTTTATATTTTACAAATACATTTCATATATTAGTTAATAACTTTATTAAATAAATTATTATTTAACTATTTAACTTCAAATTATTATAAATATACTATTTTTATAATTTACTTAATTATAAAAATAATTATATTTTGCCAACCATCCACCCAACAATCACATATGAAATTGGCATTTACATGATGCATGCACTTGTATTTTATTTTATTGGAAAAATCATGTTTTATTGGCGTAAATGATTTTTGGGAGTGTGCGTATCACGAGCCCAAGCCGGGATGGGTTATTATCTCGGTGGAGCTCCTCTGGTCACTCGGGAGTGGATAATACTGAGTGACATCCCCTGGGTTGTCGCCGGGCGACGACCGGATCGCACGATACGGTAACGCTGTCGTGTCGACTCCGTGGTCCTTTTAGTGGCGGGGACTAGAGGATGGCCTGGCCAGGTACGCGCGAGTTGGAGGCGCGAGTCTGGGCATCGCTCGTGTAGGTGTCACACGCGTAGACGTTACCTGCGGTGTGGCACAGAGCCAGAGTGTGCGGATGATCCCTAGGGGAGATCATGGTGCATGCATAATTGGTTGGTTTTCATGGTTTTCGGATATGGGCCATTTTCTGGGAAAATGGCGATGGTCTTGTGATCCATTTTCGGGGAAAATGGTGGTTTGGGCCATTATCTGGGATAATGGCGAGGCTTGGTTTTTAAGGTTATGTTTTTAAGCCAAATGGGTTTTTGGCGTGCGTGGAAAATATGATTTATGAGTTTTGGAGCATTGACATTCATTCATACTTGTTGTTTGAGTTTAATATGCTTTTATCTAGTGGTGTTTGGATTTTACTTACCTGCGGCACCATTTTTGGTACCGTAGATTTTGATGCAGCGTTCGAGGAGGAGGAGGAGGCTGAGCCCGAGGATACGGCTCCGCCGGAGTTCTGATTTGAAGTTATGCTTTGTACTTAGTTTTAAAACAATATTTATATCATGTAATATTTTATTATGTGCCTTTGAACCGTTTGTATTTTATTTAAGAAAAAAAAATTCTGGTACTTAGTATTTGACTTTGCTATCCGCTGCGTATCTTCTTGTGCACATTTGTCGCTTGCACACACTTGGCACTCTTCGATAGGGTGGTGACCCGTGATGTCACCATCCGGGCGCCTCGAATTCCCCGTTTTTCGTACGTGGGGATTTTGGGGGCGCCACAGGTGGTATCAGAGCGGTTTGGCTCTGGGTAAAACCACATGTCCCATAGGAGAGGTACCAGAATGTTTTTTTTTAGTTGTGTTTTAAAATTTATTTTAAGTAATATTGCTTTTTGACGTGGTTTAGTTGTTTTGAATTTATTTGAGCTTGTTTGGTTGTTTTATTTAATTAGTTATGTTATTGCTGCTGATTTGTTTTTGTTTTCTTGTTATGTGGATTGGTTTTGGTTTGGTTTTATGTTATTGGTTTTATTCGTTTTTTTTAAAAGGGGGTCAAAGGTTGTGGTGGCAGGTAAAATGGTGAGACCGAGGAAATCTACACAAGGGCCACGGGATGATACACAGAGAGATGACTCCATTGCCCAAGCTATACGGCAAATGACAGAATTTATGCAGCAAAATTTTAGGCCTCAGCAAGGAGTGCCTAGCCCACAACCTGGAGGTCCTTGGCCGCAACAAGGAGGACCTTGGCAGCAAGGAGGGGCTTGGCAACAAGGAGGGCCTTGGCAACAAGGAGGGCCATGGCTGCTACCAGGAGGGTCCAGTGGAGGAGTGCAAGCGGGGTGCACGTATGAGCGCTTTCTGGCGCATAGGACTCCCCACTTCACTGGAGACGAGGATCCACTACAAGCTGGAAAGTGGATCAAGGACTTGGAGAGGACTTTTGAGGTATGTGGTTGCACCGAGGCGCAACAAGTTCTCTACGCCAGCTATCTGTTACAAGGCACTGCTTTTGATTGGTGGGATACCAAAAGAATAATGCTGGAGTCAGAATTGGGGTCTTTTGCCGCGGTGACTTGGCAGCGCTTTAAGAAGGAATTTAATAACCGCTTCTTTCCCGCTTCTGTAAGGCGGCAAAAAGCAAGAGAGTTCTCACACTTGGTCCAAGGGAGCATGACCGTGGAACAGTACTCCCGAAGGTTTGTAGAACTTGGGAAATTTGCTCCCCACCTCATCGCCACAGAGGAGATGCAAGCTGAGCGTTTCCAGGAGGGTCTACGCCCCGATATACGCCGGTTGGTAGTCAGCCACCGGATATCCACCTTTCAGGATTTAGTGGATGTGGCCACCCTCGTGGAGCGGGAGAATAATTTGAGTATGGGTTCCCCTCCGGGACATAAAAGGCGAAGTTTTACTGGAGAAGGAAGTAGCTCTGGATCGCCTCAGAAAATTGTTCAGCGGTCTGGAACTCGACCACAAGCTGCCTCAGGAGTGCGTATAGGAGGTCGGATGCCCGTTTGCATGAGGTGTAATAGAGCTCATACGGGTGAGTGCACTTTGGGTGGAGCTCGATGCTATAATTGTGGCCAGCAGGGACACTTTGCCCGTGAGTGTCCTAATACAGTTCAAGGAAGCCGTGGAGGTCGACGTGGTGGAAGAGCTAATCAGAGACAAGTAGCACAGGCTCGAGTGTATGCTCTTACCCCTGGAGAGGTGGATGATGAGGCACCAGCGACCCACGATGCTGGAGTGATTACAGGTATGGTTCTAAATTAACTAATTTTTGGATTTGATGTTTGGTGTGGTTTGATGTTTGTTTGTTTCGGATTTTGTGGGTGTATGTGTTTGGTTCAGGAAGAGTTCGGTTATATGACTTTTATGCTTGCACATTGTTTGATTCGGGTGCATCTCAATCATTTGTGTCTTCTACGTTCGCTCGGATATGTAATTTGGTTACGGGACCCCTACCAGGATCGTTAGTGGTGAGTCTTCCGAATGGTGAAATGGTTTGTTGTTCTAAAGTTGCGTTGGGTTGTCCCTTGGATTTTGGTGGTAGGACCCTTGATGCCGACTTGGTGGTGTTCAAGTTGTTGGGATTTGATATTATTCTCGGCATGGATTGGTTATATCGGTATTGTGCAAGTATAAATTGCAGAAGTCGGGTAATCAGTTTTCAACTCCCAGATGGTGGTTGTTTAGAGTTTATGGGAAGTAAATTAAAAGAGAAGCCGATGGTTATATCGGCAATTCAAGCGAAGAAAGATATTGCTTGTGGGGCGGATGCCTTTTTGGTTCAAGTGGCGTCTACGCCAATTGGGAACAAGTCCTTGGCAGATTTTCCAGTGGTAGGAGAATTTCCCGATGTGTTCGTAGATGATTTGCCGGGGTTACCTCCAGTCCGCGAGTTGGAGTTCGCTATCGATCTAGAACCCGGGGCGGCTCCTGTGCATAAAGCCCCTTACCGTATGGCACCAGCCGAGTTGAAAGAGTTGAAAGCCCAGTTGCAAGAGTTGGTCGACAAGGGGTTTATCCAGCCAAGTACTTCGCCATGGGGTGCACCAGTTTTATTTGTTAAAAAGAAAGATGGCACTCTTAGAATGTGTATTGATTATCGAGAGCTTAATAAAGTGACAATAAAGAATAAGTACCCTCTTCCAAGAATTGACGACTTATTTGATCAGCTTCAAGGAGCGGCTATCTTCTCGAAGATTGACTTGAGATCGGGATATTATCAGCTGCGAATAAGAGATAGAGATGTCCCCAAGACTGCTTTTAGATCAAGATATGGGCATTACGAGTTCAAAGTGATGCCTTTTGGGTTGGCTAACGCTCCTGCAGCTTTCATGGATCTGATGAACCGAGTTTTTCGACCTTATCTGGATTCTTTCGTAGTGGTTTTTATTGATGATATTTTAGTTTATTCCCAGAATGTTGACGAGCATGCTTATCACCTTCGCTTAGTGCTTGGGAAGTTACGAGAGCACCAGTTGTACGCGAAGCTTAGCAAATGTGAATTTTGGCTGGAAGAAGTCAGATTTCTCGGGCATGTAATTTCCCAGGACGGTGTGGCAGTTGATCCCAGTAAGGTGGAAGCTATTTTATCATGGCAGCGTCCATCGACTGTGCGCGAGATCCGAAGTTTCTTGGGACTTGCTGGATACTATAGAAGATTCGTGGAGGGATTTTCCCGATTATCTGGTCCTCTCACCGCTTTGACTAGAAAGAATGCAGAATTTGTTTGGTCAGACAAGTGCGAGCGGAGTTTCCAAGAATTGAAGAACAGATTGACAACTGCGCCAGTTTTAGCACTTCCAAAACCGCTTGAGCCGTTTGTTGTTTTTAGTGATGCATCCAAATTTGGTTTGGGGTGTGTTCTCATGCAAGGAGGACGGGTCGTGGCTTATGCGTCTCGTCAACTGAAAGACCACGAGAAGAATTACCCGACACATGATTTGGAATTGGCCGCAATAGTGTTTGCCCTTAAGATTTGGCGACACTTTTTATATGGAGCAGTTTGCGAGATCTACACCGATCACAAGAGTCTGAAGCATTTGTTTTCTCAGAAGAATCTCAACATGAGGCAAAGGAGATGGTTAGAGCTAATAAGCGACTATCAGTGCGAGATTAAATACCATCCAGGGAAAGCAAATGTAGTTGCAGATGCCTTGAGCCGGAAGTCACATTTAGAGGATGAAGCTGAATCTTCTGGAGTGGGTTCTTTACTTTGCGGGATGAGAAGGCTCCTTATTGGAAGTTCGCAGCAAGAGGAAGTGATATCTTCAATTCTTGATATTCGAGTAGTTGATTTTGAAGAATTGAAGACTCTTCAGAGAAAAGATCCGAAGCTGTTGGACATTAGAAAAAGGGTCAGAAAATCTAGAGGGCCGTTGCACTACAGTTTGGATAAAGATGGGATTCTTCGATTCCGAGATCGTAGAGTAATTCCTAAGGACTCGGAATTTAAGGAGCGAATTATGACGGAGGCTCACGCAGCTCCCTATTCCGTTCATCCGGGTAGCACCAAAATGTATCGGGACTTAAGGAAAAATTATTGGTGGGAAGGAATGAAGAGGGATATTGCCTTGTATATTGAGAGATGTGGCACTTGCCGTCAAGTCAAGGCCGAGCATCAAAGACCAGCAGGTTTGCTCCAGCCTCTACCTGTTCCTGAATGGAAATGGGATGACGTCTCTATGGATTTTGTAGTAGGCTTACCGAGGACTCCCAGTGGAAAGAACTCAGTTTGGGTAATTGTTGATCGACTGACTAAGTGTGCTCATTTCTTACCGGTCAATAATACGGATTCTCTGGGAAAATTGACCCGCTTGTATGTAAAGGAAATAGTGAGACTACATGGGATACCCAAGAGCATAGTGTCGGACAGAGATCCAAGGTTCACCTCCCATTTTTGGAAGAGTTTGCAGGCGGCTTTAGGTACTAAATTAAAGTTTAGTACTGCTTATCACCCCCAGACAGACGGCCAGTCAGAGCGCACGATTCAAACTCTGGAAGATATGTTGCGAGCGTGTGCTTTAGATTTTCAAGGAAGTTGGGAGAATCATGTGCCACTCATAGAATTCGCGTATAATAACAGCTTCCATGCATCCATCCAAATGGCTCCTTATGAAGCTCTGTATGGTAGAAAATGCAGATCACCCTTATGTTGGGATGAAGTCGGGGAGAAGAAAATAATTGGACCCGAGATAATACAGGAAATGCAAAATCAGATTCAGATTATAAGAGATAACATGACTGCAGCGCAAAGTCGTCAAAAGAGTTACGCGGATACCAGGAGGAGAGAATTGTCTTTCGAACAAGGCGATTGGGTTTATCTTAAGGTCTCTCCCATGAAAGGAGTCAAGCGTTTTGGGAAGAAGAGGAAGCTGGATCCGAGATATGTTGGACCTTTTCAGATTCTGGAGAAGGTAGGGTCCGTCGCTTACAGAGTTGCTTTGCCAGAATATTTTGGGGATATATACAATGTCTTCCATGTATCGTCTTTAAAGAAGAGCTTTGGACAACAAGAGCCACGTTTTGTCGACCCAGAGAATATTCAGTTGCAACCGGACCTTACTTATGAGGTTGTTCCATCGCAGATCATGGATTGGAAGGAGCAGCAGTTAAGGTCCAAGACGATACCTTTGGTTAAGGTGGCCTGGGGAGATCCGTTAGCTCAAGATTTCTCCTGGGAGCGAGTGGTGGACATGAGGGAGCAGTACCCCTACTTGTTCGAGTGATGACGGTACGTTTCTTTTTTATGGCAGTTGGTTTCATGTGGAATTGTATGGCTTGTTTCAAGTTGGTGTTCGGACCTGCAAATTTCGAGGACGAAATTTGTTTTAAGGGGGGGAGGATGTGATGACCCGCTTTTATGTGTATTTTCACTGAAGGAATATTTTAATTTAATTAAATATTTTATGGTGCTTTTATTTTAAATTATCGAGTTTTAAATGGATTTTTTAGACTGTCGGATTTAAATTGTGATTTAATTTATTTTGGCTTGTTTTTGGTTTTAAAAATTTAAATAATTGGTTTTACTAGTTATTTATTTTATTTTAGCTTATTGATGTGTTTAAAATATTTTATTGGTGTTTATTTATTTATTTGATGTAGTGTTAATTTATTTTAATCGTTTTATGTTTTTACCGTTTTCGGCTGATCAGTTTTTGGACTTCCGACGTGAGGACTGGACCTCATTAATTTTCCTTCATCTTTTCTTTTCCTCTTCTTTTTCTTTTTCTCTTTTTTCTTTTTCTTTTTCTTTTTTTCTTCTTTTTCCCGTTCGGTTTCTCTCTCTCTCCCCGCGTCTCTCTTCCTCTCTCTCTCTCCTCACCCACGCCGTGAGGCATCAACCGCCCAGCCCCGCCGTTCGCCGGCGCCGTGTCCCTCACCGCCCCCACCGGTCGCTTCCCCTCCGGCCGGTGACCATCCCCTCCCGTTCCCAGCCCCAACCGGCCGGCCGTTTGGCCGGAAAAAGCTCCTCAAGCCGCACGGTTTGTGGCTCGATCCGCCGCCGTCGCTCCACCTCCGGCCACCACCTCTTCACCACTTCTTCCCCTACTCCTTACCGACCTAACCCACCCATCCCCGGCCTCAGACGGTCACCGGAGCGGCTCCCACGAGCTCAACTCCGATTTGCCCTTTTTCCGCCCCTACCGGCGTTTTCGCCGCCACCCACGGCCAAAACTCACTTCCACTAGCTTCATAAACATCTCTAGACCTTCCCTATCAATTTGGTGTCTTGGTTTGTCCCCGGTCAAAAGTGGGTATTTTGCGACCCACGGGAACAGTGCATTTGCACTGTTACGTTGCTTTCGCATCGCCGTTCGCTTCGCGCCGAACCTTCTAAAAATCCTATATAGCGCTGTAAGTATTTTCCAAACGCTACTTTTAGATTTAAATGTATTTTACTCTTTCAATAAATTATTTGGTTGGTTCGCTGATTCCGGACTGAGTCCGAGGAGTTCGGGGGTCGGATGGATGGAGGACGGAGTTGCTTGATTTGTTGTGCTATGGTTGATTTTATTTGTCGAGCATTGAAATTGGCATTTACATGATGCATGCACTTGTATTTTATTTTATTGGAAAAATCATGTTTTATTGGCGTAAATGATTTTTGGGAGTGTGCGTATCACGAGCCCAAGCCGGGATGGGTTATTATCTCGGTGGAGCTCCTCTGGTCACTCGGGAGTGGATAATACTGAGTGACATCCCCTGGGTTGTCGCCGGGCGACGACCGGATCGCACGATACGGTAACGCTGTCGTGTCGACTCCGTGGTCCTTTTAGTGGCGGGGACTAGAGGATGGCCTGGCCAGGTACGCGCGAGTTGGAGGCGCGAGTCTGGGCATCGCTCGTGTAGGTGTCACACGCGTAGACGTTACCTGCGGTGTGGCACAGAGCCAGAGTGTGCGGATGATCCCTAGGGGAGATCATGGTGCATGCATAATTGGTTGGTTTTCATGGTTTTCGGATATGGGCCATTTTCTGGGAAAATGGCGATGGTCTTGTGATCCATTTTCGGGGAAAATGGTGGTTTGGGCCATTATCTGGGATAATGGCGAGGCTTGGTTTTTAAGGTTATGTTTTTAAGCCAAATGGGTTTTTGGCGTGCGTGGAAAATATGATTTATGAGTTTTGGAGCATTGACATTCATTCATACTTGTTGTTTGAGTTTAATATGCTTTTATCTAGTGGTGTTTGGATTTTACTTACCTGCGGCACCATTTTTGGTACCGTAGATTTTGATGCAGCGTTCGAGGAGGAGGAGGAGGCTGAGCCCGAGGATACGGCTCCGCCGGAGTTCTGATTTGAAGTTATGCTTTGTACTTAGTTTTAAAACAATATTTATATCATGTAATATTTTATTATGTGCCTTTGAACCGTTTGTATTTTATTTAAGAAAAAAAAATTCTGGTACTTAGTATTTGACTTTGCTATCCGCTGCGTATCTTCTTGTGCACATTTGTCGCTTGCACACACTTGGCACTCTTCGATAGGGTGGTGACCCGTGATGTCACCATCCGGGCGCCTCGAATTCCCCGTTTTTCGTACGTGGGGATTTTGGGGGCGCCACACTTAGTACGCTTATCGAGGTTACTATTCACTCCGAAAAAAAGCATAATAAACTTAGTACTGAAAAATCATAAATATTCATATTAACCTACAGTAAAAACCGTTTACCAAAACTCAACCCTGAAGTGCCCCTATAAATAAATTCACAGTTTCAAATAGTCGTTTCGTCCGAAATTATGAAAATGGGTTATTGCGCTATAAAATCCTAAATATTCTACTGAGTCTAGTGGCGTAGACCATAATATATTCTGACACTTCTAACTACCTCAAACAATTAAAATTGCATTTCTGGCACTATAGTGAGTGATCACACTGATTATGTTGACAGACTAAAACCTTTGCGATTAGCCGATTCGTGAAAACTTACGGAGTTTTCACGAGGTTTCTCAAGTTTATAGAAATTCTACCATTAAATTTCTAGCGGGCTGTTACAGTAGATGGTGATTGATTGTTATAGAAAGTTGTTGCTCAAATGTTTGTTGGTAAAAATTAGTTCATTCAAAAATTGTAGATGATCATTGGTTGTTATAGAAAGTTGTTAGCATGTTTGTTGGCTTCAACCATAATTCTAAATATAAAAGTTGGGTAGAATAAATGTTGGTATGTTTATNGTAGTTTAGTTGATAAAATGCTAAGAATCATGTTTATTGAAATATTAAAGTGTGTGATTTATACATCATTTCTTTTTAATTATCATAAGTGTTTCAATATCTACATTCCACACCATATCTGCGGGATGAAATTGCTCTGGATTCTGTACAGGAACTACTTCTTGGTGAATTCTGACTTAGCATTTTATCAACTAAACTACTATTTAGTAGCATTACGTCTATAAACATTCCTCGCACTCCCCCACCCCACAAAAAAACAAATTTCCATTCTTAGGATAATATAGTTATAATTTGTGATTAACCAGCATGGCACACAATAGAATATATATTGCACGTCATTTACACGATAGGTGCAGCTTTGGAGTCTACTATTACATCCATTTGTATTCCCTTCAAAACTGAAAATCATGGCTTATCCTGCCAAATGCTGTCATATGTCAAGAATAAAGCTTTAAACTAACAATGGTATGCAAAATTCCTAGTATAACTACCAGTATCTATTGGTTACAATTTCCTTCAATATTTAAATTCAATTTGCCCATATCCCTATATTAGAGCCGACCCACAACCTCATCGAGTTCACACTCCAAACGCTACACTCAAAAACATTGAAACAAACAGAACCCCATCGCAAGAACTCACCTGTTGGATGAAGTGTGAGCGAAATCGGTCCAAGACTGACCGTCCCAGAACAGGACCCGCCCATCAGCGACACCGGTATAAGGTCCACGGCCAAGAGGGTCGAACGCTATGCTCTCGGGGCCTTGGACTTGGTTGAGGAACTTGATTTCGGATTTCTGGAGCAAGTTCTGGGTGTCTCTCTCAATAGGGAGCTCGGACCAAGGTGGCATGTCGACGGCGTAGGCTTCAAAGTCTGGGAATTGCGAGATTGCGCTGTGCTTGAAAGGGTCAGTGCCACAGTAGAAGGCTAGGATGAGGAAAAAAAGCCCCGCGAAGGTTCCGGCCGGTGACATTGGAGTGACTCCGGGTTTTTTCTGGCGACAAACTGGTAACGAAACAGAGAGACAGGCACAGGCGAGGATCGGTCTGAGCAACGTTCTACTCTCCCATATCTTATATTGCATTGGCAATGGCATGGTCCTAGAATGTCAAACTTTGAATTCTAAAATAGATTTTTAGATAGATTACTCCACGTTAGATTAACTATTTTAAAGTTTAAATAATAATAAAATATTATATATTTTAATAATATTTAATTTTTTTTTTTATATTTTACAAATACATTTCATATATTAGTTAAAAACTTTATTAAATAAATTATTATTTAACTATTTAACTTCAAATTATTATAAATATACTATTTTTATAATTTACTTAATTATAAAAATAATTATATTTTACCAATCATTTACTCAACAATCACATATATAAACATACCAATATTTATTCTACCCAACTTTTATATTTAGAATTATGGTTGAAGCCAACAAACATGCTAACAACTTT
Organism: Carya cathayensis; assembly: GCA_011037825.1. Lineage (NCBI taxonomy): Eukaryota > Viridiplantae > Streptophyta > Magnoliopsida > Fagales > Juglandaceae > Carya > Carya cathayensis. Next base: position 161,779 of record QGSO01000349.1, on the reverse strand, counting down.
CTATAACAACCAATGACTATCTACAATTTTTGAATGAACTAATTTTTACCAACAAACATTTGAGCAACAACTTTCTATAACAATCAATCACCATCTACTGTAACAGCCCGCTAGAAATTTAATGGTAGAATTTCTATAAACTTGAGAAATCTCGTGAAAACTCCGTAAGTTTTCACGAATCGGCTAATCGCAAAGGTTTTAGTCTGTCAACATAATCAGTGTGATCACTCATTATAGTGCCAGAAATGCAATTTTAATTGTTTGAGGTAGTTAGAAGTGTCAGAATATATTATGGTCTACGCCACTAGACTCAGTAGAATATTTAGGATTTTATAGCGCAATAACCCATTTTCATAATTTCGGACGAAACGACTATTTGAAACTGTGAATTTATTTATAGGGGCACTTCAGGGTTGAGTTTTGGTAAACGGTTTTTACTGTAGGTTAATATGAATATTTATGATTTTTCAGTACTAAGTTTATTATGCTTTTTTTCGGAGTGAATAGTAACCTCGATAAGCGTACTAAGTGCAGTGTTTTCAAAATCACAGTGTGGACTGTCCAAATTAGGTTAGAGAAGTTTTATTTGGATATTTGGTAAGATTTTAGCCACATATAGTGAATAGTATTAGATACTTGGCATAAAAAGGAACCATTAGATGGATTTGTGAAGGAAATCAAGGTGTAAGATCATGCCACCTAAGCAAAACCTTTTTCATCTGATCAACCAAATTAAGCCAGATCAAAGAGGGTTTCAACCCTAGTGAAATACTAAATGGTTGGAATCCAATTGAAACCCCAAAAGCTTGGTTGAAACCGAAACCCTAAACGGTTTCCCTAAACCCTAAATTGGCCTTCAAACCATTTTTCGATCCAATTTCTAACATTGTGTTTAATCACTTGATTAAATCACTTCCATATGCTATTAATTTCTCAAATTCTTGTTATGACATCTTTATCCAACCTTTTAAACCTTGGAAATTTGATTGGGCCAAGAAAAATTGGATTTGAGCTTGAAAGCATCTCAAACCCTAACCAAACCCCTTTTAAACCCCAAATTGAAGCCCACTTGGTTGAGGCCCACCAAGGCCTACGAATTTGGCCACCTTGGCAAGGCTTATTGGAGAAGTTTCCTCTCCCACATGGCAGACTATTCACTGCCCTTGACTGCACCCAATAGTGCCTTGATGAGATAGAGAAACCCACTCCATCAACCTTCATGCCTCACAGCTTTTGTAGGCAGTCCTTTCCCCTCCCTATTCTCCACTTTATGTCACATAGTTACCTCCAATCAATGGTCATTCAAGTCCATATCTTCCCCCTACAGAAGTCTTGAGTCGTGCAAGACACACTTACTTCCCTTTCATCACTTCTTCACCCCGTTCTTAGAAAGAAACCCAAAAGAGCTATCTCGGGTAGATTTCTGGGTCTTTTTCCGTGGAGCTTTTCGACCTTTTGTATGTATTTTCACACGATGACTCATTCATAAAAGTTTTTTCTCTTTGAGTATAGTTTCCGTAGATGTATTATTCGTATCATTCCATGGTCATTTGGTTAGCAAAAAGTATTTTTAACCATGGAAAGGTCATTCTGGGCGTGAATCTGGAGAGTATGTTATGTTTTGGAGTTTTTGACCAAGCTAATGGACATATCGTGGTCTGAAAATTTTATGGAGTGTTCTTAGCATGTGTTTAAGAGTGTTCATTGAGATTTTTTTTTGCATGAATAAAGCTTTTGATGACAGATTTTCTTAGATCTAGAAACTTGAAAACTGGAAGTGGCAAAATAGTTTTTATTTGGAGAAAGTTTGAATATTTCGAGGTTTGATCTTACTCTAAAGGCTTTGATATTTTTACATGATGATCCTAAGTTTCTTATTTTCATGTTAGGATGTTATTTTGAAGATATTTAGCATTAGTTTCAAAGATATGATTTTTCTATGCAAGAGGATTTTGGTTAGGCCTAAGATTTGATTTTTTGGATTAGATCCATGTTTTATTGATTTTTAGCGATGTGATTTTAAGTTTGATGGTTGGATCCTATTTAAGACACATTCTTAAACCATGTGATGCTTTATTTCGATGATCTTACATTCTTAAGCCATTGTTCAAGAGATTTATCAAAGCTAGTTGACGAAAAAGTTTCTGTTTTTGGGCTAAGTGTAAAACCAAAAACTCCAACGTTATTTTGTGATTTTGGTGACTTTAGTTTGATGATTTAAAGCATGGTTGATGTTAGGATGATGTTATGAATATGTTAGAAGTAAGATTTGATTTTTGGAATTCTTGGAGATGTTTTGATTTAGGGTGAAAACTTGTGATTAAGTGTTTGGATATTTTTACAAAAAGTTTGGTGTTGATTATTAGATTTTCCTAAATGGATGTTTTAAGTATGATTGTAAAGTTAGAATAGGAAGATTTTTGTTGCAAAATTTTGGTTTAAGCATGAGTTTTAAAGTTGGAAGGAATTGCAACAAAAATCAAGAGAAATAGCCTATGGATGTTTCGGCTATAATGTGTTTTCCATAGTTGTGATTTATTTTAAATATTTCTGAGTTAATATTTGAGTTTAGGACAAAATTTACATGAGGAATGTAAATTTTGAAAATTTTTGGAGTTAGGATGTGAAATCCTTAAGTTAGGGGTAAAATGGTCATTTTCCACATGTAGAGGGTAAAATGATAATTTTACTCTAAGTTAGCTTGTTTTCATGTTTCTAACTGTTAGTAATTAAATTTCTAACTTTTAGAATACCCTCTTACAGTTCCTCGTGTTTAGCGCGTTATTCTCGTAGAATGTGACGATTGAGGTAAGTTAGCTTCTAACTTACTATCAGTTTATTGTGTATGTATGATGGGTAAGGGAACTAAAATTTATGTATGTATGTTACCATATATGCCATGCCATGCCACGTCATTACATGTTTATCTATTATGCATGATTTATTCTTTCACGAATATTTATCTGTTACACAATCTATTCTGTCACGTATTGCTATATGTTATAAGTATGCCATGTGTTACATGTATGTCATATCATGTAATATTCACCATTGCAAGTATGTCATGTTAAGTAAAGAAGTCAGATCAAGTTTATGTTAAGTCAAGTTTCAGATCACGTTCATGCTAAGTTATTCATGTCAATCACGACCCTAAGTGCTAAGATGGGGTAATATCCTAGTGGAACTTCTTTGTTCACACTGGAGTGTCTAAATAGGTGTGAAATTCCCTAGATTGACGAATTACGATCAACAGGTTGCGAATGGGGCCTAACTAGCTGGTCACAGGAGTGTGCTGGGCACTAACGCCGATGGAGCCATATTTTATTTTACGTGTGTTCACAGCAAGTGTGGCACAAACAATTCATGGGGCCACAACAACTGTGGAGCATGAAGTATGGGGCCACAACAACTTTGGAGCATACACTACGTGAGACATATCAATTGTGACACGTAGAATACGTGGGGCCACAATAACTGTGGAGTACGTATTAACGCACTCACAGCTGGTGTAGATACCTGTGTTGTGATGCGGTAATCGGCAGGAACACACGGCTCAAGGGGACCCGTGTGGCACCCATATGGTCACATTATTAATTAAGTCAATTGAACAAGTGTCCAAGTTTATGTCAAGAAGTTAAGAATAAGCAATCATGGTTAACCCATGAGATAAGAATAAGTTTCAGATCAAGTTTATGTTATGTTATGTTCATGTTCATGTTAAGTTTCAAGTTCATATTCATATCATATCATGTTATGTTCACGTTTATGTTATGTTCAAGCTCACGTTCATGTTATATTATGTTCATATTCACGTTATGTTTCAAGTTCACGTTCATGTCATGTTATATTCATGTACATGTTATGTTCAAGTTCACGTTCATATTATGTTATGTTCATGTTTACATTATGTCTCAAGTTCACGTTTATGTCATGTTATGCTAAGGTTTATGTTAAATTCAAGTTCATGGTTATGTTATGTATGTTCACATGCATGCTATGATTCAAGTCCATGTTATGTTTCAAGTTCACATTTATGCTATGTTTCTAGCCCATGTTGTATTATAAGTTCAAATTCATGTCATGTCAAGTCAAGTTCAGTTCATGTTTCAGTTCAGGTTATGCCAGTTATGCCATGCTATATGTCAAGTTATGCTTTGCTTACTTACGACTTTAATTATGCATTCATGCTTTTACTGCCATGCATTCATAATTAACCTGTGTGGGAGTTTCCTGTTAACTTACTGAGATTTGTAATCAAATCTCATCGTGGTAGTCCCAACTACCATTCCCCCCGAATGGTAAGCGATATGTCAGGATCAGAGCAGGGAGCAGAAATTGGTAGACTGAAGGAGGTTGACTAGACGCCACAGACACAATGTGGCCTCGTTAGTTTTTGGACAGTATTCTGGCCTCGTTAGTCGAGTTACACGAGTTACTCAACGAACTTACTCAATAGTGTATTTTGGTAATGTAAATATGGAGTCTGGTCTCCCATGTTTTTGAAGTTATAGTCTTCTAAGACTCGTACTGAAATCGTGGATGTTTATTTTGTTAAATATGCTTGGTTATGATTTAACTATTTGTGATATTATAAGTTTGGTGCATAGTATTGCTAAAAGAAAAAAATTATCCGTTGCGAATATTGCATAATACTATATGCATGTTTGGAATATTGCATCTTATATGTCATGAACGGGGGCAGGTAACCTTGTGTTGCATGTCCCAACGCTTCAGATGTCCGTTCGATCCCAAGCAGAATCTGGGGGCGTCTCATCTACAATTCTTGAATGAATTGATTTTTGCCAACAAACATTTCAACAACTTCAAAAATACTATGGAAAATTCAATAGACAACATCCTGTGTACCATTTCATCCTAAAAAAAAAAAAAAAAAAAACAAGGCATTTACCCACAAAGATGCAATTGGTACCATTTCAGGACTGCATTGTGGTACTATTTTCCTAATTGAGAGTTCGATTGCTGCCATTTCAGGACTGTAAGGTCTACCACAACGAGTTCATTTCCCCAACTACAGACCAAGAATTGAAGAACACAGTTTTGAAAAATAAAATAGACAAACAACAGTCCATTTACAACAATGTCAAGCAACAACCCCAAACAACATGATCAAACAACGTCAAACAAACCATCAGGATCCAAGCACTTCTAGATTTTAGTAGCCACCAATTTCTTGCCCAAAGGCAGGAAAAAATAGACACCAAAATGCTACTGTATACCATTTCATCTTCCAAAAAAAAAAAAAAAACTATGCATTTACCCAAACAGACGCTACCGGTAGTGACAGATTCATGGAGGAAGAACCTTCGGCGTGAATTGTGGAGGAAGTCGATGCTGAGCAACCAATTCAAACTGGCTGGGCAAAACAGGGGATGATTTAATCAAGCTCATGAACATTTCTCAGTAAATCGAAGAAGAGGGAGAGAAGATGCCTGAGTATCCGACGAACAGCCACTTCAACAGAGAAGAGGGAGATAAGAGTGAGGAAGAGAGACTTACTTTGAATAGCTCGGAGACGACGGCGTCTACTGGAGAAGGTGACCTCTAGACCTGATTCGAGGTTGCGGCTGAGGAAGAAGGGCGAAAGGGTGGAGCAATTCGGGAGAAAGAAAAAGATTTCTAGACTGATTTTGGGGAAAACGAGAAACCGAGGGAAAGAGGAGAGAGCGGGTAGAAGAAAAATGATAAATTTAATCTTTGGACTCGGTACAGTCTCTCACCAGACTTGGAGAGCAGCTAACAAACACTGTAGCGTTTATGTCAAACTTTTGAAGTTTGACTAGGCCATTGCAGACAATTATTGTCTCAACTCTATTTGTTTTACACTTGCAATTAGTAATGGCGAGGCCATTGCCAATGCTCTTATAAGTTATAGTCAGATATAGAGAGAGCCATTCTAAGTTGTAGACATATGTCGGAATTTTTTGGATATGTAACAGAGGGTTCGGTGAAGAGTAATTATCAAACAGTTGCAGTCCTGCGGAGTTTTGGACTTTTCTATCACTATAAACTGGAATCGGATGTATCAAGACCATGACTTAAAACACCACCTCTCATCTGGTATTTCGAGAGGAATTAATAATTTTTTATATTTTTATATTGGTAATATAAATATTAACATTGCAAGATAAAATTATTATATTCTTGATAAAATTATTATAATTTTAATTCAATGCGTAGAGGACATCATCCACATAAATTTAATAGTAACATTTGATTTGTAAGACTCAAATTTTAAAAAATGTTCATTTCCAATCATATTATGCCATATAAACATGTTATTAAAAATAAATATTTTCTTTAATATTTATGATTCAAGTTGTTTACCGGGATGCATATCCAATTAGAGGACTTAGAGCATTTCCATCTGATTCCTTCTAAAATTTCCTAAATTTGAGCTAAAATACACAATTACTAATTTTTCAAAAATTTCTTACATCTCATTCCCTATACTTTTTCTATTCTATTAAAATAATTTTTCTCTATTCTTTCATTATTATTATTTTTTCTCTCATTTCCATTTACAATCTTAACTAGTCACTCTTGTGTCTAGTTCCTTTGTTGAGCAATATCAGTGATATGAACTCGTAGGTATGAAATCACCTGAACCCATGATCAATTTGAAAACCAACCCAAGAAAGTCAAATCAAACCAATAGAAAATCTAGACCCGTTGAAGAACTTGTTTCAAGAACCTAGATTATAGGAAATCTAGAACCGTTGAAGAACTTATCTCAAGAATTTAGATTATAAGGAAGAACGCCACAAAGGTTGTGATTTCCTTTTAATAAGCTTAAAAGTTCATTAAAAAATAAGAAGAGATAAACTCAACTCACAAATGAAAATTCATTAAAAAATAAGCTATTCTGTAAAAATCAGTTACAAGAAGTATTTAAACCCAATCCCCACAAAATCCTAGCTGAAAATACATTCCCAAAATACCATTGGATGGGCATTCCCTCTATTGCTTCTAAGAATAAACTCTAGACTGTAAACTACCCAAAGAACCCTTATGTCGTCGGCGCCCCCCTTATTGATTCATACAATAATATTCCCTCAAAACCCTAGTTCATAAAAATAAAATATATGTGGGCCAAATATCCTTGAGTCTAATTATTCTAGACTAATTCTCATAATGAATTAAACAAGTTCAAAGCCTTCAATAACATTAGGCCCAAATAATAATCCTAAGTCATGTCTTCTATGGCTTGTATCACGTGGTCCAATCTCTTAAGCTCATCTTGAATGTTGGGCTCTTACTAGACTCATCCCAAGTGGATTGCACCAATCCTTGCATAACTTCCTTGATCTTCTTAGTTCTTGACCTTGTAATTGGCTAATCTGAAATTTACAAAAGATCTTTAAGATTAGGTCCATATTGGTGCCCATCAATCAACTTCTACATAAATTTAAAACACAAATCTGTTTTTTTTTTTAATCCCAATACGAGAATAGTTTTGAAACTATTATGATCTTACAAATAATAAATATTTGTTTTTTCCAATGGCATTTTATTTATAATGGATAAATAAAAAACAAGATTATCATTTTCCTGCTAGATTTAATGGTGATCGAAATTATCTAAGCTTTAGGAATATCCAAAGGAAATGAATAGATAAATATGTTTTTTTCACATGTTTAGAAAAATTACACACTTGATAAACTGTGGATTCACTCTCAATAACTGAAATATAAAATTGAAAAGAGGTAAAATATATCCATAATACTTTATCAATTCTACGTACTAATATTGCCCATTCACACTAGCCCCAACACACAAATTTAATGTGCAAACAATAAAACTATATTATAATTACAATTACTGAAAATGTCCATATACCTGGCCAAAAAGTTTAGTACATGTCGCCATAAGATTGCTCAGAACTTCTTAAAATAAATTACCAAAACAAATAATCACGACATCGTAATAAGAATAATCAAATTGATTTTCTCCAATTTTCTCTTACGCCTCTCTAAATCAATTTATAGTCGATCTCAACTGGTTTGGATGTCCATTGATGCTTGTATCTTATGAAGTTCGATTCTTAATCGATTAATTGTCTTTTGGCCATATGCTGGTATTTCTGAATCATACCAATAGAAAACATCCGCAAGCCTGCACAATTGATAAGTATTCAAATCTGTAAGCACAACGGTACCACAACAATTCAACAAATAAGACCACCAATAAATGTGAAATTACCTCATAGTTTTGGCAACCAAAAAATCAGCGCCCCTCATTATCATTAGTATGAGCAGTTCGTCAACATGATTTAATATTGCTATAACATAGTGGATATTCATTTTGATGATAGTTCGCTGAGCATGAGATATCACTAGCGCTACTACTTGACCCAAGTATTGGGTAGTGTTATCTTTTGTTTTGCTTCAAGTTTATATACAAACAGTGAACATATCCATTGTCGACACTTAACTTTCTCTTGTGAGGCCCCCAAACATATCCAAACCATTACCTCATACAAAGTGGCTCAAGAAAGAAGTTGTAACACATAGGAAAAAGCAACATGCTCGAATGACTGCAACAATCAATTACCTTTGTGATTATTCATACGAGTTACCATGCCATATAGTATGTTAAAAATTTTCCATATTCCCACTCAACTTTGTTATCATCACAGCTGGGAGAACATACAACCAAAATCATTCCAAACAAGAAAATCATCCAACAAAAATATACCTTTAACTGAACATCAAACTCATCAAAGTAATCCAACTTTCAAAAAATTTAACAGGAATTATAGAATAAGAAAAATAATTCTAATCCAATACTGAGCAACATATAAAATGAATAAGAACATAAAAAGGAAATGAGAAAATAAGAAAGTTATGACCAAAACATAAATGCAAAAGTAAGAAAGTAGTGATCATAATAGAAAGTAATGCTAAATGAACATGTGCATTCCCATCCGCTTCCATAATGAATGTGTGTTCCATGGGACTAAGAATGTTTTTTTTTTACATTTATTTTTTTATGATTATTATTTATAGCATGCATAAGATAGGAGGTCAACCTCAAATGGTTGCAAAACCTTAAACTCCAGTTGTCTTTTGTGAAAACTATCACAAAATACTTGGTGGCCACCTGGGTTCGAATTACTCTGCCATTTCGATGAAGCCCCATTAAAAACACATGTAAATTAACCCTCTCTCATGTAGTAATTAGAACCATCATCACAGCCTTACACTAGTCATGCAACCCCAGAGAATAGGCCTAAACCAATACCAAAAGTTGAAAAGGACAAAGGTAGAACTAAGCACCAAGGAAGATTTTCTAATTCTTTTCTTAGTTTCTCTTTTACAATCTAAAAGGGAAGAGATATATTGTCTAGTTGTTGTCTACAACCTAGAAAACAAAGATAACGAAATGAATTAGTTTTCTTATCAGCTTGAAATAGTCTAAGAATAAAAGCAAATATAGTGAAATCAACATATCACCGCGATAGAGAGAATCTATAAAGAAACATAATGAAAACAAAGATAATGAAATCAATTATAAAGCAGTAGAGAGAATCCATAAAAATCTTTAAGATGAAACAATCTAGAATGCAAACCAACAATCACCTCGAATGGTTGAACAACAGTCTATGAATGAATTGAAACCAACAAAGAATCCAAACCAACAGCAGCTCATTTAGTCCAAACAAGGTAATGAAAACCAACAAGAGCTTATTTGGTCCAACTATGCATGGTTTGTCGTTAAATAAGCTTATAAATGGAATTTTTTAATTCTTGAATCCCAATAGCAAACTCTGTAATCCATCATCTAAACATTCTATATCAAATAAAGGGTTTGTTAAACTAAGGATGCAATTTGTGATTAAAAAAAAAATAGTCGATAGTAAACATATGTACAGAAATGACTTACCGATATATAGCATTATAAGCTTAAATTAGAGAAAAATAGTCATAAGAATGAGAAGCAAATCCTTGGGAACAATAGCAACATAACAAAAAGTGGACATTCAGTCATCCACATTTATTTGTTTGGGTTACATTCATACATGAGCTTTGTGCAACAATTGCCTGTATAATAAAGCAAGCTATCACAAAGTTGACACAAGTGCTCTAATTCTTCCAGTGCTTTAAGTTGTAGTCTAGAATGCAAACTAGCATATCACCTCGAATTGGTGCCAAAAAGTCTATGAATGAATTGAAACCAACAAATAATTGAAACCAACAACAACTCATTTAGTCCAAACCTGGTAATATGAGCTCGAATGGTTGCCATGAATGAAAATATAAATAGTGAAATCAATCAAAGCAATAGAGAGAATCCATAAACAAAGATAATTTCAAACATAGAAATGAAATCAGTTATAGTAGTAGAGAGAATCCATAAAAATATTTAAACTAAAACAGTCTAGAATGCAAATCAACATATCACCTCGAATGGCTGCCAAACAGTCTATGAATGAATTGAAAGGCCCAAAGAATTCAAACCAACAACAACTCATTTAGTCCAAACTAGGTAATTCAAACCAATGGTTTTCGTGAATGAAAACAAAGATAGTGAAATCAATTAAAGTAGTAGAGAGAATCCATAAACAAAGATAATTTCAAACATTGAAATGAAATCAATTATAGCAGTCGAGAGAGTCCATAAAAATCTTTAAGCTGAAATAGTCTAGAATGCAAATCAACATATCACCTCGAATGGCTGCCAAAAAATCTATGAATGCATTCAAACCAACAAACAATTTCTCAAACTAGAATAATATAGTTCATGATAGTGATCCAAACTAAACTATCTCAACTTGAATTGCTGCTGTGAAGAAAAACCAAGATCCAAATTCAAACCCTAGAGCAGTAGATAAAATGTAGGGTTTTCGATTTTGAGTGCCCAAAGATCCAAATACATACAACCAACAAGTCAAAACTGTGTAATGTCTCAAATGAAAGCCATGGCAGATTTAGATTTGAGTGTGTTCGATTTGTGCGAGAGAGAAGGACAAAGTCTAGCCATGGAAGAAACCGATTCAAGAAGTGCATTTGTGTGAGAGAGAAGGACAGAGACTTACATATATTCCAGCCATGAAGAGAGGCTATCGTTGATGGTGGCAAACAGAGCTAGAAAGGGCCAATACGAATGAGGGCAATCGAGATTGGAGAGAGATTTTCTTGCCGGACCAACAAAAGGAAAGGAAGCGGATGTGTCGATTGGGGATTTACAATGGTTCCCCATAATTGAGGAACCACTATAACAACCTTAAATCAAATTCCTAATTTAGAGATCCAGATGGTAGGGGGTTTTTGAGCTTTTCCCAAAAATTTTCCCCATAATATGGATATAGCGGTTGTTTAGGGAACTGGATGGAAATGCTCTTATAAGTTATAATTGGATATCAGGATTTAATTATGATTTCCCATTTGGTTGTATTATAGAAAAAACCTTAAAACAGTTGAGGTGTAAAACAGAGCTTTCAGTTTTTCACCCTCCAACGAGAGAGACACACAAGCGGTCTCATATACTTATAGTAGACCTTCAAACTGCATAATAAAACTAATGTTTCCATTTGCCAAAGACACCCTTCCCCCTCAATCATTCTCTCTCTCTCTCTCTCTCTCTCTCTCTCTCTCTCTACATCAATTCTAGTAACGACAGGTTTACCATTATTTCTCTCAAATCTTTTTCTAAAGGATTTTTCTCTGAAAGCATCTTTTCATTCATCTGCTTATTCTTTTCTTTCTTTTTTTGATATGAGAAAATCGTGGACTACCATGAAGCTTAGAGTTCTTTTTTTTTTTGGGGGGGGGGGGTGGGTTCTGGGGGGGATTTTGTTTTCTTATTTGGTATATGCTATAGTTTTGAGTGTAAAAGTTAAGCAATGGATTGAGAGGTATGCCGGTTCTATTTTGGTGTGTTTTTTTTGTTTGAATTTTGTTATGTGTTTTATTCACTCGAACATTAACAATGGGTCTGTGAGAGTCACTTCTCTAGTCTTCTACTATTTCCTGGACATCCCTTTTTGATTGAAACTCATCTAGCTTCTCTGTGTGACTTTGTGATATACTCTTTGTCTTATGGGTCTTCTTTGAAATCCAAGCTCTTCGCTTATAATGTTGGCTGAGGAGAGAGAGAAAGATTGATGGGCTGGCTTGTCCCTATTGTAATAAAGCATGGGTGCCCTTAGTAGGCATGCCCTTGTCAATTCCCATAATGGGATGCCAGGCATAAGGCCTGGCATTACTCTCGGCGTTATGTCTACAGTTATAGAGGTAATTTAGACTGGCCTTTAGGGCCAACCGACCATTACCATATGAGGACTGAGACACATTTGAGTGTTTTAGGGATCTCTCCATATTCTTCTATGAAAAACTCTTAGGCTGTGGGTATCTTGAGTGTGTCTCTAGATTTATCTCTATAGTACACTCACACAATGGGTGATGGCGAACTCGGATTGAATGGAGGTTTGAACACTAGATTCACTCATAGAACAACTATACAGATTATGCTTGAGGTTTTTCTTCCTTTATGTATATTTATATAAAATTCTAACGTTGGTATCAGAGCATCGTTCATAGTTCCCAGTGATATAAATATATATATATATATATATCTTTGTCTCTTGTTCATGTAATATGCATATTTTTTTCTTACATTTTATAAATATGATCATGTTTATATATATTTAGTTGAGTCTCTGTTTATATAAATATGTTTAGAGACTATTTGATATGCCATGAAATATTACCATAATTTTCATTTATCTCTATTTACATGAACATTGCTCCATTGAAAGTATGGTTTTTTTTTTTTTTTTGCATTCATTTATTGATTTGAGTACATATTGTATTGTATATTTTGAGGGTGTTGAGATTCACCAAGTGCTGCACACATTGATGATGTGGCTCACCAGGTGCTTGTCACAACCCCGAGGAGGATTGCCCGGGACCGCAGCTCGACATAGTACTTGGAGGGTCAAGAAAGTCACATGGCTAATCTGCATGCATGCCTTGGCTCAGGCCTGGACACACAACAAGCACCCATAGAGGCCACTGGTCGTGCGCAGCCCCTGTGTGTAGGCATGCACATTCCCTTGTGCAAGCGCCTGCTCGTGCGCATGCGCGCTCCAGCTCGTGCCTTGCAAGCAAGGCTAGTGGCATGCCCACCAGGCATGCCACCCAGCGCACAGCTCCAGCCTGTGCCTTGCAGCCACAGCACCCAGACCGTTAGCTTGGACCATGTATGCCCATCGCCCAAGCCGCAAGCCCGGGCCATGCAGGACCACTGCCCCAGCCACTTGACTGGGCCTCACAGCAACAGCACTACACCACCCTGTGCCCATATCAGGCCAACACATGGCACCATGCCATGCCATGCAGCTAGCCATCGTACCAGACTAGGACTAGCCCAGCCGTGGGCCATGCACCATCCTAGCCCACCATGGTCCTTGCATGCCACGGCCATAGGGCCACTTATACATTATGTTATTTACTTGCTTTATTTATTTTAATTTGCTAGAGACCTTTTGGGGGCTTCTAATTTGTAAACTATATAAATAGGACCCTTAGTCATTTGATTTTCATCTTTTGAAACATTTGACATTTGTGTGGCCAGCCATTGTGCTTGGATTTATCATTTCGGTGCTTAACACTTGGGCTTCTTGTGGGGAAATTCATGAATCCCTAAGGAGAAGGATCACACCTTGCAATTCATGAATAGATGTTGATTCTTTTTATCAATCTCTTGTTTATTCTTTATTCAATCTTCATATCATCCATTTATCAATCTTTTGCATATTTCCATTTTCTAGTCAAACCAAAAATACTTTTATGTTCTTATATTTTCTAGTTTGTTCATATATTTTCTTGCATTTTCTCGCATATCAAACATATCCTAAGCCTCCATCTTTCCAAGGCCAAATTCCCATCTTCCAATCATAAATCATGCCCAACACATGTCCATATCCATAGATCTATAATTCTCATATGCCATAACCTAGATCTATAATTTCATATCCATTCCATACACATTCCATATACTTTCTCACCTACCAAACACATATTTAGCCTCCATAAGATCAAAGTCCATATCATATCAATTCCATAAAAGCCATAGAACCCTAGATCTAGTTTTCCAACAAGACTTCCTCCATCCAAATTAACCCTAGCTGAAGTTCCCATTTCCTCCATCATTCCACACACATCTCTTGTCTTAGTTGGCAACCCTAGCCACCCTTCATCCATTCCCACAAACCCTAGCCGAAACCATCTAGACACCCACAAGGTAATTACTACATTTTAGGAATCCTCATCTCATCTTCCAAATCCAATCCCTAAAATCATTCAATTCCTAGAATTCCTCAAGTCAAACAAGACCCTCTCTACTTGCCAAAACCGAAACCCTGTCTTTCCTTGATAGATTCCTACAACTTAGGAACTTTCCCTCAATCATCTCCATCTTTCCAAATCCTACCAAAGAACCTCATCCACTTGCCATTTTCAAATCCTATCATCTCCAAGTCCCTAAACTCTAGGAACCACCCAAGACTTATGGAAACACCATCTATACCCTAGCAACCCACCCTAGACTCTAACCCTAGTCCATCATCCCAATCTCGTTATCCCCCTTAGCCACCACCCAAAACCCTAGCTACACTTCACCATACCAACCCTAAGCATCATCCAAGTGGTGTCAACATCAAGGGCAACCATCAAACCATTCCACATGCATCAAACACACCAAATCATCACTTAGATTACCCTACCACATCATCATCATCATCACTTCCATCACTCAAACACTAAACCTTCATCAACCTAGGAACCCTCCATTGCCATGCAAGTTCAAGGCCAAGCAATTTGGCTAGGCACAATCAGTCATCACCACAACAAGGTGAGCTCGTGGACCTTAATGTTTAGGGATTAGAGCGAGGTCGCTAACAGTGTTGCACGCAGCATGGTAGTGTGCACACTAGGTGCTTCACACACTTTGGTTTTTGTGCACACCGCGTATGTTAGGGACCTTGGTGAAGTCCCTAAACATTAAGATCTTCTAGCTCTGCTTCTCCTTAAGATGACCAAAGTGCCTCATCTTTTTGCTTGTCTTTACTTGAGTAATGGTAGTGATCCTCTTCAGATCTTCTTTCATGGTGGCGTCTTCTCCCCTCAAAGTGACCTCCATGGCCTTAAGGCTTCTCTTCATCATGAACATACCCAGCCTCATAGTCTTCTTCTCTTTGTAGCCCTTAAAATCTCATATCTTAAGGTTCTTCTCTTACACTAGGAGTTCAAGTGCGTTGATCCGGATTCCAGATCCATCTTTCAACCACAACATGGTCATTCTCTACTCGACCGCCTCTTCACAAATCGCCTCCTTGTTGGTCATACATGGACTTGGTACACTTGTCTCAACCCCATCAACAAAGGCATCGTGCCTTGGTTCATTGGGATTGTGTGGTGGCCCTTGGCCATGCCCTTGAACGAGTATCCTCTCAAGTCTGTCAATGTTCTCATGTGTTTCTCTCCTTATGGCCTCTATGGCCCTTCTATTTGCCTCACTACTTCGGCTATTAGCATTCAAATCCATCCTCAATTTGGCCAAGGAAGTAGTGACCTCATCAAGGACGTTATGAATCCTTGTGTTTGGCCCTTCAAGCATCTCTAGTCGATCTCGTTGGGAACCTTGTGGCCTCTTGAGCCCAAAAGTGCCCTCTTACTTGATGCTTCAATTCTCGACTCAAATAGGCTTGCAAAATATTCGGAGTAGCTTGGAAAACAACTTGGACTTTCTTGGACAATAGATCTAGTCTCAAAAGTCCAACCTTGAGTTGTCCACCTTCGTGGGTGGGCAACCCCTCTTGGAACAAGTTAAGTTTAACCACGGGTCCTCCACCTTCAAGAGTGGTCGTGTAATGCTCGTCCTTGTGGTGGGTCCTTTAGAAAATGATTTTATAAAAATAGATGGGAATTACGATTCCTTTTCATTTCTTGCCAGGATACAAAAGACTCCATGTTTATAAATAAAGAGTATTTCTTAATTTAAAAAGTTACAATAGAAAATATTAAATTTTATAATTAAAGTCTCTCGTACAAAATAGCATGCCTAGGTTTTCGTGCTCTTCCCTTCGGATTGTGTCCGTCCTGACGCGTCATGCTCATCTTGTCTCTGGAAGGGCACACATAAAAGCTAAAATGAGTTGATGACTCGTAAACATTACTTCATACAGTTAAAATATAATAACATAGGTTTTCATTCATGCATTCATCACTCCATACGTATCATCCATAGACATTCAATTCATTTTAAAATGTTGCGAGGTGGGGTTTTTCTTTGAAAAGGGTTTTCTCTCGTAAAACAGTTCCCCACGCCTCACTGCCTTCATTTCTTAGAGGGTCTTTTGGACCTGATTCCGCCCGTGGCCACGGGTTGAGAATCCATTCCGTTAGGGTGTAGCACTGGGTGCACTACCAGTACTACTTACTCGACATTGCAACCTACCCAGTCTAGTCCTTTGGTACCTTTTCCTTTCATTCATGTGGTCGTATTTTCATACATTAAACATTCAGTCCTTTTCATTCCTTTAGGTCCTTTCATTCATTTTCAATCCTTTCATTCATTTACAGTTCTTTCAGTCCTTTCTTTCAGTTCATTCATAAAAGTCATTTAAAATGCATGGGCTTAAACATCATCTTTCATGGCATCATTTAAAATGTCAATTCATTCATCCTTTAAAGCGTTAGTTCATAGGGACATTTTAAAACATTTTCTTCGCGTCATTTAAAATATAGGGCCGAGGCCTCACATTTCATTTCATGAAAATACATACAATACTAGCCACATATATCATCCATTCACATGCGTACCTTACATACTTTGGGTGTGTAAAAAGGGGCTGCCAAGTAGGGCCGTTACATACTTAGACTTGAAAACTTATACTTAGCATTCTTTCTTAAAGCATCTTTCGTGTCATTTCGTAAAGCATCGTAAAGGAAAAGCATTTCATTTTCATTTTCATACTCATTCCATGCAGTCCATTCATGTGCGTGTTAGATGGCAACCTATATGCATACACATAAACTCACGTCATTATCTATCTATTGCATAAGCAACTATGCTAGAAATAGAACTACGCTTCACTTGGAACACTCTTCATCCATCCCTGTGTTCTTACGTGCCATTTACTATGCTAAAACCTTATGGGTCTTTTCCTTTAAAGTGAACCTCCGTGATTCACCTTAGGGTTAAGACACTAAGACCTTCATCTTATTCTTCTATCAACCACATGTCGATGCATGACTCAGACAGAGTAAATCATGCATCCCAATCCTAGGCGACATACCCGTTACTACCTTCATGCATCTCAGCTCACACTAAACCCTCATGTCCATCCACACACGTCACACTGTTTAGAGCCAACTCTGGGGCTAAAACACTGCATAACCATGCTGAGGACAGATTACCCATTACATATGGTAAATCTGTCCGGTACATGTACTTTACACTTTTTCACCTAAGATCAACTTATAGTCCAATGAATGCCCGCTTGTATAAACAAGCTCTATACTTTGATACCAACTTCTACTCAGACTCAATCGGTAGGACCCCTCCTACTTCCTGGCCCTATACAAGTTCATCCCGACACTTAACAAGACATGACTGCATCCACAATTACACTTGTCATGTCATGTAACTCGAGACTAATCCTGAGTTATGGTATGACACTCGACATACTTCCACTGCGCTACTCTTACACTTTTTTGCCACTTCACATGTACTTTTAGCCATAAGTCAACTTCAAGGTGACACCCATCACCTCAGACTACAGGCCACATCACAACTATGTCGGGACACTGTTACATAGTTTCCGACGCTACACAACACATTCTACGCTCCTCGACTATGCAACCATTTCGTTCTTTGTGACATGCCATACGGTATATCGCTTCACCTCATGGAGTACACTCCACGTGTACTCCCACTTTGTGACACGCCACGTGTACTCCCTTCACACTTGCTACGCTATATCACCATTATGGCATACACGCCATATGGTGCACCACTCCATCACATGGAGTACACTCAACGTGTTCTCCTTCCACAACACAATGCCGCATTATAATTATGGCACATGCTTCACACCCATACTCCACAACACTATTCACAATACTACACAGTTATGCCCAACACTTTATTACACAGCCACACTTCACAATACTAACAACACAGTCCACAACCTATCAACTAACATAATAATGAGGATAAAGGATAGAGAGTATACCATCAATAGGATAACTCGTGCTTTGCTTTCTGTCCATCACGGTCAAAGGTGTCGGGAGAGTCATATGTGGCGGTTAAACCGCATACGGTGGCGGTTAGCCACGTACAGTGGCTGTCCACCATGTACATTGGTGGTTTGAGCTTAGGGAAGGGCTAGGGGTGGTCTTGGGAGGTTCATGGTGGTGAGGGGTGGAGCATGGCAGTATCTCACTGTGAACAGTGCACCCGAGAGAGTAAGGGTGCGTGTGAGTCAAGGGAGGGGGGGCTGGAAGTTATGGCCAGGGGTGGAGGAGCTTGAGGGAGGTGTGATTGAGTTGTGGTGGCGATGGGTAGTGCAACCCATGCATGGGAGAGTGGGGAAGAGAGAGAGGTGGGGACTTTGGTTGGGCATGGAATTGGCTAGGGGAGGTCATGGTGGTCAGGGGATCATGGTGGTGGTGGTAAGGTGGTGTGGGTTGCCACATATGGTGGTGCACGGTGAACCCATGCGTGTGTGTGTAGTGGTGCAATGGAGAGAGAGAGAGGTAGGGGAAGTGAAGACCATGGAGTGGGGATGCTGATGGAGGAGCTTAGTGGCCCAGCTAGCCACGCACAGCGGCGCTACGGTGAGCAATGGGCTTGAAACCCATTTTGATTGAAGCTGTCGTGGGAGGAGGAGGAGGGCACGTGTAGGCTAGTTATTGGTAGTGAGGCTAAGGGTGGCTAGCAGTGGCTAGGCTGGAGAAGAGAAGGCCACGGTGAGAAGAGAAGAGAGGCTTCCTGTCGGCTGGGAGAGAGGAAGAGGAGAGAGAAGGGAAAGAGAAAAGTGAGGGAAAAAGATAGGGGCTTGGGTATTTAATCCATGCCATTCATTTCGGGATCTACAAAACGATCTAACGGTGAGTTTACATACTGATTTGAAAATGTATAAGCATTTTATTTAAATTAAAACACTGAGAGGAATCAAGATAGAATAGTATTTTATAAACTAAAGTTTATAAAATAATATTCCTTCATCATTAATTAAAATGATGAAGTCTCGTTAATCACTTGAAGAGAATAAAACCATTTAAATTAATTTAGAGTTTTCAACATATTTTAAATCTTGTAATATTTTTAAATGACTAAAAAATTTAAATTAAATACTTTTCCACGATTATAATATTTTTGGAGCTCTTCAAAATATTATAATTGTGGTATTTTAAAATTAAGCTTAGTCCGATAACACTGAAAATATCATATATAATTATTTCTAGAATATTTAAAAATATTCGTAAGCTTTAAAATACTGAGTTTGCTTTAAAAATCTGCTTGGTATCTTTTAAAACATGCCATCAAGGCTCGACACGTAAAACGAGGCTTATAATCATAGAAGAAAGAATGAGCGGGTTGTTATAGGTCGACCCCTTCAACTTAACTACTCCGTCCTCCTTCTCAACTTTCAAACTACGATTTCACAACCACAACAACAAATCAATCCAAAGATTGAGCTATTGCATTGTTTACCTTGAAGAGAAGTGAGAACTTCTCTGGATCTCCAAGCAAGATGGAAGCTCTCAATGAAATCACCAATTAATGTTAGGGACCTCGGTCAAGTCCCTAAACATTAAGATCTTCTAGCTTTGCTTCTCCTTAAGATGACCGAAGTGCCTCGTCTTCTTGCTTGTCTTTACTTGAGTATGGATCTTGAGCAATGGTGTTTGATGAATAATAATGGATTGGATGGTGATTGTGGATTGAGGAATCAATGGAATGAATATGAACAATGGTAATGTGGATAGATTGGATGGTCTCTCTTGGTGTGGGCACCATTTAGGAAGACTTAGTGTTTGATGATGATGGTTGGTGCCACTTAGGGTATTTTAGGGTTTGTGGAAGTGAGGCTAGGGTTTGTGATGGATGAGATGAGATCCAAAAGTGTAGGATCACTTTAGGGTTTATGGGGGGGTATGGCTAGGGTAAGAAAAGGTGAGGTTTTTAGGGTTTTGGTGGGTTTTAGAAGAATTCCTAATAATTAAGATTTAATGAAGGCTAGGGTTGGAATTCCTAAAATGTAGGAAATCCTTATGGGATTTAGGGTATTCGGCCAAGGCAATGGAGGCACTAGATCTAGGGTTTTAGGGACTTATGGAATGAGTGTTTAATGGAATATGGATGGATGGAGGCTAAAATAGTGTTTGGTAGGTAGGAAAATATATGAAAAGTGAATGGTAATGGGCAACACGGCTAGATCTTATTGGGATAGTAGATCTAGTGTGTTATATGGAAGAATGAATTAATGAATGAAGAATGGAATGAGGTTGGCATGAATGATGATGGATTTGCAAGGCGTGATGAAATCAAGGAGAAAATAATAATGAAAGTAAGATCAACAATGGAATTGAGAAGAGAAATTTGTCATAAGATTGATAAATGAATCATCACCCATTCACGAATTGCAAGGTGAAGATTCTCTACTTGGGATTCATGAATTGCCCCCAAGTAGACCAATTGCCAAGCACTGAAAAAGGATCTCTTAGACATAGTCCGTCCACAAAGGAAATATGCTAAAAGATGCAAAATGAATGCTAAGGGTCCTACTTATAGGTTTACAAAGTGAAAACCCTAAGAGGTACCTTAAATAATAAAAGACTAGAAATAAATAAAATAATAATGAAGAAAGCTAGAGTTGGCCGTGGGACCCATAGTGGCCCACGACTAACCTTAGTGCTTGACTTGAACTAGGATGGCCCATGGCATGGACCATGGGTGTTGCTACCGTGGGGCTTGGCCTGGTGCATGGCTGTCGTGCACATGCATGGCTGGTGCTGCTATGCGCATGGCCTGGCTAGTGGGCTATGAGCATAGCCTGGCTTGGCCTTTGCACTGTGCAAGCTGATGGCATGTGTGTGCACATAGCCTGGCTTGGCCTGCACACTGGGTAGGCTGGTGGCTTGTGCGCACACGCTATGCTACATGTGCTGCTACACACTAGCCTGATCATTAACCTCACTAGTGTGCTATGGCCTGCTTGCTGGCTAGGGCAAGGGCATGCCATGGCATAGGCCATAGCATGTCTGTGGCTCGTCAGTGGGGCTCTCGACGCATGTCAATGGTTGTGTCGAGGCATGGCCCATGGCCACTTTACTAAGGGTTTTGACAGTACTGCCATGCACTGTGCGCACCACATGGTGCTATGCACTTCGTGGGTGCTGCATGCAAGGCAGGTGTTGCACTCATTGGTGCATATTGAAGTGCTGTAGTGCACACTATGGATGTTAACTACAGTGGTGTTGTATGCCATGACATTTAGAGCACACCGATGAGTGCTCTTCCATCCCAGAGTAACGTCCATAAGCGATGGCTCATTGTAGCGATGGCAAGTGGTTGATGTGTTTTTTGTGAACTAAACAGTACCCAAATCTAAGTTTGAAGAAGACTTTGATCTTCATTTTTTTGTGTTTTTAAAAAAGAAAGATGGGTCCGAGCTTATTTTTCAGCCCAAGAAGTTTTTTTTTTTTTTAACAACTATGGCACAAGCTTGAAGTTCTGTTTTTGGGATTTGGACCTATTTATGGCCAAACCCATGAGGTTAATTGTGCTAAAATGTGAAAACAAGTTTTTCATGTGTTTTGAACTCATGACCTAGTGTTATCCAAAGGGTAGGCACACCACTAGGCTACTGCTTCCTTTAGTGAAAGGTGGGGTTCTTAATCTATTTATTTACTGACTATGCCGGAAAAAAAAAGAACGTTTCATTTTTATTTTACTTTGGCATAATTATTTCTTCATATGTGTGATTGATTTATGAAATTATCACTAGATTAGTAAGGCAATTTATTTTTTGTTTTGCCCTACAAATATTTTTTTGAGGGATAATTAGTGGGAGCATGGTTGAAATTAAATTGAATTTTTAGTCTCCCATACAATTTAAAATTGTGGGAAAATTAAATTGAAAGTTAATAATTAGGCATTGTGGCATAAGAGATGATTAGGAAGCCTGTCGATTTTTCGATCTTACAACATGTCTAAAATTTTTTTTTCTCTTTAACTTAGATTGATGTGGCAAATTCTTTTGAGCTATGTGTGTAATATCTAACTTATGCCTTTCTTGAAGTGAAATGGCATCTAAAAGTATCGCAAGATCCAATGTCTTGAATGAGCAGGAGGTTTTGGAGACCTTAACTCACTCTCTAACTGAGTTTGATAATGGGAACTCAAAACAACACCGAAAGGATTGTGAGGCCTTTGAGAATTGGCTAAAGCAGGATCGATGTTTGCACTTTACTATGTTAAGCAGCATGCACAATGACCTTATCGGTGAGTTTGAGGAGTGCAACACTGCTCAAAGTACGTGGCACGTATTGAAAGTGAAGTTTAGGGGAACTTCTGCCATAAGGTTCCGTGGACTGACTTTGAGGTTTGACTCTTAGAAGATGAGCTTTGATCACATGATAAAGTAGCATCTTAGAACAATGTCATCCATGATCCATGAATTTAAACTGGCTGGAAACAATTTGATTAATGAGCAATAAGTCCAAGTGGTGATATGCTCGCTACCCAATTCTTAGGAAACAATGAGCAAGAATTAGATGTACAATGAGAACATCAAAACTTTTGATGATGTGTCGCTTCATTTGAAATTTGAGGCTGAGCGCCTAGAGGTTATTAAGGCTAAAGATTCATCCTATGTGGCTAAATCTAGCTCACATAAGACAATTAGGCCTAAGCGCAAGAAAAACAAGCTTGGGGGAGCTACTGGACACGTGCAAAAAGAGTCGAGTAGCTCTTGTTAATTATTTGAAGAGAATAAAACCATTTAAATTAATTTAGAGTTTTCAACATATTTAAATCTCGTAATATTTTTAAATGACTAAAATCATCTAAATTAAATAATTTTTCACAATTATAATATTTTTAGAGATCTTCAAAAATATTATAATTGTGTTATTGAAAAACAAGTTTAGTATGATAACACTGGAAATATCACATATAAATATTTCCAGAACATTTAAAATATTTGTAAGCTTTAAAATACTGAACTTGCTTTAAAAATCTACTTGGTATCTTTAAAAACACGCCATCAGGGCTCGACACGTAGAACAGGGCTCGTAACTATAAAAGAAAAAAGGAGTAGGTTGTTATAGAAGATGACTTGTGTTCCTTAAGCTAGCGCTATTGGTACTCTGATGTAGGCTATGATGTGTACTCGACTAGATATATGCTATGTAGCTAGCTTGGTTAGTAGATAGATTGGCCCATTCGAAAGACATCAAAAGGATTTTTAAATATATAAAGGGAACTGCAGATTATATGTTGTGCTATTAGGGTTCAGATTTGCAGCTAAATGGTTACAGTAATGATGATTGGGGTAGTGACCTAGAAAAGTGCAAATCGACAATTGGGCATATTTTCTTGCTGAACAATGGCACCATTACATGGAGTAGCAAGAAAACACCATGCATAGCTTTATCCACCATGGAGGCAAAGTACATAGAATGTTCAGTAGTAGTTCAAGAGGCTATTTGGTTTGAGAAGGTTCCTTCAGCACCTAAATATAGGTGTGGATTATTTTGATCCAATGACCATTTTTTGTAATAGCATGCCTGCTCTTGCATATGCTAAGATCCAAAGTGTCACGGAAGAACCAAACACATTGATATTCAATACCACTAAATTTAGAAACATGGCAGCATAAAAGAAAGTGGTCTTGAAACATCTATATACAAGTCGCATGGTTGTTGATCCCTTGACAAAGCCCATAGTGAAAGACACTTTTATGGCGCATGTTAGGAGTTTAGGATTGCGTGGATTGTGATTATAATTTTATTTAGTTGACATAGTAATGTTAACTTTCTTTAGAGATACTAATGCAGTGTGATGTTTTCTTTCAATTTGTCTTTATCATATTGCATGAATTGTACACATACACAAGGTATGTTAATAGACTTAGATCAGCTCACTCACACGAGCGATTGCCGTTGGCATTGTAAAGATGTAGCGAGCAAAGATGAGACATTGTATCACTCGGTACTTTCTAGAGAGGGATAAGTGTGACACAAAAAGAAATGTTGCCTTAGTGAGAACTAAGATGAGATTCATCATATATAAGAAGATAAACACCCCACAACCTATGTAGCCTGTGGTAAGCCAAATGCAATATTCTTTTTGGCACCTTGGAGGTGAGAAAATGGAGAGAGTTAGGTTAAATATAGAAATTGTGTTTGGATTAAGATCTATATGGTGTTTGATAAGGACATATGCTCTTTAAAAAAGAGAGGTCCATCAAAGCATGTATTTCATACTATATGAGTTTATACGACTAGATATGAAAGTGAATGAATGGTTCCTTATTTCTTCATTGTGTGAGTCCTGTATTTTACTTTTAAATGCTCTTCTTGACCTTTGACAATGTCATAAGATGGAGGCTTTGATGTTTGCTACTCTAGCATGTTGTTTATGATCATGTTTGATACGGTCTAAAAATGTATTGTTGGGAAAGTGGTTAGACTAAAATTGAGGGACATAAGGGTGAAGGGAAGACTATTCAACAATGCATTCTCAGTTGTGTATGCTAGCATCAAACTTTGGTGCTACAATTTGGTTGTGACAAATTTTATGAACACATTGCGATAACTTATAAGCAGTTAAGCATAATTTTGAGTTTTTGAAACTCAAGAGGCATCAAATATGCTTGGTCAGATGTGATTGAATGAGTCTAGGGCTTACGAGACACTTTATGTTGCTTTGTGATTGTGCTACCACACAATTGTTTGTAGGTGTACTCGATGATCGTACAACCTATTTGTTTGTATGAATGAGATAGAGAATACGTTGAGAGATTTATGCCTGGGGCATGCCCACTATGTGCGAATGAGAGATGTAATAAAGTAGAGGCGCCCTTAGTGAGCTGCCCCTGCTACTTCTCATAATAGGATGTTAGGCATAATGCCTAGCATTACTCCAGGCATTATGCTTGAAGTTATGAAGGTAACGTAGGCTGGCCTTTAAGGCCAGCTGATGGTTACCATACATGGACTAGCATTACTCAGTCCTCCATTCTTGATACAGACACGTTTGAGTGTTTTAGGGACTCATATTGTTCTATGAAAAATGCTTAGGTTGTGTGCATCTTGAGTGTGTCTCTAGATTTATTGACGTAGCACACTCACACACCAAGTGAAGGTGAACTCGGATTGACCGAGGGTTTAAACATTATATTCACTTGTGAAACAACTACATAGATTATCCTTGAGGTATTTCTTTTGCTATGTATATTAACATAAAACTCTAACATCTATGATTTTAAGGAGAGAGACAGAGAGCTTAACGAGAGAGAGAGAGAGAGAGCTAGAGTGCAATAGGGGGAGAGAGAGTGATTGAGCAACGAGCTTCACTTACAAATGCTCTCTTTACTCCGTTGCATTTACGTTTGCCATAACAAAAGTAGACTGCTGATCTAGATGTGTCTTCAGTTTGTAAATCTCAGTTTTGCATCGCATCTGGCTCAAAGAGGCTCTCTTGTATTATATGGGAAGTCAGCTATTTTTAGGCCTTTTTATGTAATCTTTCTTGAAATATTTTAAAGGATTTTTTGTAGACCTTTGTATTATTTTTTTAATGATGAATATTTTGTAGCATTTCTCTAAGACATGAATTTTAGTGTAATGCTAGATGTAGACCTATGGTATGTAAGTCACGTACAGACTCTTTATAAAAGAGCAACTTAACTCGAAAAAGTGAAATTTTCATATTAATGCTCTTCAAAGAACTTGTGGGGTTTACACACATTAGACTTATACAAATCATTTGCTTAATTTTTTTTTATCAAGTTCTTACAAGAAAAAAAAATGTAACATAAAGGAAAAAAAATTCTAATATTCATCATATAAAATGCATGCAACACATAACACACATTAGATATTTCATTGGCTAATGTTGTATGCAATTACAACACAAAACATAATAAAGTAACCATTGTTTTTCTTTTTCTTTCAAAAAAGGAAAATAACATTACATTAGTTTATGAAATATTCAATTAGCATAACTATCCTCCTCAACCTCTTCCTAATAAGGGTTCGATCCATTGCAAATCAAAGGAACTACCCTCTCCCATTTACTCGCATAAAGTAGGAAGTAGTAGGCTCTCTGTCACCACTGCATAGATTCAAAAATACAATCATGGAGAAGAGAAGCTAGGGTTCTACCCTCTCACTGGATGTTAAAATCAGGATTTCATAAACCAACAGTTGGTGATGGATATTGACTTCAATCCCTATCCCACTAATGAAAAATGAAGCTAATAAGTTTCTTGTCGTGATCCTCAACGATCAATGGAACACAACTTCACGTCTCAAGATATCAAACATTCACCTTGGGACAGCTACATAGGAACACACCAATAAACTAGATTACTGCAAGCACATTGAATGGGCCAAGATTAGAATGCTTGGAAAATCTTAAAAAAACTAAAAATGTTTGACGAGTGGTATTACCTAGTTCGTTAGCAATCTTATTGAATTTTATAGAAAAATTCTATTGAAGATCATTATAAGACCTATAAGGAAATCAAGGTTAGCACTTACAAAATAGATACAACACACAACGAAACCAAGACACAATCAACACTGTTAAGGCGAAAATTGGCTAGGATTATATGACTAAATGATAAGGTTTATCTTATCATTATTTGACTAAATGATAAGGCTTATCTTATCATTATATTTGAATCTGTTGGATGAATGTAAAATAATTATTTATTTATCTCTAAACAATGTTAAGCTTATCTAGAAGTCTTAGGTGATGTTTAGATAAGTCTTTGAAGTTAAAATCGAGTCCTGGTATATTCAGAAGAAAGCTGAACAGATTAAGTCAATCCAGAAGATTGTTATTTGCGATATGTTAGCAGTCCATCGGAACACGTCTTCGCGACTGTTGCTGACCGTCAGCAGAGTCCTACTGTGACTGGAACTCTTTCCAGACTTTCTATTTAAAGGGATTCGGTTTTGTATCTTCTTAGAGATCAGAGAGCCACGAATTTCAGAGTGGTTATTCAGAGCATATGTGTGAGAAAATTCATTTGAGAATTTTCATGGAGTTTTTCATCTCTCTTTAAGTGTGATCGTGCTCCGGTGTTGGAGGATCGTGTGATTGGAATTCAGCCCCTAGAGTTCTAGGAGGAAAGGCAACATTTGAAGATCGCCAGAGGTTCTGGCTGCTACTGCGGTAGAAGACAAACGGGTCGTTTGTCTTGGCAAGTAAGATAGTCGAATTGCAAAGGTTTTGTAATTGATGATTGCTTGTAATTGTTCTTCAAATAATAAGATTGACTTTCCTGGGTTTGGCTGCCCCGTAGGGTTTTACCTTTAAAGAGTTCTTTAAAGGGTTTCCCTTCGTAACCAATCGTTGTGTCTTACAAATTTATTTATTCTCTTTGAGTATTTTGATTAATTTATTAATTCTAGATATTGAGATCTAATCAATTTGTTCAAGGAAATTGGTAGACAATTTCGTGATTTTACAGGGGTACTTTGGGACTTTCAATTGGCATCAGAGCGTGGTTCACTCATCCGAGTGTGATCCGTGCCCTTGCAGATCATGTCGTCATCATTGTATGTCTCTCAACACTTCGATGATGATATAGATCTCATTATAAGGATATTCAGAAAATTCTTGTTTTACAAGAAAGCTAATGGAAAACAAAAGCGAGGTAAGGAATTTTCTACAAAGATAAATGAATCTAAAAATTGGAATAAAGATAAATTTGAGAAAAATCACAAAGTTAAGTGCCATGAATGCTTAGGATATGGTCACATAAGAGTTGAATGTCCAAACTTTAGGAAAAATAAAGGAAAAGTATTGAATGTCACACTTAGTGACAGTTCAGATTCTGAATGTTCAATCTCATCATCTAATGATGAAAAATCTTTTATAACTTTTCCTACTATTGTGAATGATTTTCCTGAAATGACACTAACAAAATCTGAAAGTAGTAGTGATTACAGTGATTCAGATGTATCACTTGTTGATGCTGATCAGGATTTTAGCATACAAGAAGCATATAATGACGTGTGTGAAGAAGTAGTCAAATTAAAGAAACTCAACAAGAAGCTGTACAATAGACTCACTGCTGTGGAATGTGAGAAAAATAATATCTCAGAAGCACTAAAAAATTCTGGTGTTGAAGTATCAATATTAAAAGATCAAAAGGCTGCACTAGAAAAAGAGTTGGAAAAGTTTAAGGAGTGCCAAGAAAAAACAGCAACACAAAAGTTAGAAGAGATGTTGAGTGTTCAAAAATCTAGTTGTGATCGCACGGGTTTGGAGTATATGACTTCCCAAGGTATGAAATTTAAAGACTCATCATCCGCTGCCACTTCATCAAAAGATATCATTTTTATTAAAGGAAGTCAAGATGAGGAAGCTCCAAAGAAAACCGAATCTGAAACTCATGTTCCAAGAGCCTCACATGATAGATCAATGACAAAGAAGCTCAACCAAGGTAAGTCCAAAGGTAAGTATATTCCTACTTGTCATTATTGTGGTGTTGTTGGTCATATAAGACCAAATTGCTTTAAATTGAATAAAGTGCAGAAAATTAATGGTGAAAGAAATACACAAAGTAGAGGAAAGAGTCTAGAGAATCAAGTTTGTGATATGAGTCAACAAATCAATTTTTTAAGTCTCAAATTTGGTAAACTAGTAGATTTTTGCTTCCAAAATAAAGAAAAAATCATACAAAGTGATGTTGATAAAAAGAATAGGCCAAAATTTAAAGCAAAGTGGGTGGTCAAAGAAGATACCATGTCACATTAATTGATAGGACTACTTGCATGTTCTTGCATTCTTTATATTATTACATTAGTCTAGGACATGTATTTTATTTTTCTGTTTTGCTTTTATGGTTTTGTTTTTCAGTTTTAAATAAGAAAAATATAATATAAAAATTTTTTCTGGTTTGGCTTAAAGCTTTTCTTTAAGAAAAGTGCATGCTTGATATGTCAAAGTTTGAACATTTGTGTTCTCACTTAATAAATTTTTGAATTTATGCATCTCTTTATTTTGTGCGATTCACTTTGTGCATACTAACCCTATGGATTATCTTGGCAAAGTTCATTTTCAATGCACAGTGAGAAACTTATATGTATGTTTTTTTTATAATTAAAGTTCACATCATTTAATGAGATGCTCATCAAAGAGAGAGTTCATACCTTGAATTGACTAATACTAGTTGAACCTAGTACATCAATAAAGAGCTCTCCTCTTGCCAAACACAAAGAGTTGATCCATATAGAAAAAGTCGGTGTTAATTCATTGCGGAAAAAGACAAACACCTTACACGGATCTATCTCCTTAAGTCCTTATAGAAAGAATCGTTGCTCTAATCATTGTGGAAAAAGATGAGCAACAAAAATGGACATAAAAAAGGGATTGTGCAAACTAGTGTTTGGAGGAGATGCTCATGTATCTAGGCCCTAGCATAAAGTTTGACTTTTAAGGTGAAGCAACAAACTCTTGTGAGCATCTATAAGAAGCAATCTTTCATGAATAAATGTATCAAAAAAATATATTGAAGAAAGGAGTTCATAAAAATGCTATGTTATAAGTATACTCACTCACACACTCACATGAACTTTGACATTGATGATCTTATGAGGAGTGAACATCCATAGTGATTGTTTCAAATAAAAGGGTGTACTTTATTGAATTTGTTTTGTGAGTTACACTATGTTTGAACCAAGATGCATTTAGGCATGTTACTTTCCCTATTGCTTTATATAAAATAAAAAAAAAAAAAAAGGAGATTAGTGATATTTATTCTATTTTGTGTCTTGTCAGATTAGTGACAAAAAGGGGGAGATAAACAAATTGGAATATCTTGATATTGTGAAACTTAGGGGGAGTTTGAGTAAGTGGGAGTTTAATGAATTTGCTGAAAATAAAAAGGAGAGTAGCAGAATATTGAGGGGGAGAACTATATACTTTAGGGGGAGTTGCAGAATATGGAGAGAGTGAACTAAGTACAGAAAATGGTTATTAATAATGACTAGAACAATTTTTTTGATAGATTTACATTACGTCTAACCTTTGATTATTATTGAGATTAATTTCAAAGAATGTTCGATGTCATTTCTCCTCATTATTGTATTAAGATTATCTTCACGAGATCTTGGTCTACTGGTTGTTTTTGTCTTAGGTACACACTACATTCATCAAGTTGGTTTTGTGACCAATCCGCCAAAGGGGAAGATTGTATATGCAAGACATTCATCAAGTTGGTTTTGTCACTAATCCGCCAAAGGGGGAGATTGTTAAGGCGAAAATTGACTAGGATTAGATGACTAAATGATAAGGTTTATCTTATCATTATTTGACTAAATGATAAGATTTATCTTATCATTATATTTGAATTTGTGGATGAATGTAAAATAATTATTTATTTATCTCTAAACAATGTTTAGTCTATCTATAAGTTTTAGGAGCTGTTTAGATAAGTCCCTGAAGTCAAAATCGAGTTCTGATAGTTTTGCACTTATCGAGAAGAAATCTGAACAGAGTTTAGTCTATAACAGAAGAAGTTATCACGAAATGTTAGCAGTCCGTCGGTACGCGTTTTCGCGTCTGTTGCTAACCGTCAGCAGAGTCCTACTGCGACTGAAACTCTTTCCAGACTTTCTATTTAAAGGGATTCGGTTTTGTATCTTATTATGGACTTTGAGCCACGAATTTCAGAGAGGAGATTCTGAGCATATGTGTGAGAAAATTCACTTGAGAATTTTCATGGAGTTTTTCATCTCTCTTTAAGTGTGATCGTGCTCTCGGTGTTGGAGGATCGTGTGATTGGAATTCAGCCCCTAGAGTTCTAGGAGGAAAGGCAACATTTGAAGATCGCCAGAGGTTCTGGCTGCTACTGCGGTAGAAGACAAACGGGTCGTTTGTCTTGGCAAGTAAGATAGTCGAATTGCAAAGGTTTTGTAATTGATGATTGCTTGTAATTGTTCTTCAAATAATAAGATTGACTTTCCTGGGTTTGGCTGCCCCGTAGGGTTTTACCTTTAAAGAGTTCTTTAAAGGGTTTCCCTTCGTAACCAATCGTTGTGTCTTACAAATTTGTTTATTCTCTTTGAGTATTTTGATTATTTATTAATTCTAGATATTGAGATCTAATCAAAGCTTATCTAATACTTTGAAATTCGATGGATAAGATCCGGGAAAACGCCATCGAGGTACAACGCTTAGGATAAAACTGTTCATGATTTTACAGCTGTCGGTGAAGAACAAATTACGTGATTTACGGAAAAGATAATCTATACGCGTGATTCCAGATGAGGGTAAAGACGAGAGAGATTGTGACTGCTGTCGGGAAAGAAACCAAAACGGATTGCCTTGCCGTCTACTATGCGTGGAAAGAAAAGAGAAGGGTGAGGAGATAAGACTAAATTTTAGCGGGCTGTTACAAAACCGAATCTGAAACTCATGTTTCAAGAGCCTCACATGATAGATCAATGACAAATAAGCTCAACCAAGGTAAGTCCAAAGTTAAGTATATTCCTACTTATCATTATTGTGGTGTTGTTGGTCATATAAGACCAAATTGCTTTAAATTGAATAAAGTGCAGAAAATTAATGGTGAAAGAAATACACAAAGTAGAGTAAAGAGTCTAGAGAATCAAGTTTGTGATATCAGTCAACAAATCAATTTTTTAAGTCTCAAACTTGGTGAACTAGTAGATTTTTGCTTCCAAAATAAAGAAAAAATCATACAAAGTGATGTTGATAAAAAGAATAGGCCAAAATTTAAAGCAAAGTGGGTGGTCAAAGAAGATGCCATGTCACATTAATTGATAGGACTACTTGCATGTTCTTGCATTCTTTATATTATTGCATTAGTCTAGGACATGTATTTTATTTTTCTATTTTGCTTTTATGGTTCTGTTTTTCAGCTTTAAATAAGAAAAAATATAATATAAAATTTTTTTCTAGTTTGGTTTAAAGCTTTTCTTTAAGAAAAGTGCATGCTTGATATGTCAAAGTTTGAACATTTATGTTCTCACTTAATAAATTTTTGAATCTATGCATCTCTTTATTTTGTGTGATTCACTTTGTGCATACTAACCCTATGGATTATCTTGGCAAAGTTCATTTTCAATGCACAGTGAGGAACCTATATGTATGCATTTTATAATTGAAGTTCTTTTTTTAAATGAGATGCTCATCAAAGAGGGAGTTCATGCCTTAAATTGACTAATACTAGTTGAACCTAGTACATCAATAAAGAGCTCTCTTCTTGCCAAACACAAAGAGTTGATCCATATAGAAAAAGTCGGTGTTAATTCATTGCGGGAAAAGACAAACACCCTACACGGATCTACCACCTTAAGTTCTTATAGGAAAAATCGTTGCTCTAATCATTATGGAAAAAGATGAGCAACAAACATGAACACAAAAAGGGGGTGTACAAACTAGTGTTTGGAGGAGATGCTCATGTATCTAGGCCCTAGCATAAAGTTTGACTTTTAGGGTGAAGCAACAAACTCTTGTGAGCATCTATAAAAACAAATCATTCATGAATAAAGGTATAAAATATATATATATATATATATATTGAAGAAAATAGTTCATAAATATGCTATGGTATAAATAAACTCACTCACACACTCACATGAACTTTGACATTGATGATCTTATGAGGAGTGAACATCCATAGTGATTGTTGCAAATAAGAGGGTGTACTCTATTGAATTTGTTTTGTGAATTACACTATGTTTGAACTAAGATGCATCTAGGCATGTTACTTGCCCTATTGTTTTTTTTTATATATAAAAAGAAAAGANTTTTTTTTATATATAAAAAGAAAAGAAAAAAAAAGTTCAAATTTTTTGTTTTCTAATCTCTATTTATTTTGGTTTATATAAAATAAATACATGGAGTTGTTCATCATGTCTTTTTTAGTGTCTTCATCTTGGCACACATAAGTGATATTTATTCTATTTTGTGTCTTGTCAGATTAGTGACAAAAAGGGGGAGTATTGGAAGAGCAAATTGGAATATTTCGATATTGTGAAATTTAGGGGGAGTTTGAGTAAGTAGGAGTTTAATGAATTTGCTGAAAATAAAAAGGGGGAGCAGCAGAATATTGAGGGGGAGAACTATATACTTTAGGGGGAGTTGCAGAATATGGAAAGGGAGAACTAAGTACAGAACATGGTTATTGATGATGACTAGAACAATTTTTTGATAGATTTACATTACGTCTAACCTTTGATTATTATTGAGACTAATTTCAAAGAATGTTCTATGTCATTTCTTCTCATTATTGTATTAAGATTATCTTCACGAGATCTTGGTCTGCTGGTTGTTTTTGTCTTAGGTACACACTACATTCATCAAGTTGGTTTTGTGACCAATCCGCCAAAGGGGAAGATTGTATATGCAAGACATTCATCAAGTTGGTTTTGTCACTAATCCGCCAAAGGGGGAGATTGTTAAGGCGAAAATTGGCTAGGATTAGATGACTAAATGATAAGGTTTATCTTATCATTATTTGACTAAATGATAAGGCTTATCTTATCATTATATTTGAATTTGTTGGATGAATGTAAAATAATTATTTATTTATCTCTAAACAATGTTAAGCTTATCTAGAAGTCTTAGGTGATGTTTAGATAAGTCTTTGAAGTTAAAATCGAGTCCTGGTATATTCAGAAGAAAGCTGAACAGATTAAGTCAATCCAGAAGATTGTTATTCGCGATATGTTAGCAGTCCGTCGGAACACGTCTTCGCGACTGTTGCTAACCGTCAGCAGAGTCCTACTGTGACTGGAACTCTTTCCAGACTTTCTATTTAAAGGGATTCGGTTTTGTATCTTATTATGGACTTTGAGCCACGAATTTCAGAGAGGAGATTCTGAGCATATGTGTGAGAAAATTCACTTGAGAATTTTCATGGAGTTTTTCATCTCTCTTTAAGTGTGATCGTGCTCTGGTGTTGGAGGATCGTGTGATTGGAATTCAGCCCCTAGAGTTCTAGGAGGAAAGGCAACATTTGAAGATCGCCAGAGGTTCTGGCTGCTACTGCGGTAGAAGACAAACGGGTCGTTTGTCTTGGCAAGTAAGATAGTCGAATTGCAAAGGTTTTGTAATTGATGATTGCTTGTAATTGTTCTTCAAATAATAAGATTGACTTTCCTGGGTTTGGCTGCCCCGTAGGGTTTTACCTTTAAAGAGTTCTTTAAAGGGTTTCCCTTCGTAACCAATCGTTGTGTCTTACAAATTTATTTATTCTCTTTGAGTATTTTGATTCATTTATTAATTCTAGATATTGAGATCTAATCAATTTGTTCAAGGAAATTGGTAGACAATTTCGTGGTTTTACAGGGGTACGTTGGGCTTTTCAAACACCAATGGCTACAAAACTAAATATGGCAACAATCTCCATAGATTGGCAACTATGACTATTTGTTTATGAAAAAGAATTGTATCTTTCATCATTTCCCTTATTTATCTCCTTTATAACATTACTATACAACTTGTATTGAAGTGGCTAGCTTTGTACATATAGTACTATATATACCGAAAGACCCAAAATTGCTCTTACAGTGTGCCATACATTTTCACAAACATTTAGTTTTTGTCTTTATGGTATATAGAACCAATGTGGGAGCAAGAGGAATCCCTTGGCTTGGTTGTTGTTCTAGATATTGCTCACCAATTCTAGCTCATCCTTCAGCAGGCTTACACCCAAAATTTCCAAGAAAGGGAATCTCAATTGACTCGGCAAGTTACCTATATGTAGAAGGAGGCCTCGACATTAACTTATAAAAAGGGAGGCCCCAACATCCACTAATAAAAAAGGAGGCCTCGACATCCCATTAGATCATCTTTGGCAGTTTAAAGGAGTTCATGATAATCTTGCCACAATTGGTTAGCTTGTGAATGATAAGTTGAAGCTATTTTCTCTTGACCAACCTCGAACTGAAGTACAAACCGTTCACTACCTCCATGCTCAAGCCTCCTATGTCAACCTACGGTGAGCTCACTCCTCCGATTAAGGGTCTGAAATGAGAACCCAACTCCATGTCTCATTTTCTACTCCTAGCTATGCCTTTTATGGCCAGAAGACAAGACAGTTCTTTTAAAGGGTTTAACTACGCTGTCCAACTAGATAATATTCCTTAGCCTTAGTCGGTCGTGCCTTAATGCTTGAGATTGCCTCTACAACATCCCATTCCACTAGGTTAAGAACAAGGAAAATGCTAGTGGAGTCCTTAAAACTTACCGCTCAATGTTACTGCTTGTTTATTTTAATTTTTTTTTACTTAATGCTTAAGAAAGTGAATATTAGTGGAATTGTGTATTTTTTTTAAATTTTTTCTTAATGATTAAGGATGTTAAAAAAATATTAAAAGAAAATGGAAAAAAATTGTTTTAAAGTGCACTAGCAGTGCACCCAGTAGTAAATGTTGGATAGCCCTTTAGCAGCACTATAAGAATAATGTTAGTTTAAAAATCAACGGGAACCATAATGCTATTAGCCTTTAAAAATTTCCATAAATTTACATGAAACCCAAAATCAGCATTCACTAAAATATTTACAATTTAAAAGTGAGTCTACCGTAACACTTATTAAAATCCAAACTCTTGTGTTTAACAAAATAACTAATTAATGTCATAAAAGCATAAGTCTAAAATCTCGACAATGGTCTATCACTCTGCCTTGTCTCCCTGAGTCAATTCCTATCTTGCAACATCATTCTTGCATTAACCATAACCTAGAGTGGTTAAAACATCTCAAACATATAAAAATGAGTTGAATACTCGATAAAAAAAACATATCATACAGTAAACAAAATATAAACATAGGTTTTCTTGGAAAACACACATACTCATAAAAACATAATTAAACATGTACATTAACTGTGAATAATGCCTTAACTTGTCTTTATATTCCTTATTGGCTGGTACCCATTTTTGACCCCGTGAGCTAAGGCTAGTGATCTTGACGATCTCAATTCCACCCATGGCCACAAGTTTGGAATCCATACA
Source organism: Carya cathayensis (assembly GCA_011037825.1). Taxonomy (NCBI): domain Eukaryota; kingdom Viridiplantae; phylum Streptophyta; class Magnoliopsida; order Fagales; family Juglandaceae; genus Carya; species Carya cathayensis. The sequence goes on along the minus strand of QGSO01000349.1, from coordinate 125,518 downwards.
TAAGGATTACAACACTAGGTGCACTACCATTGTGTTTATCCTGACAATGCAAAATGCCTATACCTCATGGTACCATCATACCTATCGTAACATTGGCAATTACATATCTTATTTATCAAACATTCATCATAATCATATTTGCATATTTCTTGTTTGATCATATGTTGTTATAATGCATGGAAACCATATAAAATCTTGACTTCTCATAATTATTGCATGTACAATGTAAAATAATATTAAACGTGTGCATAAAATCATGACTTTTAAAACTTAACATGACATTCAAAAATCATTTTCATCATGACTTGAGTACATAAAATGGGGCTATCAATTTTATGAGGACTATGCCAGAAAGAGGGAAGGAATCCTTTCATGCGGGTAAAATGCTGGCAACGAGGAGGCAGCCAGGCAGGCAATGTGCAACTGAGGTGGAAGTATGGTGAGCAACATATTGTAGAGAGTTTGGCAGATGTGAGATTGCACAGGGTGACGAAGGAAGGTTGACCCTATACCAGGTGAGCAAAGGATGTGTTAATCATATGAAAGGTGAGCAAAAGGTGAGGACAAGCCCACTACAAAGCTAGGAGCACTCCAGGGTAACCTTGAGAAGCTTAGAGGGTAGTCATTGTTGTAACTAAGGTTCATGCTCCTTCAAAGACGTCACAGTTGGAGTATGCCTGGGAAGAAGGAATACGAACCTGTAGGCCATATCGTTTGACCTTAGAACTATGGCCTAATGCTATGTGGGAGACTCCAATAAGGAGAAGGGTTGCGGGTTTTGTCCCAAGGCAAGTTGCAAAAATGTGCACACCTTGTCCCTTTAGTCACTTGGTCTCTACCATTCTTCAAGTCTAGAGAACAAATAGAAGGCTGAGATTTAAGGTCTCTCATTTAAGCAAGGCAGAGGTTAGAGGAAATATCAAGATCCATCAGGACTGTGACTGACAGTTCTACCATATAAAAGATAATGGATGATTGTCAACATCTCACTCTAGTGATCATAAAGGACTATAACACTCTTTTGTTCTTTTCTATTTGACGACGTCAAGGAAATGGAAAGCAAAGGAGTCTTGAACAACTGAGGGAGTGACGCCGACAGCGCAACCTTAGTAGTAGAATACTGTTCAAGTAAGTTCATTCCTATGATATTCTAGAAATGTGGGGTAAATCTTCATGGGTATGTTCAGGATTTGAATATTTTTCTTTGCATCTCATTCTTTCATGAAAGTGCATACTTTTCTTACAATATTTATTGTTTACTTTTATAATGTGATTTCAAGACAATGTGATTTGAAGTTATGTGCTTTCAATGTACTTTGCACCAATGAGATCAGGCTAAGGATTTCCTATATCATTTCAGAGTGGTACGTTACCACGAGTTTCATACGGGTAGAGGGATTCCCCATGATGATTGGGGTGGGAGTTCTATATGGCTTTGCATGATATCATGGGTACAGAAAGTCCTGATTGAGTTAAAATATTGCATATTTCATACATTTAGAACCAATACATTTTAATTATTTCATGACATTATTATTAGTTTTAGATGAAAAAATGATTAATAAGCATAAATACGAGTTGTGATTTTTAATTGATTAATATCATGTTTATGCTTAATTTTTATAACTTGTGATTTAATTGGACAATATTTCCTCATATGCACAACACAACTTTGATATTCTATTCTTTATTTTAATTTATTTTTTTTGAGTTTCTAATTTTGTGTGTTCTTTACTTTCTTGTTTCTTAGAATGTTTTTTTAAATAAGTTTTTATTTCCCCCAAAATCCATGCAGATGGATAGATATGTGGTCAAAAGAAATCTCAAAGAATTGGTATTCAAGACAAAAGAAAATGCATGCCACTTCTTGTTTTGGGTCTTTGGGTTTTGAGGAAAGAAAGGAAAATAACATATGGCTATTTTTTGGCAGCTGCTCTGCACACAAAAAGGGGAGTTGGACCGCTGGACCTTCTAGGGAAAGAGAGGCAGACTTCATTTGGACTGGGGGGACTTGACTGAGAGTGAAAAATGTGAGACTTTAGACTTAGGGGCTTCTCGTACATTAGACGGAAGGGGAAGCTCTGACTTTTCTTTCGTTTGGGCTAGCTTACTTTTGGTCAGGGGGAGGTAGCACGTTTTGGGTTGAAAAGGAAATACAAAGCTTCTGGGAAACGGGTGTGAAAAGAAGGCTGGAGGGCTGGCTTTTGAAAAAGGACGCCGAACGTAGCTAGGCAGGGGTTTTTTATAGAGATATAGACTAGAGAGAGGGAGCTTTGAGAGAGGACTTGCACGGATGTTTGGAGGATTTCTACAGCTGAAGCTTTGAGTGCAAGGGGTTCTTTTTCCTGGTGAGCAGACTGACTGAAGGGACGTAAAGCTCCCTTGACTTTTGAAAGCTTGGAGAGACACACGCTAGGTTCGTTTTGAACCAAGAGGATCATGCTGGACGTTTGGGTTCAGGACGGAAGGAACACTGGGCTAGAGGGATGTGAGCGTTAGGCGTTGACAGAAAGGTGAGAGACGAACAATTGAAAAATAGAGCATGGACTAGAGCTCGAGGACTAACAAACACGCTGCACGGAGGGAGTTTTTAGCTTTATTGTCTCTTTATCTTTGTTCTAAGGGTTATTTTTCTATTGTTGATTTGGTATTTTATTTTAGTTTTATTATGGAAAATGTTCATTTGATTTCTGTGGTTCATTTGACGAGTATGGTTGGCTAAACTTTCGTACTAAGGTTAGAGGTGAAGTCTAATGGTTTAAACATTATTTTTGGATCAATATTAGAATTTATATTGTGAGTTTGATCGATCGAATGGTTTTATTATTAGATATTTTGATTATTATATATTTATTTTGATTCATTATGATTTCTGAATACATTGAATGCTTGAAAAAATCTCTGTGATATTTGTGACGCCCCCAAATCCCCACGTCCTCACACGGGGAGTTCGGGACGTCCGGATGGTGACAACCCGGGTCACCATCCCATCGACGGGTGTCAAGTGTGTGCAAGCGACACGGTGCACAAGAGAATACGCAGCGGATAGCAAAGTCTAATAATTAAGTACCAGAATTTTTTTCTTAAATAAAATACAAAGATGTTCAAAAGCACATAATAAAATATTACAAAACATAAATATTGTTTAAAAGCCAACATAAAGCATGAACTCCAACTAGAACTCCGGCGGAGCCGCATCCTCGGGCTCAGCCTCCTCCTCCTCCTCGAACACTGCATCAAAATCTACGGTACCAAAAATGGTGCCGCAGGTAAGTAAAATCCAAAACACTACTAGATAAAAACATATTAAACTCAAACAACAAGTATGAATGAATGCCAATGCACAAAACTCCCAAACCATATTTTTCCACGCACGCCAAAAACCCATAAGGCTTAAAAACATAACCTTTAAAAACCAAGCTCGCCATTATCCCGATAATGGCCCAAACCACCATTTTCCCAGAAAATGGATCACAAGACCTTCGCCATTTTCCCAGAAAATGGCCCATATCCGAAAACCATGAAAACCAACCGATTATGCATGCACCATGATCTCCCCTAGGGATCATCCGCACACTCTGGCTCTGTGCCACACCGCAGGTAACGTCTACGCGTGTGACACCTACACGAGTGATGCCCAGACTCGCGCCTCCATCTCGCGCGTACCTGGCCAGGCCATCCTCTAGTCCCCGCCACTCTAAGGACCACGGAGTCGACACGACAGCGTTACCGTATCGTGCGATCCGGTGTCGCCCAGCGACAACCCAGGGGATGTCACTCAGTATTATCCACTCCCGAGTGACCAGAGGAGCTCCACCGAGATAATAACCCATCCCGGCTTGGGCTCGTGATACGCACACTCCAAAAATCCATTTACGCCAATAAAACAGGATTTTCTCAATTAAAATAAAATACACGTGCATGCGCATGTAAATGCAAATTTCAATGCTCGACAAATACAATCAACCATAGACAATAAATCAAGCAACTCCGTCCTCCATCCATCCGACCCCCGAACTCCTCGGACTCAGTCCGGAATCAGCAAACCAACCAAATAAATTATTGCAAGAGTAAAATATATTTAAATCTAAAAGTAGAGCTTGGAAAATACTTACAGCGCTATATAGGATTTTTAGAAGGTTCGGCGCGGAGCGAACGGCGTCGCGAAAGCAACGTAACAGTGCAAATGCACTGTTCCCGTGGGTCGCAAAATACCCACTTTTGACCGGGGATAAACCAAGACACCAAATTGATAGGGATGGTCTAGGATGTTTATGAAGCTAGTGGAAGTGAGTTTTGGCCGTGGGTGGCGGCGAAAACGCCGGTAGGGGCGAAAAAGGGCAATCGAAGTTGAGCTCGTGGGAGCCGCTCCGGGACCGTTTGAGGCCGGGGATGGGTGGGTTAGGACGGCAAGGGGCCGGTGATGAAGTGGTGAAGATGTGGTGGCCGGAGGTGGAGCGACGGCGGCGGATCGGGGCAAAGACCGTGCGGCTTGAGAAGCTTTTTCCGGCCAAACGGCCGGCCGGTTGGGGCTGGGAACGGAAGGGGTGACTCACCGGAGGGAGGGGAAAGTTTTGGTGGGGGTGGTGTCGGCCACGGTGGCCGGACGGCGGCGGGCTGGGGGCAGAGCTCGATCGGCGACGGGGAGAGGAGAGAGAGAGAGAATCGGGCACGGGGGAAGAAAGAAGGAGGAAGAAAAAAGAGAAAAAAAGAAAAAGAAGAAAAGAAAAAGAAGAGAAAAGAAAAGATGATGAAATTTAACACTAATCCGCCAAAGGAGGAGATTGTTAAGGCGAAAATTGGCTAGGATTAGATGACTAAATGATAAGGTTTATCTTATCATTACTTGACTAAATGATAAAGCTTATCTTATTATTATATTTGAATTTGTTGGATGAATGTAAAATAATTATTTATTTATCTCTAAAAATTGTTAAGCTTATCTAGAAGTCTTAGGTGATGTTTAGATAAGTCTTTGAAGTTAAAATTGAGTCCTGGTATATTCAGAAGAAAGCTGAACAAATTAAGTCAATCCAGAAGATTGTTATTCGGGATATGTTAGCAGTCCGTCGGAACACATCTTCGCGACTGTTGCTAATCGTCAGCAGAGTCCTACTGTGACTGGAACTCTTTCCAGACTTTCTATTTAAAGGGATTCGGTTTTGTATCTTATTATGGACTTTGAGCCACGAATTTCAGAGAGGAGATTCTGAGCATATGCGGTCACCGGAGCGGCTCCCACGAGCTCAACTCGATGCCCTGTTTTCGCTTCCACCGGCGTTTTCGCCGCCACCCACGGCCAAAACTCACTTCCACTAGCTTCATAAACATCCTAGACCATCCCTATCAATTTGGTGTCTTGGTTTGTCCCCGGTCAAAAGTGGGTATTTTGCGACCCACGGGAACAGTGCATTTGCACTGTTACGTTGCTTTCGCGACGCCGTTCGCTTCGCGCCGAACCTTCTAAAAATCCTATATAGCGCTGTAAGTATTTTCCAAACTCTACTTTTAGATTTAAATGTATTTTACTCTTGCAATAATTTATTTGGTTGGTTTGCTGATTCCGGACTGAGTCCGAGGAGTTCGGGGGTCGGATGGATGGAGGACGGAGTTGCTTGATTTGATTGTCTATGGTTGATTTTATTTGTCGAGCATTGAAATTGGCATTTACTGATGCATGCACGTGTATTTTATTTTAATTGAGAAAATCCTGTTTTATTGGCGTAAATGGATTTTTGGGAGTGTGCGTATCACGAGCCCAAGCCGGGATGGGTTATTATCTCGGTGGAGCTCCTCTGGTCACTCGGGAGTGGATAATACTGAGTGACATCCCCTGGGTTGTCGCTGGGCGACACCGGATCGCACGATACGGTAACGCTGTCGTGTCGACTCCGTGGTCCTTAGAGTGGCGGGGACTAGAGGATGGCCTGGCCAGGTACGCGCGAGATGGAGGCGCGAGTCTGGGCATCACTCGTGTAGGTGTCACACGCGTAGACGTTACCTGCGGTGTGGCACAGAGCCAGAGTGTGCGGATGATCCCTAGGGGAGATCATGGTGCATGCATAATCGGTTGTTTTTCATGGTTTTCGGATATGGGCCATTTTCTGGGAAAATGGCGAAGGTCTTGTGATCCATTTTCTGGGAAAATGGTGGTTTGGGCCATTATCGGGGATAATGGCGAGACTTGGTTTTTAAAGGTTATGTTTTAAGCCTTATGGGTTTTTGGCGTGCGTGGAAAAATATGGTTTGGGAGTTTTGTGCATTGGCATTCATTCATACTTGTTGTTTGAGTTTAATATGTTTTTATCTAGTAGTGTTTTGGATTTTACTTACCTGCGGCACCATTTTTGGTACCGTAGATTTTGATGCAGTGTTCGAGGAGGAGGAGGAGGCTGAGCCCGAGGATGCGGCTCCGCCGGAGTTCTAGTTGGAGTTCATGCTTTATGTTGGCTTTTAAACAATATTTATGTTTTGTAATATTTTATTATGTGCTTTTGAACATCTTTGTATTTTATTTAAGAAAAAAATTCTGGTACTTAATATTAGACTTTGCTATCCGCTGCGTATTCTCTTGTGCACCGTGTCGCTTGCACACACTTGACACCCGTCGTTGGGATGGTGACCCGGGTTGTCACCATCCGGACGTCCCGAACTCCCCGTGTGAGGACGTGGGGATTTGGGGGCGTCACAAATATCACAGAGATTTTTTCAAGCATTCAATGTATTCAGAAATCATAATGAATCAAAATAAATATATAAATAATCAAAATATCTAATAATAAAACCATTCGATCGATCAAACTCACAATATAAATTCTAATATTGATCCAAAAATAATGTTTAAACCATTAGACTTCACCTCTAACCTTAGTACGAAAGTTTAGCCAACCATACTCGTCAAATGAACCACAGAAATCAAATGAACATTTTCCATAATAAAACTAAAATAAAATACCAAATCAACAATAGAAAAATAACCCTTAGAACAAAGATAAAGAGACAATAAAGCTAAAAACTCCCTCCGTGCAGCGTGTTTGTTAGTCCTCGAGCTCTAGTCCATGCTCTATTTTTCAATTGTTCGTCTCTCACCTTTCTGTCAACGCCTAACGCTCACATCCCTTTAGCCCAGTGTTCCTTCCGTCCTGAACCCAAACGTCCAGCATGATCCTCTTGGTTCAAAACGAACCTAGCGTGTGTCTCTCCAAGCTTTCAAAAGTCAAGGGAGCTTTACGTCCCTTCAGTCAGTCTGCTCACCAGGAAAAAGAACCCCTTGCACTCAAAGCTTCAGCTGTAGAAATCCTCCAAACATCCGTGCAAGTCCTCTCTCAAAGCTCCCTCTCTCTAGTCTATATCTCTATAAAAAACCCCTGCCTAGCTACGTTCGGCGTCCTTTTTCAAAAGCCAGCCCTCCAGCCTTCTTTTCACACCCGTTTCCCAGAACCTTTGTATTTCCTTTTCAACCCAAAACGTGCTACCTCCCCCTGACCAAAAGTAAGCTAGCCCAAACGAAAGAAAAGTCAGAGCTTCCCCTTCCGTCTAATGTACGAGAAGCCCCTAAGTCTAAAGTCTCACATTTTTCACTCTCAGTCAAGTCCCCCCAGTCCAAATGAAGTCTGCCTCTCTTTCCCTAGAAGGTCCAGCGGTCCAACTCCCCTTTTTGTGTGCAGAGCAGCTGCCAAAAAATAGCCATATGTTATTTTCCTTTCTTTCCTCAAAACCCAAAGACCCAAAACAAGAAGTGGCATGCATTTTCTTTTGTCTTGAATACCAATTCTTTGAGATTTCTTTTGACCACATATCTATCCATCTGCATGGATTTTGGGGGAAATAAAAACTTATTTAAAAAAACATTCTAAGAAACAAGAAAGTAAAGAACACACAAAATTAGAAACTCAAAAAAAATAAATTAAAATAAAGAATAGAATATCAAAGTTGTGTTGTGCATATGAGGAAATATTGTCCAATTAAATCACAAGTTATAAAAATTAAGCATAAACATGATATTAATCAATTAAAAATCACAACTCGTATTTATGCTTATTAATCATTTTTTCATCTAAAACTAATAATAATGTCATGAAATAATTAAAATGTATTGGTTCTAAATGTATGAAATATGCAATATTTTAACTCAATCAGGACTTTCTGTACCCATGATATCATGCAAAGCCATATAGAACTCCCACCCCAATCATCATGGGGAATCCCTCTACCCGTATGAAACTCGTGGTAACGTACCACTCTGAAATGATATAGGAAATCCTTAGCCTGATCTCATTGGTGCAAAGTACATTGAAAGCACATAACTTCAAATCACATTGTCTTGAAATCACATTATAAAAGTAAACAATAAATATTGTAAGAAAAGTATGCACTTTCATGAAAGAATGAGATGCAAAGAAAAATATTCAAATCCTGAACATACCCATGAAGATTTACCCCACATTTCTAGAATATCATAGGAATGAACTTACTTGAACAGTATTCTACTACTAAGGTTGCGCTGTCGGCGTCACTCCCTCAGTTGTTCAAGACTCCTTTGCTTTCCATTTCCTTGACGTCGTCAAATAGAAAAGAACAAAAGAGTGTTATAGTCCTTTATGATCACTAGAGTGAGATGTTGACAATCATCCATTATCTTTTATATGGTAGAACTGTCAGTCACAGTCCTGATGGATCTTGATATTTCCTCTAACCTCTGCCTTGCTTAAATGAGAGACCTTAAATCTCAGCCTTCTATTTGTTCTCTAGACTTGAAGAATGGTAGAGACCAAGTGACTAAAGGGACAAGGTGTGCACATTTTTGCAACTTGCCTTGGGACAAAACCCGCAACCCTTCTCCTTATTGGAGTCTCCCACATAGCATTAGGCCATAGTTCTAAGGTCAAACGATATGGCCTACAGGTTCGTATTCCTTCTTCCCAGGCATACTCCAACTGTGACGTCTTTGAAGGAGCATGAACCTTAGTTACAACAATGACTACCCTCTAAGCTTCTCAAGGTTACCCTGGAGTGCTCCTAGCTTTGTAGTGGGCTTGTCCTCACCTTTTGCTCACCTTTCATATGATTAACACATCCTTTGCTCACCTGGTATAGGGTCAACCTTCCTTCGTCACCCTGTGCAATCTCACATCTGCCAAACTCTCTACAATATGTTGCTCACCATACTTCCACCTCAGTTGCACATTGCCTGCCTGGCTGCCTCCTCGTTGCCAGCATTTTACCCGCATGAAAGGATTCCTTCCCTCTTTCTGGCATAGTCCTCATAAAATTGATAGCCCCATTTTATGTACTCAAGTCATGATGAAAATGATTTTTGAATGTCATGTTAAGTTTTAAAAGTCATGATTTTATGCACACGTTTAATATTATTTTACATTGTACATGCAATAATTATGAGAAGTCAAGATTTTATATGGTTTCCATGCATTATAACAACATATGATCAAACAAGAAATATGCAAATATGATTATGATGAATGTTTGATAAATAAGATATGTAATTGCCAATGTTACGAGGTATGATGGTACCATGAGGTATAGGCATTTTGCATTGTCAGGATAAACACAATGGTAGTGCACCTAGTGTTGTAATCCTTATGTATGGATTCCAAACTTGTGGCCATGGGTGGAATTGAGATCGTCAAGATCACTAGCCTTAGCTCACGGGGTCAAAAATGGGTACCAGCCAATAAGGAATATAAAGACAAGTTAAGGCATTATTCACAGTTAATGTACATGTTTAATTATGTTTTTATGAGTATGTGTGTTTTCCAAGAAAACCTATGTTTATATTTTGTTTACTGTATGATATGTTTTTTTTATCGAGTATTCAACTCATTTTTATATGTTTGAGATGTTTTAACCACTCTAGGTTATGGTTAATGCAAGAATGATGTTGCAAGATAGGAATTGACTCAGGGAGACAAGGCAGAGTGATAGACCATTGTCGAGATTTTAGACTTATGCTTTTATGACATTAATTAGTTATTTTGTTAAACACAAGAGTTTGGATTTTAATAAGTGTTACGGTAGACTCACTTTTAAATTGTAAATATTTTAGTGAATGCTGATTTTGGGTTTCATGTAAATTTATGGAAATTTTTAAAGGCTAATAGCATTATGGTTCCCGTTGATTTTTAAACTAACATTATTCTTATAGTGCTGCTAAAGGGCTATCCAACATTTACTACTGGGTGCACTGCTAGTGCACTTTAAAACAATTTTTTTCCATTTTCTTTTAATATTTTTTTAACATCCTTAATCATTAAGAAAAAATTTAAAAAAAATACACAATTCCACTAATATTCACTTTCTTAAGCATTAAGTAAAAAAAAATTAAAATAAACAAGCAGTAACATTGAGCGGTAAGTTTTAAGGACTCCACTAGCATTTTCCTTGTTCTTAACCTAGTGGAATGGGATGTTGTAGAGGCAACTCAAGCTAAGCACCCTAGGCTAGGAATATTATAGTTGGACAGCGATTCCTTTAAAAGAACTGTCTTGTCTTCTGGCCATAAAAGGCATAGCTAGGAGTAGAAAATGAGACATGGAGTTGGGTTCTCATTTCAGACCCTTAATCGGAGGAGTGAGCTCACCGTAGGTTGACATAGGAGGCTTGAGCATGGAGGTAGTGAACGGTTTGTACTTCAGTTCGAGGTTGGTCAAGAGAAAATAGCTTCAACTTATCATTCACAAGCTAACCAATTGTGGCAAGATTATCATGAACTCCTTTAAACTGCCAAAGATGATCTAATGGGATGTCGAGGCCTCCTTTTTTATTAGTGGATGTTGGGGCCTCCCTTTTTATAAGTTAATGTCGAGGCCTCCTTCTACATATAGGTAACTTGCCGAGTCAATTGAGATTCCCTTTCTTGGAAATTTTGGGTGTAAGCCTGCTGAAGGATGAGCTAGAATTGGTGAGCAATATCTAGAACAACAACCAAGCCAAGGGATTCCTCTTGCTCCCACATTGGTTCTATATACCATAAAGACAAAACTAAATGTTTGTGAAAATGTATGGCACACTGTAAGAGCAATTTTGGGTCTTTCGGTATATATAGTACTATATGTACAAAGCTAGCCACTTCAATACAAGTTGTATAGTAATGTTATAAAGGAGATAAATAAGGGAAATGATGAAAGATACAATTCTTTTTCATAAACAAATAGTCATAGTTGCCAATCTATGGAGATTGTTGCCATATTTAGTTTTGTAGCCATTGGTGTTTGAAAAGCCCAACGTACCCCTGTAAAACCACGAAATTGTCTACCAATTTCCTTGAACAAATTGATTAGATCTCAATATCTAGAATTAATAAATGAATCAAAATACTCAAAGAGAATAAAAAATTTGTAAGACACAACGATTGGTTACGAAGGGAAACCCTTTAAAGAACTCTTTAAAGGTAAAACCCTACGGGGCAGCCAAACCCAGGAAAGTCAATCTTATTATTTGAAGAACAATTACAAGCAATCATCAATTACAAAACCTTTGCAATTCGACTATCTTACTTGCCAAGACAAACGACCCGTTTGTCTTCTACCGCAGTAGCAGCCAGAACCTCTGGCGATCTTCAAATGTTGCCTTTCCTCCTAGAACTCTAGGGGCTGAATTCCAATCACACGATCCTCCAACACCGAGCACGATCACACTTAAAGAGAGATGAAAAACTCCATGAAAATTCTCAAGTGAATTTTCTCACANCAATGTTCCTAACATGCATCTAGCATTATGCAATATTCGCAGCGGATAATCTTTTTCTTTAGCAATACTATGCACCAAACTAAATATATCCCAAATACTTGAAATCTAGCATTATGCAATATTCGCAGCGGATAATTTTTTCTTTAGCAATACTATGCACCAAACTAAATATATCCCAAATACTTGAAACATATATTCATACATAAAGGCATACTAAAAAGCCGTGATCACCACACTAGTCCAAAATGGTTGTGATCAAAAGAATACTTGAGATACAACTCCAAAAGTACAAGTATTAACCTAAGTTAAATACTATACCATCATCAACATCGCACCGTGGCCTAGTCGACCGTATTCAGTTGGTCAGATTCCAATTCTTCTTCGGGTCCTGTAACAAGATCTACCATTCGGGGGGAATGGTAGTTGGGACTACCACAGTGAGATTTGATTACAAATCTCAGTAAGTTAACATAAAACTCACACACAGGTTAAAATGCATGCATGGCAGTAAAAGCATAAATGCATAAGTATAGTCGTACATAAGCATAGCATAACTTGACATATAGCATGACATAACCAGAACTTAAACGTGAACTGAACTTGACTTAACATGGCATGAACTTAAGCTTAAAACATAACATGAACAAACAACATAACATGAACGTGAAACATAACATGGACTTGAAATATAGCATGAACGTAAACATGCATAACATAAATAAGAACTTGAAAATAACATAAACTTGAACATAACATGACATGAACATAACATATACGTGAGCATAACATAACATGGACTTGATCTAAAACTTGACTTATCATGTATTTGATCTGAAACTGGACTTAACATAAACTTGGAATATTATTCAATTGTCTTGATTAATAACGTGCATTAATACGTACTCCACAGTTGTTGTGGCCCCACGTATTCAAATAACATAAAACATAATACGTACTCCACAGTTGTTGTGGCCCCACGTATTCTACGTGTCACAATTGCTGTGTCTCACGTAGTGTATGCTCCACAGTTGTTGTGGCCCCATACTTCATGCTCCACAGTTGTTGTGGCCCCATGAATACACATAACATAAAAATAATACGTACTCCACAGTTGTTGTGGCCCCACGTATTCTACGTGTCACAATTGCTGTGTCTCACGTAGTGTATGCTCCACAGTTGTTGTGGCCCCATACTTCATGTAACATAAAATATAATACGTACTCCACAGTTGTTGTGGCCCCACGCATTATAAGTAACATAAAATATAATACGTACTCCACAGTTGTTGTGGCCCCACGCATTATAAGTAACATAAAATATAATACGTACTCCACAGTTGTTGTGGCCCCACGCATTATAAGTAACATAAAATATAATACGTACTCCACAGTTGTTGTGGCCCCACGCATTATAAGTAACATAAAATATAATACGTACTCCACAGTTGTTGTGGCCCCACGCATTATAAGTAACATAAAATATAATACGTACTCCACAGTTGTTGTGGCCCCACGCATTATAAGTAACATAAAATATAATACGTACTCCACAGTTGTTGTGGCCCCACGCATTATAAGTAACATAAAATATAATACGTACTCCACAGTTGTTGTGGCCCCACGCATTATAAGTAACATAAAATATAATACGTACTCCACAGTTGTTGTGGCCCCACGCATTATAAGTAACATAAAATATAATACGTACTCCACAGTTGTTGTGGCCCCACGCATTATAAGTAACATAAAATATAATACGTACTCCACAGTTGTTGTGGCCCCACGCATTATAAGTAACATAAAATATAATACGTACTCCACAGTTGTTGTGGCCCCACGCATTATAAGTAACATAAAATATAATACGTACTCCACAGTTGTTGTGGCCCCACGCATTATAAGTAACATAAAATATAATACGTACTCCACAGTTGTTGTGGCCCCACGCATTATAAGTAACATAAAATATAATACGTACTCCACAGTTGTTGTGGCCCCACGCATTATAAGTAACATAAAATATAATACGTACTCCACAGTTGTTGTGGCCCCACGCATTATAAGTAACATAAAATATAATACGTACTCCACAGTTGTTGTGGCCCCACGCATTATAAGTAACATAAAATATAATACGTACTCCACAGTTGTTGTGGCCCCACGCATTATACGTAACATAAAATATAATACGTACTCCACAGTTGTTGTGGCCCCACGCATTATACGTAACATAAAATATAATACGTACTCCACAGTTGTTGTGGCCCCACGCATTATAAGTAACATAAAATATAATACGTACTCCACAGTTGTTGTGGCCCCACGCATTATAAGTAACATAAAATATAATACGTACTCCACAGTTGTTGTGGCCCCACGATTATAAGTAACATAAAATATAATACGTACTCCACAGTTGTTGTGGCCCCACGCATTATAAGTAACATAAAATATAATACGTACTCCACAGTTGTTGTGGCCCCACGCATTATAAGTAACATAAAATATAATACGTACTCCACAGTTGTTGTGGCCCCACGCATTATAAGTAACATAAAATATAATACGTACTCCACAGTTGTTGTGGCCCCACGCATTATAAGTAACATAAAATATAATACGTACTCCACAGTTGTTGTGGCCCCACGCATTATAAGTAACATAAAATATAATACGTACTCCACAGTTGTTGTGGCCCCACGCATTATAAGTAACATAAAATATAATACGTACTCCACAGTTGTTGTGGCCCCACGCATTATAAGTAACATAAAATATAATACGTACTCCACAGTTGTTGTGGCCCCACGCATTTATAACATAAAATATAATACGTACTCCACAGTTGTTGTGGCCCCACGATTATACGTAACATAAAATATAATACGTACTCCACAGTTGTTGTGGCCCCACGCATTATAAGTAACATAAAATATAATACGTACTCCACAGTTGTTGTGGCCCCACGCATTATAAGTAACATAAAATATAATACGTACTCCACAGTTGTTGTGGCCCCACGCATTATAAGTAACATAAAATATAATACGTACTCCACAGTTGTTGTGGCCCCACGCATTATAAGTAACATAAAATATAATACGTACTCCACAGTTGTTGTGGCCCCACGCATTATAAGTAACATAAAATATAATACGTACTCCACAGTTGTTGTGGCCCCACGCATTATAGTAACATAAAATATAATACGTACTCCACAGTTGTTGTGGCCCCACGCATTATAAGTACATAAAATATAATACGTACTCCACAGTTGTTGTGGCCCCACGCATTATAAGTAACATAAAATATAATACGTACTCCACAGTTGTTGTGGCCCCACGCATTATAAGTAACATAAAATATAATACGTACTCCACAGTTGTTGTGGCCCCACGCATTATAAGTAACATAAAATATAATACGTACTCCACAGTTGTTGTGGCCCCACGTATTATACGTAACATAACATGTCTTATCTTTCTTAATGCATGAGATATTATTTAATATCATATACTTTTCTAACATGGCGTATACTTGTAAATGGCACAATATGATTTAATCATAAACATTTCAAGGCATACATGTATCAGATGACATACTTAACATGGCATAAACGATAACATACATACATAAATTGTAGTTCCTTACCCATCACACATACACAATAAACTGATAGTAAGTTAGAGGCTAACTTACCTCGATCGTCGCGTTCTATGAGAATAGAGCGCGAAACACGAGGAACTGCACAACAGCTGGAAGAGGAACACTCAAGTCCTTAAGATTTTCACTTCTGAACTCAATTGTCATATTATGAGCACTTGCAACACCACGGCAACTTGAGGTTTCACTATACCCAGAAGAGATAATTTGACTTCAGAAAGCTTTGCACTAAAACAAGTTCATTAAAATTATCAATAATAACCAAACAAACAATTCCTTTCTCAATCCATATACTCTTAGCCATAGTCAACCACAAGATGACACCAGTCACCCCGGACTATAATCCATAACACCACTGCTTCGGGACACTGTCATACAGTTTCCCAACACTACACCATACGCTCTACACTTCTCTGTTACGCCATCCAACCCTTCGTGACACGCCATCCGGTGTTTCACGACTTAATACAGAGTACACTCACGTGAACTCTCTTCCATCCACACTGCAAAACCCATCACTGCGATACACGTCTCACGGTGCATCGCTACGCGACACGGAGTACGCGCTACGCGTACTTCCTTCGCTACAACACTCATCAACACGATGCACATCACACGATGCATCGCCATACAACACGGAGTACACTACATGCGTACTCCCTTCCTTCTACGACACACATCACTACAGCGCACGTCGCGCGGCGCGTCGCTGCATTACACAGAATACGCTACACGCGTATTCTCTTCACACAACCCGCTCGTATCACATCTACGGCATCCATCTATGCTAGATGCATGTTAGGAACATTGCATCTTATATGTCATGAACGGGGGCATGTAACCTTGTGTTGCATGTCTCGACGCTTCAAATGTCCGTTCAATCCCAAGCGGAATTTGGGGGCGTCACATACACCCAAAATTTCCAAGAAAGGGAATCTCAATTGACTCGGCAAGTTACCTATATGTAGAAGGAGGCCTCGACATTAACTTATAAAAAGGGAGGCCCCAACATCCACTAATAAAAAAGGAGGCCTCGACATCCCATTAGATCATCTTTGGCAGTTTAAAGGAGTTCATGATAATCTTGCCACAATTGGTTAGCTTGTGAATGATAAGTTGAAGCTATTTTCTCTTGACCAACCTCGAACTGAAGTACAAACCGTTCACTACCTCCATGCTCAAGCCTCCTATGTCAACCTACGGTGAGCTCACTCCTCCGATTAAGGGTCTGAAATGAGAACCCAACTCCATGTCTCATTTTCTACTCCTAGCTATGCCTTTTATGGCCAGAAGACAAGACAGTTCTTTTAAAGGGTTTAACTACGCTGTCCAACTAGATAATATTCCTTAGCCTTAGTCGGTCGTGCCTTAATGCTTGAGATTGCCTCTACAACATCCCATTCCACTAGGTTAAGAACAAGGAAAATGCTAGTGGAGTCCTTAAAACTTACCGCTCAATGTTACTGCTTGTTTATTTTAATTTTTTTTACTTAATGCTTAAGAAAGTGAATATTAGTGGAATTGTGTATTTTTTTTAAATTTTTTCTTAATGATTAAGGATGTTAAAAAAATATTAAAAGAAAATGGAAAAAAATTGTTTTAAAGTGCACTAGCAGTGCACCCAGTAGTAAATGTTGGATAGCCCTTTAGCAGCACTATAAGAATAATGTTAGTTTAAAAATCAACGGGAACCATAATGCTATTAGCCTTTAAAAATTTCCATAAATTTACATGAAACCCAAAATCAGCATTCACTAAAATATTTACAATTTAAAAGTGAGTCTACCGTAACACTTATTAAAATCCAAACTCTTGTGTTTAACAAAATAACTAATTAATGTCATAAAAGCATAAGTCTAAAATCTCGACAATGGTCTATCACTCTGCCTTGTCTCCCTGAGTCAATTCCTATCTTGCAACATCATTCTTGCATTAACCATAACCTAGAGTGGTTAAAACATCTCAAACATATAAAAATGAGTTGAATACTCGATAAAAAAAACATATCATACAGTAAACAAAATATAAACATAGGTTTTCTTGGAAAACACACATACTCATAAAAACATAATTAAACATGTACATTAACTGTGAATAATGCCTTAACTTGTCTTTATATTCCTTATTGGCTGGTACCCATTTTTGACCCCGTGAGCTAAGGCTAGTGATCTTGACGATCTCAATTCCACCCATGGCCACAAGTTTGGAATCCATACATAAGGATTACAACACTAGGTGCACTACCATTGTGTTTATCCTGACAATGCAAAATGCCTATACCTCATGGTACCATCATACCGGTCGTAACATTGGCAATTACATATCTTATTTATCAAACATTCATCATAATCATATTTGCATATTTCTTGTTTGATCATATGTTGTTATAATGCATGGAAACCATATAAAATCTTGACTTCTCATAATTATTGCATGTACAATGTAAAATAATATTAAACGTGTGCATAAAATCATGACTTTTAAAACTTAACATGACATTCAAAAATCATTTTCATCATGACTTGAGTACATAAAATGGGGCTATCAATTTTATGAGGACTATGCCAGAAAGAGGGAAGGAATCCTTTCATGCGGGTAAAATGCTGGCAACGAGGAGGCAGCCAGGCAGGCAATGTGCAACTGAGGTGGAAGTATGGTGAGCAACATATTGTAGAGAGTTTGGCAGATGTGAGATTGCACAGGGTGACGAAGGAAGGTTGACCCTATACCAGGTGAGCAAAGGATGTGTTAATCATATGAAAGGTGAGCAAAAGGTGAGGACAAGCCCACTACAAAGCTAGGAGCACTCCAGGGTAACCTTGAGAAGCTTAGAGGGTAGTCATTGTTGTAACTAAGGTTCATGCTCCTTCAAAGACGTCACAGTTGGAGTATGCCTGGGAAGAAGGAATACGAACCTGTAGGCCATATCGTTTGACCTTAGAACTATGGCCTAATGCTATGTGGGAGACTCCAATAAGGAGAAGGGTTGCGGGTTTTGTCCCAAGGCAAGTTGCAAAAATGTGCACACCTTGTCCCTTTAGTCACTTGGTCTCTACCATTCTTCAAGTCTAGAGAACAAATAGAAGGCTGAGATTTAAGGTCTCTCATTTAAGCAAGGCAGAGGTTAGAGGAAATATCAAGATCCATCAGGACTGTGACTGACAGTTCTACCATATAAAAGATAATGGATGATTGTCAACATCTCACTCTAGTGATCATAAAGGACTATAACACTCTTTTGTTCTTTTCTATTTGACGACGTCAAGGAAATGGAAAGCAAAGGAGTCTTGAACAACTGAGGGAGTGACGCCGACAGCGCAACCTTAGTAGTAGAATACTGTTCAAGTAAGTTCATTCCTATGATATTCTAGAAATGTGGGGTAAATCTTCATGGGTATGTTCAGGATTTGAATATTTTTCTTTGCATCTCATTCTTTCATGAAAGTGCATACTTTTCTTACAATATTTATTGTTTACTTTTATAATGTGATTTCAAGACAATGTGATTTGAAGTTATGTGCTTTCAATGTACTTTGCACCAATGAGATCAGGCTAAGGATTTCCTATATCATTTCAGAGTGGTACGTTACCACGAGTTTCATACGGGTAGAGGGATTCCCCATGATGATTGGGGTGGGAGTTCTATATGGCTTTGCATGATATCATGGGTACAGAAAGTCCTGATTGAGTTAAAATATTGCATATTTCATACATTTAGAACCAATACATTTTAATTATTTCATGACATTATTATTAGTTTTAGATGAAAAAATGATTAATAAGCATAAATACGAGTTGTGATTTTTAATTGATTAATATCATGTTTATGCTTAATTTTTATAACTTGTGATTTAATTGGACAATATTTCCTCATATGCACAACACAACTTTGATATTCTATTCTTTATTTTAATTTATTTTTTTTGAGTTTCTAATTTTGTGTGTTCTTTACTTTCTTGTTTCTTAGAATGTTTTTTTAAATAAGTTTTTATTTCCCCCAAAATCCATGCAGATGGATAGATATGTGGTCAAAAGAAATCTCAAAGAATTGGTATTCAAGACAAAAGAAAATGCATGCCACTTCTTGTTTTGGGTCTTTGGGTTTTGAGGAAAGAAAGGAAAATAACATATGGCTATTTTTTGGCAGCTGCTCTGCACACAAAAAGGGGAGTTGGACCGCTGGACCTTCTAGGGAAAGAGAGGCAGACTTCATTTGGACTGGGGGGACTTGACTGAGAGTGAAAAATGTGAGACTTTGGACTTAGGGGCTTCTCGTACATTAGACGGAAGGGGAAGCTCTGACTTTTCTTTCGTTTGGGCTAGCTTACTTTTGGTCAGGGGGAGGTAGCACGTTTTGGGTTGAAAAGGAAATACAAAGGTTCTGGGAAACGGGTGTGAAAAGAAGGCTGGAGGGCTGGCTTTTGAAAAAGGACGCCGAACGTAGCTAGGCAGGGGTTTTTTATAGAGATATAGACTAGAGAGAGGGAGCTTTGAGAGAGGACTTGCACGGATGTTTGGAGGATTTCTACAGCTGAAGCTTTGAGTGCAAGGGGTTCTTTTTCCTGGTGAGCAGACTGACTGAAGGGACGTAAAGCTCCCTTGACTTTTGAAAGCTTGGAGAGACACACGCTAGGTTCGTTTTGAACCAAGAGGATCATGCTGGACGTTTGGGTTCAGGACGGAAGGAACACTGGGCTAAAGGGATGTGAGCGTTAGGCGTTGACAGAAAGGTGAGAGACGAACAATTGAAAAATAGAGCATGGACTAGAGCTCGAGGACTAACAAACACGCTGCACGGAGGGAGTTTTTAGCTTTATTGTCTCTTTATCTTTGTTCTAAGGGTTATTTTTCTATTGTTGATTTGGTATTTTATTTTAGTTTTATTATGGAAAATGTTCATTTGATTTCTGTGGTTCATTTGACGAGTATGGTTGGCTAAACTTTCGTACTAAGGTTAGAGGTGAAGTCTAATGGTTTAAACATTATTTTTGGATCAATATTAGAATTTATATTGTGAGTTTGATCGATCGAATGTTTTATTATTGGATATTTTGATTATTATATATTTATTTTGATTCATTTGATTTCTGAATACATTGAATGCTTGAAAAAATCCCTGTGATATTCAAATGAGTTTGTGAATATTATAATCATCAATCGTTCATACTCAATCATTAGTGACTATTTTTCTTGACCTTACATGCTAAATCTTCCAATTAAACGAAATTATTATTCTAGTTTAATTGAAGTAAATCGATCGGAACCAATGTTTGAAATTATTAGACAGATCATCGAAACGTTAGTCGTTCCCCATATCAATTTATTTTATCATTTTAGTTTTATTCTACTACTTTAAAAATCTTCATCTCGGTAATTTTCTCTTCTCTTTGATTGCACGTTCCTTTTAGTGATTTCTTTTCATTGTTTGAGTTTATTTTTCTTATCATATAAGTCAATCCATGTGGATTCAACCTTGTTAGGTACTACAACACCTGTTTACTTGCAAGTAAAACTGCTCAAAATTTTTGGTTCACTAATTGAGTCGAAGTTTAGGCGCAACAAGTCCCCATATTGAT
The DNA here is from genome assembly GCA_011037825.1 of Carya cathayensis. Lineage (NCBI taxonomy): Eukaryota > Viridiplantae > Streptophyta > Magnoliopsida > Fagales > Juglandaceae > Carya > Carya cathayensis. The sequence continues at coordinate 104,574 of QGSO01000349.1, read as the reverse complement.
CAGGTAGAGTGATACGTTGTGATGATTTGGTGAAGGTGTACCACGTCTTGACCAGGTAGAGGGATTCCCCTTTGTGTTTTGTTGGGTGAATGTGTTTCATGTGTTGATTAGGTAGAGAGATTCTCCGTATTGAATGGGTAGAGTGATTCCCCATTGTGTTTTGGGTGAAGGTGTTCATGTATTGATCAGATAGAGAGATTCATTGTGTCAAATGGGTGGAGTGATTCCACATACTTGGTGTTCTTAATAGGTTATCTAGATATAGTTTGCTCACAGGGTGATTCATTGCCATGCTTATGAAAATATATCTGTTTTGCTCAGAGTGTGATTCCATGCCATACTTGCGGATATATGTGTTTTGCTTAGCAGATGATTCCTAGCCATACATAAAATTTGTACGTGGCATTATTTACATGAACTTGTGCATGCATATTCATTGCCATTGCCTTTTATTATTAGTATTGCTATGGGTTTTAACTTACTGAGGTTTCATTGAAATCTCACCATGGTAGCCCCACTACATTTTCATCCTTTTGAGCCATAGACTTTGATGCATATGTAGCTAAGGAGAATTACCCTGGGGAAAAAGACTAGCCCAGCCTAAGGCATAGCCATGGAGGCCTATCTCCGTTTAGTTTTATGCTTTTGTAATTTGAGATGTTTATTATCATTAGGAGATGAACACTTTATATTTTAGTATATTTGATGTAAGTGATGAACTTATGATGGTTGTACCTATATATGGAACGAAGTGATAGTGACATATGGATATTATTATTAATGAATGAGTGCCTGCACACTTCTTTGGTACTAGTAGATTAGTATCTTACTAATCCTCTTTATTGTTTCCATTGAGATTCTTGTTACACATTCTTGATTTGCATATGGGCATACAGCCCTCACTCGAACGAAAGGGATATAGTCAACCGGTTCGCATCCTGAGCACCACTGTTCCTTGTTAGAGAACTACTGAGGGTCGGGGGTGCCACAAATAAATAGGATTTACATATAATGATATTGTAAAATCCCTGACATGGTCAATGAGCTTTTTGTTTGTGAAACACATTTGTGTTTGCTTTTAAAAAATATGCAATTTGAAAGGAAGAAACCTGAGAGCCTCAAAGGTCACTATCCCATGTTTCTATGCGTCATTTTGAAGTTTGACACAATTAAACCTCTCTCTAAGTCATAGAAAACATCTTTCAAATTTTATAGGGCAAAATTGAAAGGCATGCACCATAGAAACTTCCACTATTTCTTTCTCAACACAAAACCTTCTTTTGGTACCCATTAAGAACTCATTTTGACACATTCCAAACCATCATTCCTAAGTTGCACTGTAGGGAAATTAATTCTAGATCCAACCAAAGTTCGTTTACCTTAATACTTTCATGCATTGCATACACATGCCTATATATATATGTTCCTATACATATATATATTCATACAAACATGGAATGCAAAACTTTTCATGATTCTAAATCAAGCATTTGAGGCACGAAATATAACTAACACATATGCATATTCATATAGGGATCGACCTCACCTTTACCACAAAAATCGTGCCGAAACCCCAAATCTCCAAAGCATGTTAAATTAACCTCACATACTTTTTTATCCATATGCAAACTGAACCCATTAATTTTCAAAATTTGACCTTTAGTTTACAAAATATCCACATCCATGGGTTTAAACATAACAAAACATCGTACAAAAATTCAACACATTTCCTTGTGAAACATTATGCCAACCTTAAGGTGATGAAAATCAAGACATCAAAAAAATTCAAGCTTTTCCTTAGTACCATGATCATAGATACATCATATATTCAAGAGGATCGGCTATTATGCAAGAAAAACATATCTCAAGCTCAAGTCATGAAACCGATAGAACTTAAACTAATATATTTTCTCTTAAGCATGCCTGGTTTCTACTATATACACTTTAATATCTAACAACCAAAGTCAAATAAAATGAAGAAAAGGTTCAAAACTTTGCAAGCACTACTAACGCTTGGGACCCACCTATACTACCCAAGATGAAGGTAGCTATAGGATAGTGATGATTGTTTAAGGAAGGTGTATATACAACTTGGTGAGTATGGATATGTGTGTGTGTTAGCCAGCCAAGGGATTGGAGAGAAAATGGGGATGAACTTTAGAGAAAAGAGAGCAAGAGAGCTTGAGAGAGAGAGAGAGAGAGAGAGAGAGAGAGAGAGAGAGAGAGAGACCTTGGGAAGACAAAGGGACCCTTGGAGTGACTTAGGGTTTTGGCTAGCTCAAGATACACACTCCTTTCCGCTACATGGCATCCATGCACACAATTGGAAGCGCCCAAGGAAGACTTAGATGAGCATTTTACCTTTTAACCTCTAGATACATTGTATATGGATAAGTGATTAAAGGGCAAAGGTTGAAAAGGGAGCAAGAGAGAGTCAGTTGGAAGAGCCACACGCCACCTCTAGTTGTGTCTTTTGAGTTTCCAAGAGAAGTGGAAGATCCACCTTGCCAAGTGGCACACATGCATGAAGGTTAGGGAGGAATAGAATGTTCTTTTATAAAGGGGTAACCGAAAAGGTGGAAGTTCTTTTTGCCCCATTCTTCATTTTCTCTCCTAAAGATTTTCAGCTTACACGAGTTCTCTCAAGACCTAACACTTTCTCTTCATTTTCTTGTCACTTTCTCGCCACCCAAATACTACTAGTTCACTTCTTCTAAGTCAAGAATCACAAGGAGGATACCCTACACCATTCGGCAAGGGAAGAAGCTCAAGGAGGTGAGGACCATTCCACTCTCTTACACGCGCACACACACACACACAACCAAGGGGGAAATCTCTTGTTCCCATTCGTTTTCAACCCTTTTCTTCACAACCACACACTTTCACTTGGGTAACTAGGGCTTTCTCTTCAAGAAAGAATGAACCCCAGATACCTATGGGTTTTGAATAAAAGAAACACAAGGTTGTTAGGATTAAAGTTTCAGTTTTTGCTTGAAAAAGAAAAGTTAGGGTTTCACTCCTAGAGAGAAGAAGAAACCTGATTACCCTTGGTACTTTGAGCATAGGAAACACAAGTTTTGGAAGGACTTAAGTTTTGGTTTTCACTTGGAAGATAAACTAGGGTTTGGACTTTCATTGAGTTTTGGCCCTAGGGTTTTGTTTTGAGAAAATGACTTCGAAAACACCCTAAACCCACATTCACTCACATTTTTGGAATCTAAGGTTTTGTAAATTGATTTCTAATAGACTATGTTGTATTTCCAGATCTTTGCTACTATTAATCATTGGACTTTTGTAAGTATACACTCAACTTACTTCTTGTTAATACATGTATACTTTTGTGTAAATCCTTGGTTTGTTTCTATTACTTTGGTTGCTATTCTTGTTTGCTTGACTGAATATTCTTACATGAACTTGGAATATGAATATGGAATGATTAATATAATCGTTTTATGCTGAAAAATGGTGATAAAATGCCTTACATGTGACGCCCCCAAATTCCGCTTGGGATTGAACGGACATTTGAAGCGTCGAGACATGCAACACAAGGTTACCTGCCCCCGTTCATGACATATAAGATGCAATGTTCCTAACATGCATCTAACATTATGCAATATTCGCAGCGGATAATCTTTTTCTTTAGCAATACTATGCACCAACTAAATATATCCCAAATACTTGAAACATAATTCATACATAAAGGCATACTAAAAAGCCGTGATCACCACACTAGTCTAAAATGGTTGTGATCAAAAGAATACTTGAGATACAACTCCAAAAGTACAAGTATTAACCTAAGTTAAATACTATACCATCATCAACATCGCACCGTGGCCTAGTCGACCGTATTCAGTTGGTCAGATTCCAATTCTCCTTTGGGTCCTGTAACAAGATCTACCATTCGGGGGGAATGGTAGTTGGGACTACCACAGTGAGATTTGATTACAAATCTCAGTAAGTTAACATAAAACTTATACACAGGTTAAAAATGCATGCATGGCAGTAAAAGCATAAATGCATAATTATAGTCATACATAAACATAGTATAACTTGACATATAGCATGACTTAACCAGAACTTAAGCGTGAACTGAACTTGACTTAACATGGCATGAACTTAAGCTTAAAACATAACATGAACAATCAACATAACATGAACGTGAAACATAACATGGACATGAACATAACATAACATGAACGTGAGCTTGAACGTATCATAAACGTGAACATAACATGATGTGAACATGAACTTGGAACATAACATGAACATGAACATAACATGTACGTGAGCATAACATAACATGAACTTGATCTGAAACTTGACTTAACATAAACTTGGAATCTTATTTAATTGTCTTGATTAATAACGTGCATTAATACGTACTCCACAGTTGTTGTGGCCCCACGTATTCAAGTAACATAAAACATAATACGTACTCCACAGTTGTTGTGGCCCCACGTATTCTACATGTCACAATTGCTGTGTCTCATGTAGTGTATGCTCCACAGTTGTTGTGGCCCCATACTTCATGCTCCACAGTTGTTGTGGCCCCATGAATTCACATAACATAAAATATAATACGTACTCCACAGTTGTTGTGGCCCCACGTATTCTACATGTCACAATTGCTGTGTCTCATGTAGTGTATGCTCCACAGTTGTTGTGGCCCCATACTTCATGTAACATAAAATATAATACGTACTCCACAGTTGTTGTGGCCCCACGCATTATAAGTAACATAAATATAATACGTACTCCACAGTTGTTGTGGCCCCACGCATTATAAGTAACATAACATAAATATAATACGTACTCCACAGTTGTTGTGGCCCCACGCATTATAAGTAACATAAATATAATACGTACTCCACAGTTGTTGTGGCCCCACGCATTATAAGTAACATAACATAAGATATAATACGTACTCCACAGTTGTTGTGGCCCCACGCATTATAAATAACATAACATAAATATAATACGTACTCCACAGTTGTTGTGGCCCCACGCATTATAAGTAACATAACATAAATATAATACGTACTCCACAGTTGTTGTGGCCCCACGCATTATAAGTAACATAAATATAATACGTACTCCACAGTTGTTGTGGCCCCACGCATTATAAGTAACATAACATAAGATATAATACGTACTCCACAGTTGTTGTGGCCCCACGCATTATAAATAACATAACATAAATATAATACGTACTCCACAGTTGTTGTGGCCCCACGCATTATAAGTAACATAACATAAATATAATACGTACTCCACAGTTGTTGTGGCCCCACGCATTATAAGTAACATAAATATAATACGTACTCCACAGTTGTTGTGGCCCCACGCATTATAAGTAACATAACATAAGATATAATACGTACTCCACAGTTGTTGTGGCCCCACGCATTATAAATAACATAACATAAATATAATACGTACTCCACAGTTGTTGTGGCCCCACGCATTATAAGTAACATAACATAAATATAATACGTACTCCACAGTTGTTGTGGCCCCACGCATTATAAGTAACATAAATATAATACGTACTCCACAGTTGTTGTGGCCCCACGCATTATAAGTAACATAACATAAAATATAATACGTACTCCACAGTTGTTGTGGCCCCACGCATTATAAATAACATAACATAAATATAATACGTACTCCACAGTTGTTGTGGCCCCACGCATTATAAGTAACATAAATATAATACGTACTCCACAGTTGTTGTGGCCCCACGCATTATAAGTAACATAAAATATAATACGTACTCCACAGTTGTTGTGGCCCCACGCATTATAAATAACATAAAATATAATACGTACTCCACAGTTGTTGTGGCCCCACGCATTATAAATAACATAAATATAATACGTACTCCACAGTTGTTGTGGCCCCACGCATTATTATAACATAACATGTCTTATCTTTCTTAATGCATGTGATATTATTTAATATCATATACTTTTCTAACATGGCGTATACTTGTAAATGGCATAATATGATTTAATCATAAACATTTCATGGCATACATGTATCATATGGCATACTTAACATGGCATACTTATAACATACATCATTGTATGACAGAAAAGATTATATAACAGATAATTATTCATGAGAGATTAAATCATACGTAACAGATAAACATGTAATGACATAGCATGACATGGCATATACGATAACATACATACATAAATTGTAGTTCTCTTACCCATCACACATACACAATAAACTGATAGTAAGTTAGAGGCTAACTTACCTCGATCGTCGCGTTCTATGAGAATAGAGCGCGAGACACGAGGAACTGCACAACAGCTGGAAGAGGAACACTCAAGTCCTTAAGATTTTCACTTCTGAACTCAATTGCCATATTGTAAGCACTTGCAACACCACGGCCAACTTGAGGTTTCACTATACTCGGAAGAGATAAATTGACTTCAGAAAGCCTTTGCACTAAAACAAGTTCATTAAAATTATCAATAACAACCAAACAAACAACTCATTTCTCAATCCATATACTCTTAGCCATAGTCAACCACAAGATGACACCAGTCATCCCGGACTATAATCCATATCATCACTGCTTCGGGACACTGTCATACAGTTTCCCAACATTACACCATACGCTCCACACTTCTCTGCTACGCCATTCAACCCTTCGTGACACGCCATCCGGTGTATCACGACTTAGTACAGAGTACACTCACGTGAACTCTCTTCCATTCACACTACAAAACCCATCACTGCGATACACGTCTCACGGTGCATCGCTACGCGACACGGAGTACGCGCTACGCGTACTTCCTTCGCTACAACACTCATCAACACGATGCACATCACACGATGCATCGCCATACCACACGGAGTACACTACATGCGTACTCCCTTCCTTCTACGACCCACATCACTACAGCGCATGTCGCGCGGCGCGTCGCTGCATTACACAGAATACGCTACACGCGTATTCTCTTCACACAACCCGCCGTATCACATCTACGGCATCCATCTCACGCCTATACTTCACAGCACAGTCCACAAAACTACAAAATCAAGCCTAACACTTCACAACCACACTTCGTTTCACAACTACGCAGCGAACTCCACAAACACTAACTACACAGTCTACAGCCAACCAAATCAACTATGTTAAACATAAATAACTAAAGATAGAGGGTTAAGACGAGAGAGATGTGATTGCTGTCGGGAAAGAATCCAAAACTGATAATTTTAGCGGGCTGTTACATTACATGTTTCGGTTTTGAGGAAAAAGATATTGAGGTTTAAAGGTTCTTGATGATTCAAACTTATCATGCCTTGAGTGGTTCAGATATTGTTCAAATGCCTTGATTTCATGTCTCATTTTAATATATCATGAATTCTAAGTACCTTGGATGAAGTTTGAAGCATGTTTAAGTGATGATCTTTCATGATTTGATAAATGTATTTTTCGGCCAAGGCTTAATTTCATAGTTCCATGTATGTAATTTGATATCTCATGTGTTCTATATTATCATGCCATAAATCAAACATGTTATGCTTGGTTATTTTATGCATGGCATTCCATGTGTCATTTGTCAAGTATAAGAATGTATGTCTTAAGCCTCATAACACATGCATTTGTGAAGCATGATTTTTAAAGAAAAACGTTTTCAAGAACAAAAAGAGTTTTGGAAATAAAGCAATGTTTTAAAGAAAATTTTTATCACGACCCCAAATGCTAGGATAGTGGAATGTCCCAGTGGAACTCCTCTGTTCACTCTTGAGTGTTTAGGAATGGAGTGGTAACCCCTGGGTCGACAAAGAACCTTCGGCGTGGCTCGAATGGATTCTTTTTAAAGGATGCCGGAGCGATGTATCACCTAACGCTATTGGGTTCCATCACTAAGGCAAGTAACTCGATGAAGTACTGTCGTGTTACTACGATGTGAATATGTTTAAGAAGTATTCACTACAGTGTACGGACAGTTGGTGCTGCGATAACTAGTAGGAACATGCAGTGCATAGTGGAGCCGTGATGTTTCCATAAGTGATATAAGAATGAGGCCACGCACCTACAAGATATGTTATGGATCACATGATATGAATCATGAGATGTGATATGATATGTTCCAGATCATGTGATTAACTATAATATGAAAAGACGATGAAAAATTTGTTTTTCCAACAAAGCTAAGTCTCTGTTATAATTGAAAAGAATGGTCAAAGCATGAGTCTCAGTTCAGTCCCAGTTATAAGTTAAGTCCACGTCCATGCATGCATTGCATGATACACCTCTTGTATGCTTGTGTTAACTATGGTATGTTGTGTGATTACTTATTGAGATTTCCTAAAATCTCATTGTTGCATTTTTCCACTATCATTCCTTTCCCGGAATCTAGACGATACCACGATAGAAGACGAGTATACCATTTGGGGGCGTATACGTTATGCATCAGCTGTCTTGGAGTGCACTATTCCTTTTTCTCCAAGAATTATTGAGGGGTCTTCACGACCCTAATTTTGATGTTTTTTTTTTTGGATCCTTTATGGGTATGGAAGTTTTCTTGGAACCTAGATCAAGTAACATGACTTCTCAAGGAAGCTAGCGAAACCTACGTGGATCGAATGAGACTCATTTTGGAGTTAGGACTCCCATTGCCAGAAATACGGAAGTCGATGGGAACCTAGGGAGGTTTAGGTGGCCTGGCATTTCTAAAGAAAGAAAAAGAGAGAAACCTTTTGGTCCCATGTTTTCAAAATTACAAACTCTGATTATGTTTTGAAACTCTCTTGTTATGGATGTTGATATTTGGGACAAGGTTTGGGATAAAAGTTTTTTTTGTACCATGTACTTTGCAATTGCCTACGGCATTGCTTAGATTTCTCATTACCTTTTTACAATTTTCTACTGAATGTTTATTGCATACTGCTAAAATATATAGGAGCATTGCATATTATCTGTCATGTACGAGGGGTGTGTAGCCTTGTGTTGCACGTCCCGGCATCTCAGTCACTGCCAAATCCCAAGTGGGGGCTGGGGACACCACACAAATCCTATTCAAGACTTTTCTTGGGGTGTCCTAGTGTTGCTAAGTGGCATTCTAGGGGTCACCACACGATGCCAGTTTTTTTCCTTGTCTAGGGTTTCTAAATATGATAAATTCATCTCTCTTTTGATCTAGAAAAATCTAAAATGAAAGTTATGAATTTTTTTAGGATCTTACTGCTACGAGACTAACCCTAGGGTTTTCTTAGACCTCACATTACCATCATCTCTAGGTGCTGGTTTGAAGGGCAAAGTGGTGGGATGACAAACTCCTCCGATGTGGTATCCTATGGGCAATGGTGGCATTGTTAGTCGTTGAAGTCATAGTAGACATTCAAGAACTTGTCTAGATCTCACTTTTCCTCCTTTAGTGGGTTTGGGGGTCCATTTTCCAATATTTGGTTATACCACATCGATGCAAAAGATGAATTAAGTGACTCACACTTCATCCTTGTACAACTTCCTCAAGCTTCTACTGCTTAGCTGAACTCTACTTCTTTGTCCACCAATTGTATGTAGTTTCTCACACTCTCCACTATGATTTCCCGTTCATGAGCCTTGAGTCTTTCCTTGTGAGGCATGGCCGTGGGTTCAGTGAAAATAACTCCATCATGGTATTGTAGTACCTATGTGTGATGGTTTGTGAACTAAGCCATAACTTGTCGGTGCTCTTCCGTGGCTACAGCCTGATGTCACTCTTTAGGCCTTCTTGTTGTCTCATGCTACTTCTAAGTCATTATGTTGATCAACTCTAGGTTGCAGTGTTAAATTAAAGCTTGCTTGGTTCTAATCATCTTTTCGTTGTAGGTTTCAAAGATGTTAGTAGAAAGTATAGAATAAAATGGCATAGAATATTCGGAATCTTATCCAATCATCAACAAGTAAGAACATACATCAGATTAACCAATGGAAGTTTGCAATAAAAACCCATGTTAATTTTATACAATATCTTGGTTACATAATCTTTAAAAACAAATGCAGTTATCTCTCTATTTTATTGTGCTCTCTTTCCCAAGTCGCTTCTTACACTTTTTTGTTTTGCTGCAACATGTTTACTAGTGGAACCTTCTTTGTTCTCAGTTCTTGTTCCTTCCATTCTAGTATTTGCGCTAGGGCTTCTTCATATGTTAGGTTGGGCTAGAGTTGGGAATTTTTGGGTTTACGATGCAGGGTTCCTAGTTCTCAATTCTCTTTCTTAGCAAGGAGGCATGGAGTACATCGTGTACATCTTGATACTCATCTGGATGGGCTATGTGACATGCTACTAGACCTATTTTTTCCAACCACGAAAAGTCCAACATACTTGGACTCAATTTTTCCTCCATTCCAAAATGTGTTGCCCCTTTCACTGGTGGATATCTTAATGTAGACCTAGTTGCCCTTTACAAAGCTCAGGTCCCTTCTCTTGGTGTCATCATAACTCTTCTGTCTACTTTGAGCCTTTGTCATCTTATCCCTTATTATCCTTATTTTATTTTTCATTTCTGAACCAAATCAGACTCGATTATTCTACTCATAAGGCCCCATTTGAATGGTCATCCGATAACTATTGTTGTAGATGAACTTTATCAATGGCAGGTGATTTTGCCAACTCCCCTAAGCTCTAGTATACAAGCCCTTAACATCTCCTCTCAAGTTTGTATGGTCCATTCCGAGTACCAATTTTTCTACAAGTGATAAGCATTGCTGAACTTCAATCTAGTGCCCTCTATTGTATGTGGACCTTGCCAAAATCGAGAGGCGAACATTGCATCCTTATCCTACACTATTGACTTGGGTACCTCGTACATACAAACTATTTTCCTGATTTATAGGTGGGTCAACTTCTCCATAGTGTTTGTGTTGACAAGGCGGAGGAAGTGGGCAACTTAGCGATAGGAGCTTTTCAATAATCACCAAGATTGAATTCTTTTCACTTGGGTTTCTCGGTCTTTTAAGAAAGGCATCACAATAAAAAAGAAAACAATCGGTGCCGATGGAAATGGTGAGCATTGGTGTCGTCACAAGTCTTTTCTTCAATCCTCACACTCCTTTGTCCAAACAAATCGCTCATCCTTTTAGGTCAACATAGTCATCAATGCTGCAATACCAAAGAATCCCTTTACAAATCTCCTATAGCAGCCTGCAAGTCCCAAAAAGCTTTTGAATTCTTACACATTAGTGGGCCTGGGCCAACTGACAACTATTTCCACCTTGCCTGGGTATGCCAAACTTTTGTCTCCAGATGCAACTTGTCCAAGAAAAGAGATCTTCTGAAGCCATAACTCACAATTCTTGACCTTGGCATACAACTTGTTCTCCCTAAAGGTTTGTAGGATAATTCTCAATTCCCCCTTATGATCTTCAATATGCTTAAAGTAGACGAGAATGTCATCAATGAACACCACCACATACTAATTGATGTCGGCCCCAAACCCCCTGTTTATTAGGTCCATGAATGTTGCTGGGGCTTTAATTAGACCAAATGATATTACCAAGAACTCATAGACAGGACTTGGCTATTTTAAAATGTGTGATTGTCCCAATTGATGCTAAAGTGAGGTTTGAGGCTATAGGATGAGACTTGGCTCAGGGAGAAGAGGGAAAAGCCTAAATCATATACAAATGTTTTATTTTATACTTTTTAAAAAAGAATGACCTGAAAGGTTTTTATAAATGCTTCAGCAGACTCTCTTTTATTTTGAAAAGAATGCTTTATTTTTCTCCTTAGCATTTTTCTTGCAAATGAACATAGAAAACTTCAATGAATCATAAAGTCTAACTTCTAACATGGTAAGTACTCATTCCTAGATGATAATTCACAACACTAAGCAATAACTTCATTAAAATCAAGAGGTAAAAAGCAGGCTACACCTAAAAACTAGAAATTGGAACATGCTTGTGCTTTGTTCTTGAATATGTGACTACATCCTTATGTAACATGCAAGTTTTCTTGAACTAACTCATCCATGCTTATCATAGTTAAGTCTTAGCTAGGTCTTAGCATAATTTTAATCATATCACACCTAAGTTCAAGATTAAAGCAAGTGACAAGGACTCAACTCAAACGCTGGTTTCAAGGCTCAAAACAAAATTCAAAAGATTTATCTAACCCTCATTAACAAGAGTTTATAGGATACAAGAACCAAACCAAGACCTTAGAGCTCCAAATAATCAAATTTATCAAAGGCACTTCATGATAGTTTTCAGTTTCTACTGAACCTAATAGTGTATTAAAATCCTTTGAATGAAATCACTTATGCTATGAGATCATGGGATGGGAGTGGGCAGTTTGTTTTAGTGTGAGGGATGCTTTTGGGAGCTAATGTGGGAGGTACAAGGTAGGTCATAGGAGTTGGTTTTGTTGTACTTGGGGTGTCATGGTTGGGTTGGATTGATTTTTTGGGTTTTAAGTTCAATTCCATTGGGGGGTTGGTGTTGGGTGGTACAAGGGTGAAAGAGAGATGTGGGAGGAGAAAAATTGCTCATCCGGGGCCTTCATATTTGGCTTAGACATGTGTTGAGAGAGGGAAATAAAGCTGCGGATTGGCTTGCTAAAGATGGTAGTACGGTGATTATGCAGGAGTATACATCGACTAACGCCCCAAGGGAGCTCAAAGGGATTTTATGCTTGGGTAAATGTGGTTTACCATGCTTAAGAAGGAAATAATTTGTGGTCATCTAGGTTTGGAGGCCATTAATTCCATTTGGAGGAGGACAATGTTAGTTTACATTCATGTTGGAGTTATGTTTATGTTGGAGCGGGTAAAGTTTTCGGTTGGCTTGTTTATTCATTATTCATTATTCATTGTATAGATCTCATTAATAATTATCCTGGTTGTTTTAGTTTGGGATGTGGTTTTCCATGTTTTGGTCATAGATTCATGGGATGGTTTTCTTTGAATATATGTAAATCCTGTGGATCTTGGATGTTGTCACAGTATTCCTCCACCATAAGTGATGCTTTTTCTAATAAAATCGGGCTGGGGCCACTCTTGGACATGTGACCTCGTCTCTTTCTAAAAAATAAAATTAAAAAATAAAAAAGGTGAAAGAGACATGCATGGTGTTTGTGAGAGGTAAATAGAGGGTGTGAGAGGTTGCTTGCAAGAAGGATTAAACCAAGAGTGAAAGAAGGATGCAAAATCGATGGACTGGAGGGCTTTGGTCTGTGGTGGTTTGGGGTTTGAACTTCAAACCAAATGTTGCTAAAAAAGGTACAAAGGGCAAGTGGAAGGCTTTGGTCTCTGTCTAGCTTTATCAAACATCTTCTATGTCGTTCTTCCTCATTTGATGAATTCACACCACTGAGAGTGTAGACTTCTATGCTGTGACTCCCTGACGTGCCATATAAACTGCATGATAGTACGGTCAACAACAAGATAACTAAATCCAAGCTTAAAAATCCATGCAATTGAGCCATTTCTATGTAAGACAGAATTCTTTCTTTATTATGCGTAATTCAATTACAAAGAGCTATTTAATGCTTGCAATCTCGCATGGTATCCAAAACAAATAATACAAACTCGGCTAAGCCAGTTTCACAGTCAAACACAAAAATTACATCACAACCAAAACAAGTAGGGGTACTTGGCTTTCATGTTACTTTCTTTTTTCCTAGTCACTTCCTGAACATTATTGTGACGCCTTCAACTCCCACGTAAGGATACGTGGAAATCGAGGCGTCGGGATGATGACAACACGGGTCATACATTCCATCGCCAAGTGCCAAGTGTGTGTACATGCAACATGTGTACAAATAAACCATGCAGCGGATAATAAAAGTCTTACAACTAAGTACCAGAATTTTGTTTAAATACAAACTAGTTTAAAACACACATAATAAAATATTACAAGTTTCAACATTGTTTCAAATCCAAATTACATAACATAAAAACAAGTAAAGATAATTTCCAACGTAAAACAACTCCAAGTCAAATACTCTGGCAGAGCCGCCTCCTCCTTCTCAACCTCTGCATCAAAATCTACGGTACCAAAAATGGTGCCGCAGGTAAGTAATAATCTAAACAAACCTCAAGATAAAAATACATTTATGCAATAACCAAATGCATGATCATGATGCCATATGCATATGTCCCAAAAATTCACATTTTTCACGCACGCCAAAATCCCATTTTTGGCCCAAAAGATTTCTTTTAAAACATTACTCGCCATTATCCTAGATAATGGCCCGAAAATCCAATCTCGTCATTTTTCCAGAAAATGACCCATTAACCAAACCATCAGAGCACTGTAGGCGGGAATCGCAGGCGGAACTCTACCACCATCCCTGCTCACCACCATCCCTACGCGTGCCTCTAACTCAAACCAATCAATCCAATCGTTCATATATACCAAAAATCATTTCTTGCTTGAAACCAAGTTTTCAAGTTCCAACACATTTACATGCATGCAATTATACGAAAACCCAGTTTTCCTTTTCAAACATGAACATTCATGCACTATGCAATGTATACATCAAGACAAAAAATATCCAATAAATCTTAACATCAACCAAATATAATTAACTCCATCCTCAAATCCATTCGACCCCTGACTCCTCGGACTCAGTCCAGAATAACCAACCAGTCACAACTTATTGTTAAAGCAAAAATATATTTTAATCTAAAAGAAAGTTTGGAAAATACTTACAGTGCTATATAAAAATTTCCGAAGGATCAACGAGCTGAAAAAGGCGAAGAAAAAGCAACGTAACAATGTAAAAACACTGTGGCCGTGGGTTGTAAAATACCCACTTTTGAATGGGGACAAACCAAGACTTGTGATTGATAGGGAATAGCTTAGAGGTGTTTATGAAACTAGTGGAAGTGAGGGTTGGCCGTGGGTGGCGGTGAAAACCGCAGTGGAAAGCCAAAAAGCTCAAAACGGAAAGTGAGGTTGTGAGGGCTGCTTCGGCGACGGATCGGAGTCGGAAATGGGTGGTTTAGGACAACAAGAGGTCGGTGATGAAGTGGTAAAGAGATGGTGGCCGGAGGTGGAGTGACGGCGGCGCTGGAGAGAAAAGAGGCAGCGGCTTGGCGGTTAACGGTAGCTCGGATGGAGGTGAAATTTGGTGGGGATGATCACCGGCTGGAGGGGAAGAAAATTGGGTGGGAGGTGTGCTACATGCTGACGCATGGCGATAAAGAGAGGGGAGAGGCTTCGCACGCGCGAGAGAAAGGGAACCGGGGGGAAAAAGGAAAGAAAAAGAGAAAAGAAGAGAAATGAAAAAGAGAAAAAGAGAAAAAGAAAAGATAGAAAAAAGAAATGAGGTTCAGTCCTCACCTCTGGAGTTTAGAAACTGATCCAACGAAAACAACTTTAAAAGCTATAAATAAAATAAAATAAACTAAACACAACATCTAGATAAAATATAATAAATAACTAGTAAAAACTAACAACAAAATTTTAAATCCAAAAACAAACTAAAATAAATTAAATAGCAATTTAAACTCAAAATAATAATTAATATTAAAAAAGCTCTATAAATAAATTTCATAACTAAATAAATCCAATTAAAATTCAATAATTTAAAATAAAAGAACCAATATTTTAATTAAATTAAAATACTCCTTCAATAAAAATACAAACGGGGTATCACAATTATGATTCTATCATAGTACTTTTAGCAATGTAATTTTGCAGTTCCTTAACTCTGTCTCCTTCCCATCAATAATTTGCACTGATATTTCCTCATAGGTTAGGTTTGGTTGCAACGGTATACTCTATAGGTCGATAAGTGCGACGGTTTGGCCTCCAAAATTTATCTTTAAGGAAGAACATGTAGAACACATTATGAATTCCATGGAACTCAGTTGGTAGATTCATATAGTACGCAACTGTGCCCACGTCATCTAATATTTCATGTGGTCCTATGTATCTAAGACTCAAATTTCCCCTTCTTGCCAAATCAAGTCACTCCCCATACTTCATGCTCCACAGTTGTTGTGGCCTCATGAATACACGTAAAATAAAATATGACACCATCGGCGTTAGTGCCTGGCGCGCTCCGGTGACTAGCTAATTAGGCCTCATTCGCAACCTGTTGACTGTACTTCGTCAACTCAGGGAATTTCACACCTATTTAGACACTCCAGCATGAACAAAGGAGTTTCACTAGGATATTATCCCATCCTAGCACTTAGGGTCGTGATTGACATGAATAACTTAACATAAACGTGATCTGAAACTTGACTTAAGGTAAACTTGATCTGACTTCTTTACTTAACATGACATACTTGCAATGGTGAATATTACATGATAGACATACATGTAACATATGACATATTTAACATGGCATACTTATATCATATAACAATACGTGATAGAATAGATTGTGTAACAGATAAATATTCGTGATAGAATAAACATGCATAACAGATAAACATGTAATGACGTAGCATGACATGGCATATATGATAAGATACATACATAAATTTTAGTTCCCTTACCCATCATACATACACAATAAACTGATAGTAAGTTAGAAGCTAACTTACCTCGATCGTCGCGTTCTACGAGAATAAAGCACAAAATACGAGGAACTGTAAAAGGGTATTCTAAAAGTTAGAAATTTAATTACTAACAATTAGAAACATGAAAACAAGCTAACTTAGAGTAAAATTATCATTTTACCCTCTACATGTGAGAAAATGACTATTTTACCCCTAACTTAAGGATTTCACATCCTAACTCCAAAAATTTTCAAAATTTACATTCCTCATGTAAATTTTGTCCTAAACTCAAATATTAATTCAGAAAGATTTAAAACAAATCACAACTATGGAAAACACACTATGGCCGAAACATCCTTAGGCTATTTCTCTTGATTTTTGTTGCAATTCCTTCCAACTTCAAAACTCATGCTTAAACCAAAATTTTACAACAAACATCTTCCAATCCTAAGTTTAAAACCATAATTAAAATATCCATTTAGAAAAAGCTAATAATCAACACCAAACTTTTTTTGTAAAAAGATCCAAACACTTGAATCACAAGCTTTGACCCTAAATCAAAACATCTCCAAGAATTCCAAAAATCAAATCTTACTTCTAACATATTCATAACATCATCCTAACATTAACCATGCTTTAAATCATCAAACTAAAGTCACCAAAATCACAAAATAACACTTGGAGTTTCTTAGTTTTACAATTAGTCCAGAAACAAAAACTTTTTCCTCAACTAGTTTTGATAAATCTCTTGATCAATGGGTTAAGAAGGTGAGACCTTCGAAATAAAGCATCACATGGTTTAAGAATGTGTCTTAAAGAATATCCAACCATCAAAATTAAAATCACATGGCTAAAAATCAATAAAACGTAGATCTAACCCAAACACATCAAATCTTTGAAACTAATACTAAATATCTTCAAAATAACATCCTAACATGAAAATAAGAGACTTAGGATCATCATATAAAAATGTCAAAGCCTTTAGAGTAAGATCAAATCTCAAAATATTCAAACTTTCTCCAAATAAAAATTGTTTTTCCACTTCCAGTTTTCAAGTTTCTAGATCTAAGAAAATCTATCATCAAAAACTTTATTCATGCAACAAAACCTCAATCTAAACTCATAAAAATATTCTAACAACACTCCATAAAATTTTCGGACCAAGATATGTCCATTAGAATTGCATAATTAAGTTGTTTAAATGGGTGATTTATTTTATCAAATAAAGATTGAACACTTAATTATGCATCAAATTCTAATATTGAATGCAAATTAATTGATGTTAATATTTTATATACATAAAGTTCTATATTTGCCTTTGAAAGAAATACATTTTTTATATACTGCAGGGCATTTATGAAAATACTAAAAGAGAATGGAACTCACGGCTGGAACTCAAGGGAGCAAGCAGAAAATCAGCACATGCAGAAAGATAGAAAGGCCACCCACTCCCAAGTTAGGCCACCCACTCCACCATTCTTCAAAGTTAGGCCACCCACTC